>SIJG01000145.1:0-315982 GCA_023374025.1 Heterodera schachtii
AGATGATTTTCAATTTACTGTATAGAAATATTCGGGCACCAAAAAAAATTTTTTTTTTTTTTTTGCTCTTACCCCTTGAAATTTTATTTTCATTTTTTTTCAATTTTTAAATTAGACACCCATTTTCGGGGTCCCCCAGTAGTATAGGAATGGGTCTGACATTGCCAAGGCTCTTTTCCTCAAACCTTACCAAATGCATGTGGTGGCGCTCGTTGATTTTGAAAAAATCGGTCGCCGGCCGAACGGTGGAATCTTTTGCAAAAACATTGGGCAATCCCTGGGCGTGGGCAAGTCGGTTGAGCCTGAAAAAAAATGTCAAAATAAAATTGCCATATGCCACACAAATAAATAGAGCAATTATCAATGAAATTTCAAATTGGGAGATTGGTCAACTATGGTGAGGATTTTCGGTCACCTTTGAGTGACTTTTAAATCATTCATTCCATGATTTGTTTTTTCATTTAAATTTTTTATAAAATTCAATTTTTCTTCAAAAATTTTCATGTGGAAATTGAAATAACGCATACAGTAATTCTTGAAAAATAGAGACAACTTTACCCTGAAATAAAAGCCTCTTTTGAAGAAATTTTCAAATTTTTTTTTAAATCTTACATTTTTTATACAAATTTTTTTTTTGGTTTATTTCTTTATTTTAAAAATTTCTTAAAGGGTTTTTCAGGAATATTTTTTTTATCTATATAATTATTTTTTTGTTTGTCTTAAGTTTGAAAAAAAAATTTAACACCGACCGTCGCGTCGCGTCCAATCGGCGGTGGCCAACGATTTGTCCAGCCAAACGCCGCACGCCTCGTAGACCAACGAGCGCAGGTTGCGGCGACAGCCGCCGCTGGTGTCCACCAATGGTTCGGCACGGGAAATGCCGAGCTGACCGCTCGCTTCTGGGCACCATGGCACACCTAAAAAGGGCAAAATGCAAAAAAATTATAACTTAGGAAATTCCAAAAAAAAAAAAATAATTCTTAGGAAATTTCTTAGTTAAAAAATTTCAAGATAAAAAAAAATTTTGAAAAACTTTTCAGCATTTTTTTTTTGAAGAACTTCTAAGTTTTACAAAAAAAAAATTCTTTAAATTTTCTTACTAAAAAAATATCTTAAGGAATATTCTGTAAATTTTCAAGAAAATTGTTAGCTGCTGTAAAATGTCGTCAAACTTCCAAATTCATCAACACAATCTTACGGAGAAATTTAATTTTTTTTTGTAAGATTTTTCCAAAAAAAAATCAAAAAAATGGCTGGCCATTCATTATATAACAAAAAAAAAAAATACTTGCAAAAATGTTTCCACCCACCTTTTTGATGCGTTTGTCAAAAAAAACAGTGACCAAAATTGTCGCGCACTTCATCCACCAAAACGTCCACCAAATTGTCAGTGTCTTCGGTGGAAATTTGCAACAAGCAAATGCACTGCTCACGGGGATGGCCAACATGGACAAAACAAGTCAATCTGACGAAAGTGGCGGAAAATGCAGAGAAATGTTTGAAAAACAAATTTGCAGTTTGTGGCCATATAATTTTTAAAACTGATTTTCAGCAATCAAAATCACAAATACAGTTTTTGAACTTAATTAAGAATCAAGAAGGGGGAGGAGTTTGAATTTCGATTTTTTTTTTGAATTCCACAAAAATTATACCAAATTTGTGGGTCTAAATTTAGGCAAAAAATGGAAAATTTTCCCAAAATGGGGCCCATTTTTTGATAATTTTTTTTTGTAATCGTTTGGTGTCAACTCACTCAAAATCGAACGCAAATTCGTCGACGCTGCACAAGTTTTTCGCAAGCCAAAAAAGGTCCTTGATGTTGCCAATTTAAAAGTGTGGTACGCAAAAGGGAAAAATGAATGGGCAAAGGGTCCTGAAATGGCAAAAAATGTGTGTGTGCTTTATAAATGAGACAGCGGGGGACAGGAAGAAACACTATTCAATTCATTCAATTTCAAAAAATTAAAAAAAAAATTCAACGGGAGTTGGTGGAGAGACGGAAAAATTTAATTGTGGAAAGACATATTTTTTTAGCAGATTTCCACCAGAAATTGGTAATTTTTAGGTTTTGGAAAAATTTCAAGATTTTTTTTTGAAAATTTTGGTAAGGTAAGTATGGAGGGACTAAATCCTTAAATTTCAAAAAAAGTAATGGCCAAAAAATTTAAAATTTTTTTCCAAACATTTAGCCTAAATCTTTAAATTCACAATCAATATAAAAAAAATTGAACTAAAAAATTAAGCAAAATTGCCAAAAGAAAAAAAACGAGGGGGGGGGGAGGACGGATTGGAAAAAAAAATTCGTGGCGAGATAGCAATATTTTTTGAGGATAATGGTAAGAAACAAATATTGCGAAAAAAAACCTTAACAATTTAAAAGCTTGAAATTCCAATTTGAAAGCGGAAATAAAAAACAAATTAAACTGTGTTCAGGGGAAAAACCCATATTAATTGATATAGAGAAAGCACTGAAATTTTTCACTTTGGTAAGGGAACCAATTAAAAATTGGTCAAATATGCCAAGCCCGTAGCCAGGAAAAATTATTCGGAGGGAGGAACCGAAAAAAACCGGAAAAATAGTTCAAAAAACGGTGCCAGATTTTAGTAAAAGCCTACAAAAATGCCAATCTTAGATTTTATAACTGGAAAATCGGGCACTTCCTCCCTCTCCGCTCACAAAAGCAGTGCTCTGTCGGCACAGAGTTGTCGCTAGCGGTGCCGTCCTTCTTCCTCTTCAGCTGTTGCAGCTGCTGATTGTGCATCCAAATTGCTATTTGTGCACTTTTGTAGTTGAAGAAAAAGTGAGAAACAATGTGATGAAATTAAATTGTTGTCCATAGTAATAAAGCAGAGGATAATGGTGAGAAACAAATATTGCGAAAAAAAACCTTAACAATTTAAAAGATTAAAATTCAAATTCGAAAGCGGAAATAAAAACAAATTAAACTGTGTTCTGGGGAAAAACCCATATTAATTGCCCAAAGCTCGTTCAATATTATATATTTTGGGCATAAAAGATAAAGCAACCATTTCCGGTAATAGTAAAGTTTAAAATCATTTTTTTATCAGTAAAAAATGAATTTTATTATCAAAAACGGTATTTTGATCAGCTAACTGAAACAACAAAACTCGTATTTTTTGAAATCGTATTTAAAAATTAAAAAAAAAATAAATAATTACTTACTTCAAAATATTTTTATCACAAAACGAAAAACTTTTACCTGATTATAAAACGGATTTTTAACATTTAATAAAACAAAGTTTAAATTCACGAAAACATAAACTTGGGATCATTATCATAGAATCCCTGCGTATCTAGACATTTTGAATAATGAAATTTAACTTTAACTGTGATTAAAATTTTTAAAAAAAAGACTAATTATAAATTGAATAAAATGAATGGATTTAAAATTATTTTATTTAATCTTTTTTTGTTACCAACAATTGTAAATTAAATATGTCTTTGTTATTTTAAAAATATCTTTTAAATGTCTTTCTTGTAATTTTTGTCGTTCAAATTTTCCTTAAAAAGTCAAAAAAAACATTAAAAGTATAAAATTTATAAAAATGGTTTTTTTAATAGATTATGTTATTAAAAACTGAACAATTAATTATGCATCAAAACAGATCTTTCAAAAAATTTTATTTATTTAATAAACAATTTAAAATTATCTTTATTAAAATTCCTTTTAACTTAAAACGCATGTTTTTAATTTCCCAATAAAAACAAATTTGTTTGCCTATATAAAAAAATGGTTTAGCACATTTTCATTCATTTGTTTCTTTGCAATGTTCCGTCATTTGTAAATGTTTTCCCTTGGTTTGTCAAAAAATGTTTAGCGTGCACTCATTGTTTTTCAATTGAAGATGAAAAAACAAATGAAAAAACACAAATGCAAATGTTTATTCATTTGTTTCTGCAAAGGAACAATTGAAAAATACAAGTACGTGTGTTTTTCCATTTGTTTCTTTGTAAAAACATGCGCATTTGCACTTTTTCATTTGTTTGTCTATATAAACCAATGGTTTAGCGCATATTCATTCATTCATTCATTCATATCCTTACCGAAACCCCTTTGTTTCTTTGCACTAACTAATGTTTGCTTCCCTAAACCATGTTTTTTTCATTTTTTACTTTGCAGCAAAACATGTTTGCTCCACAAAAACATGTATTTTCAGTTTTAACTTTGCAGCAAAACATGTTTGCTCCCCCAAAACATGTTTTTTTCATTTTTTTACTTTGCAGCAAAACATGTTTGCTCCCTCAAAACATGTTTTTTTCATTTTTCACTTTGCAGCAAAACATGTTTGCTCCCCAAAAACATGTTTTTTTTAATTTTTCACTTTGCAGAAAAACATGTTTGCTCACTAAACATGCATGTTTGCTCCCCAAAAAAAGTATTTTTTCATTTCATTTTTAAAAATAAAATATTTTTATGCCCCTAACATTTATTTTTTATTTTTTTTTTCAATGAACAATCTTTTTTCCCTTCCTTTCCTTTTGTTTTTCCTTTCTCAACAACAAATGTTTCCCTTCCTTTTGTTGTGTTTTTTCATTTTCTTTCCCAACAACAAATATTTTCCCTTCCTTCCCTTTTGTTTTTCCATTTTCTTTCCAAACATTAAATATTTTCCCTTCCTTTACTTGTGTTTTTTCATTTAATTTCCTAACAACAAATGTTTTCACTCCCTAAAATTGTTTTTTTCTTTTTAATGAACAAATATTTTATCACTAAAAATTTTTACTTTATTTTTTTTTCAAAAACATTTTTACCATTAGGAAGCAACAATCCGGGGTGATGCCAAAGGCTGACTGGTGAGCTTAGCAACAAAAAAATAAAAAAAAAATACGAGTGCCGTACTGATGAGGCCCGCTCGTATTTTCTTAATTCAAACCGTGTCTACGGCTTTGAAGGGCCGAAACATTTGCATATTTGGTTGACGCGGTAGTAAACCCCTATAGGATATTTGATACGCTTTTTCGAATATCCTGGGGGCCATCCTGGAAAACCGTGGAGTCCTGCCTGGTACTGGGTTTTCTTCCCAGTTGGGTGGGCGTGGGCGTTCGCTTTCCACTGGTCCTTTTGCGCTGGTATCCAGGGCTGTGCGGCCTGGAAGGTTGGAACCAAGTTCCTTCCTGAGCCCGCCGGGTGTCACAGCGATCTGAAGGACCAGCCAGATAGTCGGTCTGGTGTGGACGGTGGCCCTTCATCCCTGCGCTTGGGGATGAAGGTGAGCTTGCTACCTAGCAGCGGGGGTGGCGGTTCCTAGCCGTAATGTGTCCTGCCTTCGGGCTGCATTCGTACAGCGAGAGAATAACCGGGACTGGCTGGCCCGGAGGACCGTGAGTCACTGAGCAGTGTCGAACGCGCAGCTGCTCAAACTTAACACCCCGGATTAAAATCCGCGTAGACGGAACTCATATGTGCTGTGGGCGTTGGCACAAGTGCCTTATGAAGGGAGTAATTACCCAACATAAGGAGGCCTACACCAAACATTGCACTTTTGGATGGTAGTGCCACACACTTTGAGTTCCATGAGCGGTTCCATAATCGCTTGCTATGATGGTCACAGGTGGCGGGCATGCCCTCCCATCCGTTGGCCTTGGGTCGGCGGGTAGAAAATGCGTAAAGGCGGCTGCCTAGCGCGTTTTTGGCCCTCCAAAAATGGCCCAAACCATCGGCTAGGAGAGGGGTCATGCCCGATTTTTTTTTGGTGCACATGGTTTTCGTCCATTTTCCACCACAAACCTCCTCGCGGTGTGTGCTGGGAATCCCGGTGCCATTGGCACGGATTGCGAACCCTTTTTTTAGAAAAAAGGGATGTGGTTCGTAAAATAAATGGCATTTGAAGGTGCCATTGGGTTAAGTGAAATGCCATTGAGTGAAGTGAAGTGCCATTGGGTTAAGTGAAATGCCATTGAGTGAAGTGAGGTGCCATTGAGTGAAATGAAGTGCCATTGAGTGAAGTGAAGTGCCATTGAGTGAAATGAAGTGCCATTGAGTGAAAAAGTGCCATTGACTGAAGTGAAGTGCCATTGGGTGGAATTAAGTGCCATTGAGTGGAATGAAGTGCCATTGAGTGAAGTGAAGTGCCATTGACCGAAGTGAAGTGCCGCCATTGACTGAAGCGAAGTGCCATTGGGTGAAGTGAAGTGCCATTGAGTGAAATGAAGTGCCATTGAGTGAAGTGAAGTGCCATTGAGTGAAATGAAGTGCCATTGAGTGAAGTGAAGTGCCATTGAGTGAAATAAAGTGCTATTGACTGAAATGAAATGCCATTGACCGAAGTGAAGTGCCATTGACTGAAGCGAAGTGCCATTGGGTGAATTGAAGTGCCATTGAGTGAAGTGAAGTGCCATTGAGTGAAGTGAAGTGCCATTGAGTGAAATGAAGTGCCATTGAGTGAAATGAAGTGCCATTGAGTGAAATAAAGTGCCATTGAGTGAAATGAAGTGCCATTGAGTGAAGTGAAGTGCCATTGGGTGAAATGAAGTGCCATTGAGTGAAAGTGAAGTGCCATTGGGTGGAATGAAGTGCCATTGAGTGAAATAAAGTGCCATTGGGTGAAGTGAAGTGCCATTGAGTGAAATAAAGTGCCATTGAGTGAAATGAAGTGCCATGAGTGAAATAAAGTGCTATTGACTGAAATGAAATGCCATTGAATGAAATGAAGTGTCATTGAGTGAAATGAAGTGCCATTGAGTGAAATAAAGTGCCATGAGTGAAATGAGTGCCCATTGAGTGAAATGAAGTGCCATTGAGTGAAATGAAGTGCCATTGAGTGAAGTGAGGTGCCATTGAGTGAAGTGAGGTGCCATTGAGTGAAGTGATGTGCCATTGAGTGAAATGAAGTGCCATTGAGTGAAATAAGTGCCATTGAGTGAAATGAAGTGCCATTGAGTGAAATGAAGTGCCATTGAGTGAAATGAAGTGCCATTGACCGAAGTGAAGTGCCATTGACTGAAGCGAAGTGCCATTGGGTGAATTGAAGTGCCATTGAGTGAAGTGAAGTGCCATTGAGTGAAGTGACGTGCCATTGGGTGGAATGAAGTGCCATTGAGTGAAATAAAGTGCTATTGACTGAAGTGAAATGCCATTGAGTGAAGTGAAGTGCCATTGAGTGAAATGAAGTGCCATTGGGTGAAATGAGGTGCCATTGACTGAAGCGAAGTGCCATTAAGTGAAGTGAAGTGCCATTGAGTGAAATGAAGTGCCATTGACCGAAGTGAAGTGCCATTGACTGAAGCGAAGTGCCATTGGGTGAATTGAAGTGCCATTGAGTGAAGTGAAGTGCCATTGAGTGAAGTGACGTGCCATTGGATGGAATGAAGTGCCATTGAGTGAAATAAAGTGCTATTGACTGAAGTGAAATGCCATTGAATGAAATGAAGTGTCATTGAGTGAAGTGAAGTGCCATTGGTGGAATGAAGTGCCATTGAGTGAAATAAAGTGCTATTGACTGAAGTGAAATGCCATTGAATGAAATGAAGTGTCATTGAGTGAAGTGAAGTGCCATTGGGTGAAATGAAGTGCCATTGAGTGAAGTGAAGTGCCATTGGGTGAAGTGAAGTGCCATTGAGTGAAGTGACGTGCCATTGGGTGGAATGAAGTGCCATTGAGTGAAATAAAGTGCTATTGACTGAAGTGAAATGCCATTGAATGAAATGAAGTGTCATTGAATGAAGTGAGATGCCATTGAGTGAATTGAAGTGCCATTGGGTAAAGTGAAGTGCCATTGAGTGAAGAGAAGTGCCATTGAGTGAAATGAAGTGCCATTGAGTGAAACGAAGTGCCATTGAGTGAAGAGAAGTGCCAGAAGTGCCATTGAGTGAAGTAAGGTGCCATTGAGTGAAGCGAAGTGCCATTGGGTGAAATGAAATACCATTGAATGAAGTGATGTGCCATTGAGTGAAAGGAAGTGCCAGTGACTGAATTGAAGTGCCATTGAATGAAGTGAGGTGCCATTGACTGAATTGAAGTGCCATTGAATGAAGTGAGGTGCCATTGACTGAATTTAAGTGCCATTGACTGAATTGAAGTGCCATTGAGTGAAAGGAAGTGCCATTGACTGAATTGAAGCGCCATTGGGTGAATTGAAGTGCCATTGGGTGAATTGAAGTGCCATTGACTGAAATGAACTGCCATTGAGTGAAGTGAAGAAGTGCCATTGAGTGAAGTGAAGTGCCATTGAGTGAAGTGAGGTGCCATTGAGTGAAGTGATGTGCCATTGAGTAAAGTGAAGTGCCACTGAGTGAAATGAACTGCCATTGAGTGAAATGAAGTGCCATTGTAGAAAGAGAAGTGCCCTTGAGTGAAGTGAAATGCCATTGAATGAAGTGATGTGCCAGTGAGTGAAATGAAGTGCCATTGTACAAAAAGAAGTGCCATTGAGTGAAGTGAAATGCCATTGAATGAAGTGATGTGCCAGTGAGTGAAATGAAGTGCCATTGAGTGAAATGAAGTGCCATTGAATGAAGTGATGTGCCAGTGAGTGAAATGAAGTGCCATTGAGTGAAATGAAGTGCCATTGAATGAAGTGATGTGCCAGTGAGTGAAATGAAGTGCCATTGAGTGAAATGAAGTGCCATTGAATGAAATGAAGTGACATTGAGGAATTACCTCTGACTTTAAAGATTGACAAATTCAAATCGCTCCAATAAATCTATGAGTGCCGTACTGACGAGGCCGCTCATAGAATAAATTATCAAACCGTGTATACGGCTTGATGGGCCGAAACACACCTTTCAGGTTGTGGTAAACGCTACGATAACTCAAGGGTTCCAATTAATTATTATTGCGTGCCATCAACGCGCAGCATAATTAATTTAATATTTTTATGGACAATATATTAATGTTTCCCTTCCCATTTAGATAGTGCTCTACAATCATTATGCCATCAAAACAGCGAAAGAAGCGAGATGCAAAACGTGAAACGTATTTATCAAACATTCAAAGCGATAATGCAGATGACAACAGGATTATTGACGAAAATGATCAATCAAAATCAATTTATCACAATTCTCAGCATTATCAATGTCAGACACTCAACTTCCTTAGCAAGTTTTTCACAAATGACGTCTGCACAACGAACGGAGGTCGTCCTCAAAAAAGAACATTCTTGAGTCATTGCAACGAAACGCCCAAAAGGGTCGGAGGAAGACCAAAAAAAGAAAGGCAGGACCGGGCCGCGGTCATCGAAGTCGCTCAACTTCGATCCAAAATTCTCTGCACCTGTTTCGGATCAGTCATCTTTGCAACAAAATGAACAAATGCCTCTCACTGACTCGAATTCTGAACCACTATCTATCACAGAAGGACCACTAATGTCAACGTGATGGACATGTTGCACAGCCAGAGCTTTTTGCAAGCCGACATGAACTATTGAATTTGTGGAATAATGAAAATGAAATGTGCGACGACCGTGTCATTTATGCCTACCTGCGTTATCTGGCAAGCATAAACAATAATAAACGGATTGTTGTTGTTGCGCCATTTTTACACCGATCCAAATGTACACTATGGCCCTGGAGCAATCAATTTGGAGCTTAATGATCACTGCTACAACCACACAGCAGACTATGATGTCCTGCTCGTGCCTGTCGTCTTTCCTGGACATTTTACGCTCACGATATTTGACCGTTCCAACCGAGAACAATTGCTTTGTTGGTTTATTGATTCATTACCGCCTGTTCAAAATATGACCGCTGATTTTAACAATCGTCTGAATGATAGCAGATTTCCTGGATTTGACCAAAACCGAGTCAATCTCTTGACCCAAATTATTTGCCAATTGACTCCAGACCTTGAGCCATCTGCCTTTGAAATTCAAATTGTTCCGCCAAATGAATACACATGCCAATTAGATGGAATTAATTGTGGTTTTTTTACAATTTTGTACGCTGAATCTTATTTGATGAACAACCGCAGCTTTTTTCTGCCAAACCTTGACATCAATACTGAGAGGAAAAGAATTATCTCACAACTTGCGAAGTTACTTCTATCAGACACAGTTGAATACATTCCGAGGAATACAAATGGACAACAAAATCTTGGACAAAGAAACAATTTTTTAGAAGGCGCACAAATACCACTTCAAAGATGTTCTACACCCATCATGGAATCTCATTTTAATAGCCGGGATTCATCAATCAGTGTATTATCAGCTTCTCGACGTTCTTCACGTATAGCGAGCCGCCAACCAAGTCGAGGATCTTCTGTTATTGATGAATCAACAACAATTTCAATCAATCCATTGACTCAACGCTGTTATCAAAAACACAAAGGACTTCCTTGCGCTGATGTTCGAGCTAAGCATTATCAGCCGTATTATGACTCTGGAAATCTCGGTGACAAAAAATGTGATTTTTGCAAGGCATTGCTCTTAAACAGTGAAGCCACAGCAAAACATGGGAAGACTTCTTCAGCAATTTGCTGCAATTTTGGAAAAATCTGCTTGCCAAAACTCAGCGATCCGCCTGCTGAATTATCTGCTCTTTCTACTGAAAACTCAGCAGAAGCAAAAGAATTTCGGAAGAATCAAAATGCCTACAATTCATTGCTTGCATTTGCGTCTGTTTCTGTTGGATACAAAGAAAACTCGCTGGGTGGCGATGTGTGTTTCATGCTGAATGGGTTGTTCGTGCGTCGGATCAGTTCGCTTTATTCGGGACAAATGGCACCAAATTTCGCGCAATTGTTTGTGTTAGACCCTGAACAGGCACTGGAACACCGAAAAAAGAACACGCGATATGGTGGCGACCGCGTCAACTCAAATACTCTGAAAAAATTGGATGCAATACTACGTCAACACCATCCACTGGCAAATCAACTCATGAATTTTCATCAACAATACCAATCAAAGCTAGCAGAGGGTGGTCCGGACGCCGTACATAACTTTCGTCTTACACTTCTTGAGGCAAGAATGGCACCAACTGGAATACGCGACCCAAATTTGCACCCACGACAGACCAATCTTCCGACAGAAAGCACTTTATTTGCTGTATGGACAGAATCGAACAACCCACCAATGGAAAGAGGCATTTGGATAACTACAGGACAAGGCGAACTTCAGCAATTTCCACCATATCATCCGTCAACTGACACATTGTGTTATCCATTGGTTTTTCCAAGTGGAGACGACGGATATCACAAAAACCTGTATAAAAGCACTTTGCATATCGAGGAGCGGCACGACGAACAAAGAGAACGAGAAACACTTTTAGATATTGATGTTGACGTTGAATCTAATTATGAATCAACAAACGACACGGAAAGCCAGTCAGACCGGACCAGCTTGGCTTCGCACGAAAGCGATGGAGAAGGAACGCCTTGCAGAAAAATGTCTTTAAGAGAATATGTTCGATATCGCTTGGCAATCCGGGTTGACGAAACGTATCATCACATTTGGATCGCTGCCGGTGGACTCAGCCAAAAAATTGTGTTGGATTATGCTGCCAGAATTGATGCAGATGTAGCCGAGTATCTTCGTCGTCCTGAATTTGACCTTCGTGGCACTATGCCAGAGCACTTGCTTCGATGGTTCGCACGCAATGCAGGTCT
Source organism: Heterodera schachtii (assembly GCA_023374025.1). Classification (NCBI taxonomy): domain Eukaryota; kingdom Metazoa; phylum Nematoda; class Chromadorea; order Rhabditida; family Heteroderidae; genus Heterodera; species Heterodera schachtii. The sequence goes on from SIJG01000145.1 coordinate 11,562, forward strand.
CACCTCGCCGGAAGAAATAGGTTCAATTGTTTTGTTCCGAAAAACCCAACCAGGCACACTTGCCTACTTCCAAAATAAATACTATGATGCTACCACTATAATGGCACGCATCAGAAAACCTGATCGAGCTTGCTTCATGCTCACGTGGACTTGTAACCCACGTTGGCCTGAAATCAAGCGGAACTTTTTGCGTGCCGACCAAAAAATGGTAGACCGCTTTGACATTCTCTGCCGGGTCTACTGAAGACAAACGAAGGCATTTACACCATCTTTTGGAGGATAAAAAAATCCTTGGCACACAAATCGGATACGGCGAGGGGCGGGAATTTCAGAAACGAATTGGCGGACCGCATTTACATCGACTTTTTCAATCTGATATTTTGGCCATTCCGGAATGCGTGGAAAATTTGATTTGGGCTCATATTCCTGCAGAACCAAATGCACAAGACCAATCTTCATGGGCAAATTTTATTCGTAAAGTTAGGGCCCTTTTGCCAAAGTACCAATTCCATGACTGTGGAAGTCATTGCCAAAACGCTCGTGGACGCTGCTCAAAAGGCTTTCCTAAACCTTTCAGCAAATTTACAATTCTTTTTGACGACAAACCCGCGGTTTATAAGCGACTACAACCAACAGACGGTGGCGAAACACTTACAGTGAAACGAGGACGTAGCGAAATAACTTATGACAATTCACGGGTTATTCCTTACAACCCTTTTATTTTGGTTCTTTATGAGACGCATCATAATTTGGAATTTGCATATGGAAAATCGACAAATATGAAATACCCACTCAAATACCCGCTCAAAGGACCATCCTATTCATACATTAGAAGTGAACATACCAACAAAACGAACATAGACGAGCCAGCATCCTACGCAAAAGTATTGTACAGATCTCCAGTCGAGGCGTTTTCAAGGATAATGTCATACAGATACACATTCATGTCGCACACGGTGATGGCACTTTCGATTCACCTTCCCGGACAACAAAAAATGTACTTACGATCTGGACAAAACGCGCAAGAGCTTGCACAGCAAATTCTGGCCGGACAAATGGAGCTTCCGGTCACTCCCCTCTCTGCATATTGGCAACAATGGCGCAATGACCCTGCTTTGAAGAACATTTTATTTGAAAATATGCCTGAAAAATATTATTTCGACAAAAAGAAAAAGGTTTGGAAGCCAAGAAGACGAACTGCCAAACGAAAGCAAATACTTGGGACGAATTTATCCAATTTTTCCACGATCGCATGAGAAGTTCGCTTTGTTCATTCTAACCAAACATTTTGCTGGTGATCCTGAACATTTGAAGTTGGTTAATGGACATCAATGTGAAAGCTTCCTGGAAGCAGCCCGACTTCGTGGTCTCATCAAGGATTCAAATGTATGGATACGAACCCTACAGGAAGGAGCCAATTATCTCAATCCAGCCCAAATGCGCCAGTTGTTCGCCAGTATTCTCCTTTTTGGCAACACGGAAGATTGTCTCATCGATGCATTGGCACTTTGGAACCAATTTTTACCGCATATGTACGATATACGTTGCAGTGATGCAGAACGACCAATTCGAATTGATCGGGCACTCGCCCTTCTCGAACGACTTTTGGTCAGACAGGGAAAGACATGTGAAGATTTTGGACTTCTTGCGCCTATGAACTCAATTGTCAACAACCCAGCACTCGGCACGAACGACTTCTTTTTTCCAGGCCATCTGGCTGATGATGACATTGATGAAACAGTTGATACCCGACATTTTGATACTGCAAAAATGAATCCGGAGCAGGAAAATTTTTTCCAAATGGTCAGAAATATTGCTTTATCTGAACCAACAGCTACAGAAAGTCGTCTTTTCTTTTTGTCCGGTGACGGAGGCACCGGTAAAACCTTCATTCTCAATTATCTATTGTATCAATTGCGCAGAATTGGTAAAAAAGTGATTGCCACCGCCTCAACAGGCATGGCCTCCACGCGTTTTTACGCAGGTGGCACAACAGTGCATTCGGCCTTTCGTCTTGGCATTCAGGTTGAGGCCGGAAAAATTCCATCAGTACCAATGGAAAGCTATTTTGGACGCAGAATTATCGAAGCTGAGGTCATTATTATTGATGAAATCACAATGTTGGAAAAAACTGTCTTGGAAAATGTGGATTTGTTGTGCAGGCGAATGGTTCCTCGCTTCGGCCAACTTCCTTTTGCTGGAAAAGTGGTTATACTTTCGGGTGATTGGAAACAGTCGCTGCCAGTTGTCACTGACGCATATGGAACTGAGCCCCAAGTCGCGGCATGTATTCAATCTTCACCACTCTACCAGCTCTTCACAAAGATAAGGCTCGTACAGAACATGCGTGTTAATTCTCAGGACATTGAATTCATCGATTGGCTGAAGAAGGTCGGTACAGGTGCATTCGGTGACACTGTGCCAATTCCAAAGGAGTGGGTGGTTCATTCACGCGACGAAGTCGTTTCTTCTGTATTTGACCAAGGCTTTGCACAGCCAGCAAATGAAATGCTGAAGCGATTAATGCTGGCAACAACCAACCGAATTGTGGACATGAATAATGATGCCTATTTTGAGAAATATCAATTGCCACTACACCGACTACTTCTCTGATGACAGACCAATTGACGTGAACCCAATGGCTCTTAATGCTGCTGATCAGGACGTTTCACAGCTTAACCTGCTGAATCCATCTGGCATTCCGGCGCATCATCTTCGGCTGAAAGTTGGTTCGATAATTGTGTTGTTGATAAATTTAAACACGGCCAAATCACTATGCAATGGTACTCGATTGATTGTCAAAAAACTGACCGATAATTTGATTCTTGCCGAGGCAATAACTGGTGCAACAGCTCGAAGTGGAATTGAAGTTGCAATACCAAAAGTTGCAACATCTTACAAAGACAGACAGCCAAACGGGGTTAATTTTGAAAGATTTCCAGTTCCCCGTTAGGGTAGCTTTCACAATGACAGTGACAAAAGCACAGGGACAAACGTGCCAGCGACTCGGTATCGACTTCACCGAAGAAGCATTCGCCCACGGTCAAACTTACACAGCTTTTTCACGAGCTACAAGCTCTGATTCCATTCGGGTGTATGCCCCAAATAAGCCAGTTGACGCAGACGGAAATGTTTTGGTGCGTAACATTGTTGCCGACGGAATTCGCTTTGACTGAAATTAATGTATTGTATAATAAAAGACGAATGCTTTTGAATTTTATGAATGAAGGATGCAAAACAATTTAGAGCGGACTTTTTTAAATGATATTTTGGAATTATTTATTGTTTTGTCCCATATTTTTTTCTCGGCCAGCACGAAAAAGTTAATCATGATCTGAGCGCCTGTCGTTAGGTTTGTTTAATATTTCGTGTTGTGTTTTATTGTAAATATTATTTTATTAAATCATTGATGCATTAAATTTAATTGTATCTCTCTCTCCGTATTTAGTGATCTTAATCATTTAATCTGTCATCAAAATTGTAAACATTTTTTGCTTTTCTGTATAAATAAAAAAGGGGACCCAAGGTTTTTCGCTGTTTTTGCCTCTGTGCGGCTTCACGTGGCGGGTCCCTGTACGTCTGTCGCTTGCAACAGCAGCAGCTGCTACTACTGTAAGCGAAGATGTCGGAGATGCGGAACATAAAACAGCCATACCCAAGAAAAAAACTGCAATTCCTAGAGACGCGGCGCAGCCGCGTCCCTGAGCGCGAAGCGCTATAACGATGTTGAAATTTTATATTGTGACACTGATTCAATTTTTTTAGGTAGAAACAATGAATCTATTAAAATATTAGATAATTTTATAGGAATTTCTATTAAATGAGATGAAAAATTATTTAACAAAGAATCTATTTTTGTTGCACCAAAAATATATGGACTTAAATGTATAGACGGAAACGAAATTATGAAAATTAAAGGACTTAAAAAAGGAAGTCAAATAAATATTGTAGATTTAAATAAATTTATTATAAAAGATTATATTAATGAAAAAATTGAACAAAAAATTATGAAACGAAGAAATTTAATATTAGAAGTTCGTTTTTCACATAAAACTTTTCGTCCTTTTTTAAGACCTAAGCGTGAAATAATCTTTAACAATGAAATTATTGACAATAAAATAGTAAAAGTTTGAAATTTTGAAACTATTCCTTTTATTAATAAACAAACAAATGATATTGATGTAAGATTGTTAAAACAACATAAACTAGAATGAGATTATCGTCCTTCAGATAAAGATGAAGACAAAAGATTAATAAAAATTTTAAATGAAAGAAAATTAGATAAAAATAAATTCACAGAATTTATTATAAATAATAGTTTAACAACTTATGAAAACGATTATATAATCATTAACAAAAATGTATATTATCTTAAAAATGTTGTTAAAATTACATTAGATTTTGAAAATAAAATATTTAATTATATAAGAAGATTATTTATTATTTATAATATTTGTATGATTATTGTTTTTATTTTCCCAAATTGTAAGTTAGGTTTTAAATTAAATGTAGGTGATTATAGTGGAAAATATATTTCACCACATTATTTAGATGGTAAATCAGAAATAATAATATTTAGTAGATTAGGTTTCATATTTTCTTTAGAAAAATTTTTAGAATTTTCTACTGAAAAATACTATTCAGAAGATTTTGTATCATTAGATATAATTATGAGAAAATCTTGTGATGAATATAATTTACAACTTGTAATATATAATCAAACAAATATTATCAGTAAACTTAATGAAAAAGAGAATATTAATATTATTAAAAATAGAGATAATCCATTAATTAAAATTTAATTTTATATAATTTAAATGATTTTTAGATTCAAATAAAATTTATCTCTTTCCTTCAAGAAATAAAATTAAATTTATAATTAAATCCCTTTTTAAAATGTTAAGATATATAGAGTTGTTTTATTCAAAATTTTCATCTCTTTAAAAATGAAAAATAATTAATACTTCAAATAGAACATTTTTAAAAATAAAAATTAATAATTATTTAATTTTAATAACCTTTTTAATCCCTTTTACTATATTTTTTAAAAAATTACTTTTAAATAATTATTTAACTCAAATAAATCATTTAAATCCTTTAAATCCTTTAAATCCTTTAAATCCTTTAAATATTCCTATAAATAGTTTTATTTTAAATTTTGATTTAGGTACAGTTTTTACATTTGAACTAACACCTATTATCTTTGTTATAAATAATCATTTTGTTTATGATATATTAACAATAAGATTTACACAAAAAGAACGATTTATTTTTAACGTGTCAAATTTATTTTTTAGATCTGGACTAATAGTAAATTTTATACTTTTTACTTTTAAATTAATTTCTTCCTTTTTATAATATTTAAAATCAATTATATTGCCATCACAAGATTTTGTATAATAATATCTTCTTTTTTATCTATAAAATCTTCTTCACTATCTCTAATACAATATTCTATATTTAATTTAGTTTCTATATTTTCAATTAATATTTTTTCTTCATTTTTATCAAACATTTTAATTGTATAGATTTCGTATTCTTCTTTATTTTTTAATGTTTCATATATATTAATGAAAATATTTTTATATAAATATGGTTTACCTAAACCTTCATATTCTAATATTCCAGTTATTTTTTTAATTTTTTCTTTGTTTAATAAACAAGCAAAATGTTGAAAACCAGAATTTATACAATCTATTGTAACCATACAAAAATATTCTTTTACAAAATATATATAGAATAACTCTCATTTGATATCCTCATCTATTGTTGAAGCTTTGTATATAAAAATTTCCTCATTAATTTTCAATAAATTATCAATAGATGTTAAATTATAATCAAATTTAAAATTATTTATTTCTATAAATTTTATAATATATATATCTATAATTATATTATTTATTTTTTTATTTCTTTTTAAAATAAATAATGGTTTAAAATATTTATAAGATTGTCAATTAATAGGTGTATTAAAAACATATAAACGACCGCGTCAATCATTAAAAATTTTAAAATATAAATAATCTTTATCTCCCAATAAATCTTTAAAAATAATTAATTCTTTTTATGATCATTAAAAATATTTAACAAATATTCTTTCTCTTTTATATTTAAATCAATATAATTATTTAATATTATGTATTTATTGAAGTCTTCAAATAAAACATTATTTAAAAATTTTAAATATTCCTTATCAATATAAACTTTACTTGTCTCCAAATTTTTGAGAAAATCACGATTTTTAAAAGTAAGAAAATTAATGTCAGATAATTTATCTAAAGAATTTGAAACAATATTAATTTTATTTTTATAAAATCTAAATCGTTAAATAAATCGCATCATATATCTTTATTTACATTTAAAAAGTAAATAGTAGTTTTAATAGTTTTATTACCTTTTATAGCAATTGTATCAACACTTTTTCGTGAAAGTAAACCTTTATTAATAAAAACACCAATTATTGAATTACATTCAAAAATATAAAAAGGATGTAATGTTTCATCTCGATCCACTAATAATATTTTATAAAGTATTGAAAAAACTTCATTATATGTAAATTTATTTTTAAAACAACAAATAATTAATGTAGATAAAATCAATTTTAAATCTTCATTTTCTAATTTAACTTTTATTAAAATTTCATTAAATAAAGAATGTTTATTTAATTTATTTATTAAATCTTCCTTGTCAATATTATAAAAATCGTTTTTAATTATAATTAATAAATTTCTTTTTAGAGAATCTATTGTAATAATTTCTTCACTGTCGTGTTTATTTAAAATCTTAGTATGATATATCATAGAATATAATGAATCAAACGAAGGGATAGGTAAATTTATTTTTAAATTAAAAATGTAACAAACATTTTCATTAAAATATTCTATTGTTTTTTCGTCTATTATTACATTTAGTAACATGAAATCATCATAATTTAATTTAATAATTGATTCTAATATATCTAATTTTTTATGAACTTTTTTATTGATTCAGATTAGGTATATTATAAACAATTTCTTGTTTTTTAAATTAATTACAATAAAATTTTTGAAAACAGCGTTTTTTATATATATATCTATAATATTAAGACAACTTATAATATCTCACGCATTAATATGAATTATAAAATCATTAACAATTTTATTTATATCTCTCCTTCAAGAACTAAAACTAAATTTATTAACAACTCCACGAACTATGCCAAGATACTTTAGAAAAGGGGTAAAATTAAACAGATAAACAATTATCTTAATTTTTAAAAATCTAAAACTAGTATATTATCATGTTTATAACAGACAACTTTTTAACATCTTTACTAAACCCCTCTTTAAAAGAGGGAGGTTAAAAAATATTAAAATCTCAATTGAGATTTTAATATTTTTTAACCCCCCTCTTTTAAAGAGGGGTTTAAAAATTATGTGTTAAAATTTAAAAGAGCTACTTGAAAACAATTATTTGAATTTATTAATTGTTTAACAGAGTCTATATTATCTAGATATTGTCTATAATTAATTCGATTACGAATCACATTGTTTTCTATAATTTCTAATGAATTATAATTCAAATAATTAAGTAATAATGTATTTGTATCAATATTATTGATAATTCTTATTATTAATTCATAATTATTATATTTATTAATATTATTTAAATTTACAATAATTTTATCTAATGTTCTTAATAAATTGTTGTCAATATTATGTGAACTAAAATAAACATTAATTATAAGTGAATAATTTGTTAATATATCATAAACAAAATGATTATTTATAACAAAGATAATAGGTGTTAGTTCAAATGTAAAAACTGTACCTAAATCAAAATTTAAAATAAAACTATTTATAGGAATATTTAAAGGATTTAAAGGATTTAAAGGATTTAAATGATTTATTTGAGTTAAATAATTATTTAAAAGTAATTTTTTAAAAAATATAGTAAAAGGGATTAAAAAGGTTAGTAAAATTAAATAATTATTAATTTTTATTTTTAAAAATGTTCTATTTGAAGTATTAATTATTTTTCATTTTTAAAGAGATGAAAATTTTTAATAAAACAACTCTATATATCTTAACATTTTAAAAAGGGATTTAATTATAAATTTAATTTTATTTCTTGAAGGAAAGAGATAAATTTTATTTGAATCTAAAAATCATTTAAATTATATAAAATTAAATTTTAATTAATGGATTATCTCTATTTTTAATAATATTAATATTCTCTTTTTCATTAAGTTTACTGATAATATTTGTTTGATTATATATTACAAGTTGTAAATTATATTCATCACAAGATTTTCTCATAATTATATCTAATGATACAAAATCTTCTGAATAGTATTTTTCAGTAGAAAATTCTAAAAATTTTTCTAAAGAAAATATGAAACCTAATCTACTAAATATTATTATTTCTGATTTACCATCTAAATAATGTGGCGAAATATATTTTCCACTATAATCACCTACATTTAATTTAAAACCTAACTTGCAATTTGGGAAAATAAAAACAATAATCATACAAATATTATAAATAATAAATAATCTTCTTATATAATTAAATATTTTATTTTCAAAATCTAATGTAATTTTAACAACATTTTTAAGATAATATACATTTTTGTTAATGATTATATAATCGTTTTCATAAGTTGTTAAACTGTTATTTATAATAAATTCTGTGAATTTATTTTTATCTAATTTTCTTTCATTTAAAATTTTTATTAATCTTTTGTCTTCATCTTTATCTGAAGGACGATAATCTCATTCTAGTTTATGTTGTTTTAACAATCTTACATCAATATCATTTGTTTGTTTATTAATAAAAGGAATAGTTTCAAAATTTCAAACTTTTACTATTTTATTGTCAATAATTTCATTGTTAAAGATTATTTCACGCTTAGGTCTTAAAAAAGGACGAAAAGTTTTATGTGAAAAACGAACTTCTAATATTAAATTTCTTCGTTTCATAATTTTTTGTTCAATTTTTTCATTAATATAATCTTTTATAATAAATTTATTTAAATCTACAATATTTATTTGACTTCCTTTTTTAAGACCTTTAATTTTCATAATTTCGTTTCCGTCTATACATTTAAGTCCATATATTTTTGGTGCAACAAAAATAGATTCTTTGTTAAATAATTTTTCATCTCATTTAATAGAAATTCCTATAAAATTATCTAATATTTTAATAGATTCATTGTTTCTACCTAAAAAAATTGAATCAGTGTCACAATATAAAATTTCAACATCGTTATTGTTTTTTAAAGCATACATTATACTCTCATATAATATTGTTCGTCCGTATCTAGTGATCATTGAAGCTAACGCAATATTAATTGTAGTTCTATCATTTAATATTTTAATATCTTTATCAATTCTACAAAAATAATAACTTCCTACATTTTCAATAACATGTTTGATTTTTATATTTATAAAATCATCAGAATTTAAAATATCTACATATGAATCATAATTTTTTCTACCGAATTTACCATATAACGAATTATTCAATAATTTAAATATATTAGTTATAGATAAATCTCCTTTTAATTTATATAAATCTTTATTTAATAAATTATAATTGGCATATCTATTTAAAACTTCTGAACCTTCAAACAAACAAATATTAAAAATTTTAATAATAATAACACCATATTTTAATGAATTAATTAATTCAACTCTTGTGTATGTTTCTAATAAATAACCTGTTTTATATATCTGTTTCATTTCTAGTTTATCTAAATTTAATTTTGAAGGTAGCGGTGGAATTATAATATCATATGGAACAAAAACATTAACTTTTATAAATGCAAATAAATCATTAATAATTAAAAAATTAATTAAAAAATCAATATCCTCTTTTAAACTTAAATTAACAGATATAAAAAATCTATTATTTATAGGTAATTTTAATTTTATAATTGAGCTATATATTCCATTAACATCATAATAATTTACGTATTTATATTTAGTCTTTCCTTTAAATATTTCAGTGCGACCTCCAAAATAACTTGTTTTAATTAATTTATATAATTTAGTATTTGTATAAATATTTATAATACTTTTACCATCATAAAATTTATTTCCTTCATAAGACATTTTTAAAAAAGTAATTATACTTAAACGTGATGAAGTTATAAAGAATTTCAAATCTGGTATAATTTTAAAAATTAATTTATAATTTTTTAAAAATTTTATTATAATTTCTTTCAGAATTAAAACATCATTTTTATTATATTCAATTAATATATTTATATCTTTCCAGATTATATCAATATTATTATTATAAAAATTAAAATCTACTTCACCTTTATTAGATGATGTTCCAAAAGATAAAGATAAATTATGTAAACTAGAGTTTAATAACATATATCTACATATAAAAATAAGAGATAAATTACCTTTTTTAATAATTAAAGAATAAATTTTACCTTCACGATATAAAATATTAACATTATATCCGTTTATTTTAAAATAGATTATTAATTTAATTAAAAAGAAACCATCAAATATACTAAAATTATGGGCTCATATAATTATGTTTTTATCTTCATTAATTATTTTAAATAATATATTTTCAATTCAATCAATAATAATAGTATTAATTTTGTTTCTAATAAAATCATCATTGTTTATAAATAATTCATTTTCATTATCTGCTAAAATCAATGTTTTAATTTCTCTTTCATTATATATAACATAAGATAATAAATAAGGATAAACTTTACCTTCATTTTCAACAGTTTCAAAATCAAAAAAACCATAATTATATTCTGATTCATCTATTTTCAAATCAATAGTTTTATAAAAAGGGAAAAATATGTCAGTTACAAAATCAATTTTTATAAGATTATTCATCTTAATATATAATTTTAACGATTTATTGTCTAAAATATATCCTTTATTTTTAAATAATCAATCTAAAAAATTATTAAAATTTTTATTTTCTTCAAGTATATTCAATAATTTTATTTTATTGTCTATATTTAAATTTTTAAATTCAGATCAAAATTTACCTCGTAAAGGCACTCAGTTGGACTTTTTTTTAATTTTTTTGTTTCTTGACCAAACCCCTAGGGCCTACCAGTTTTTCTGAAAAACTGGCTAAAAATGGTATACTTTTTTTGGCCATTTCAGCGCCGGCGGAATAACTCCGCGGCTTTTGATGGGAGGAGGTCGGTGTAAGCGGCTTTTTTGTAGAGCTCAACGAGCTCTATCAGGTGAATTTTTAAAATTTTAAAAATTTTCAGAAATTTTCGAGCTAGGCCCCCTCGAAAATTTTCCGTTTTTTGCTAATAACTTTTTTTACATTTGTCCCATCAAAAAAGGCAGGTCACATTTGGGTTGTAACTTTTCAAGAGCTATCGATTGATATAAAAAAAATTTTAAAAAGTCAAAGTAAGTTTTCGCTTGAAAACCGGTTGGTCCAGTGGTGTGTGGTGGAGGCCCCAGGGAGGGGGGCCCGGGTTCGAATCCCATGATGTGCGGATGATTTTTTATGACGTGTAACGATGTTCTAAGCGGCTTGGAAATATTTTTTAAAATTTTTCTATATTTTTTTCAATTTTTTAAATTTTTTATTTGACCAAAATTGGCTGGGTTTGAAATTTTCATTTTAGTCAAAGGGAAATTTGGGGGGATTTTCAAAAAATCATAACTCGGTTCAAAATACGTTTTTTGGAATGATTAAATGAGGAAAAAATGCAGAAAAATCAGGTGAATTTTATCGTTTTTATTTGATTATTTTATATTTAAATTGAAAAAAGTTATTTCTAAAAAGTTGAAAAATTCAATTTTTCACTAAAAAATTAATAACTCATTCCAAAGAAAGTGCTAAGGTATACAAAAATATTCATAAAATCGGCAATTTTTTGCTCTATAAGAAGGAATTCATTTCATATTTTTATCACTTTTTTGAAAAAAGTTATAAAAATAAAAGTAATTTTGTAGCCAAAACCCATAGGGATACCCCTTTGGAAATTTCATGGACACATTTTTTTGCTCTAAACTTTTCAACAACATATTTTCTTATGTAGTTTGGGACGCTGATCACGACTATGAACAATATTTTGAGTTTCACGAAGTTTGGAATTTTTTTTTTAATTTTTGAATTTTTACAATTTTTTGGCCCTTGAAATTTGAACACAAATTTTGAAAAAACATAACTCGCCTCAAATCGGTCCAATTCAGCTCATTTAAAGCATTAAAAATAGAGAAAAATCGGGCGAATTTTATGTATTTTATTCAAGTGTTTATACCATTAAAAGGAAAAAAATTATTCCTGAAAAAGCTGAAAAATTCTATTTTTCACTAAAAAATGCGTATCTCATTTAAAAAAGGCGCTAAGGTATAATAAAATAGTGATAAAATCCGTAAATTTTTGCTCTACAAGAAGGTATGCTAATGAATGATCAATATCTCTAAAATTTCGAAAAGTCTTTACGTCTGCTTTATTTTTGTACAAAAATATTTCAACGAAAATTTCGTCAGTTATTATTATGATGGAGTATAAAATCAATAATAGAAAGTCGGCGTTCCGAATACACATATTCAAAAACACCATTTTTTAAGTTGCCAAAATATAAATGCTATTTATTATAGCGTAAGGTATTAATTAATAAAAATAATTGAAATATATTAAACAATTCAAAATCAAATTTTTAATCAGTTAGCAAAAATTGGTTGTATATTGTTTTTAATTTGAAAATAACAGTTTTAATGGTTTGAATTATTTAAAATTCACAAATTTTAAATAGTTAAATGCTCATATACAATGTATTTAAATGATCAAACTCTAATAAATAATTAAATTTAAAATTTAAATAAAATAAACTTAACATCAAATATAGATTAATTCAAGTTTTTTGTCTTATTAAAAAATAAAGCTGCTTATGCTAATTTCAAATCAAAGTTTAAAATAGAAAATTTGAATCACTTTTTGGTTTCTTTTAACGAGTCAGAAAATTTTATCATATTCCGACAATCACATAAAATTATTTTCATTTTATTAAATTCTTATTATTAAATATAAAAAATATAAATGAAAAAAGGGAATTGTTTACTTGCAATTAAATTTTAAAAATTGTTTTGGTTTACATAAAAAAGAACCGACAATTTTTTTGCATATGTTTACTATGCGAACATGAAAAATTACACAGCGAAACATGTTTTTTCAATTACATTTGTTTAGTAGGTGTGTTTTTCATTTATTTCATTCAAAAAAATGTTCAACATTGCATAGGTCATTTCTTTCCATGTATGCCTATATAAACAAATGATTTCGCGCATTTTCTTCATTTTTTTCGAAAACATGTTTAGACATGCTTAGGTGGTTTTTCAGAAACAATAAATTTCGGACTGTCAATGTAGTCTTCAAAATCAGCAATGGCCAAAAAAACAACATTTGGGTTCTAAAATCAACATTTTGGAAATTACTCCATATCAAAAAAAATCAATATCAACGTTTTTTAAAGAAAATTGAATTTTGCTACCAAAAACGTATTGTGGATCATTTTAAAAAAACATATGCAATTTTTATCAATGTAATTTATTAATAAAAAAATTAATTAAATTAAAAAATGAAAGTAATAAATTTTTGTCATAAAATAAAAAAATTGTCTGCCAAGGCTTATGATTAATTAAAATGAAAAATATATAAATAATCATTAAAAATAATCAATTTTTTTTATTAAAATTTCAATTTATAGCATTTTACATAAAAATATCAACTGAGAAATAAGTGAAAAATAGCGCATGGATTGCAAAAAGAAAAGAAGTGAGAACAAAAGAAATAGTGTATAACACCCTTTCACATTTTCTTACAATCTTTACATCTCATAAGAAAAATTTACTTTAAAAAAAAGAAATTTATTGAAAAATGACCAACTACGACAACAACATAAGGTAAGAAATTACCTTGAGTTGTCGTAGCGTTTACCTAATTTTTGGAACGGGGCCATGCGTACGCGCAGGCCCTTAAAAGTTAAATGAAATATATTTCGAATGAAAATATCAATTTATATATATAGACAAAAAAAAGCTACAAAATGATCAATTGTAAAACATAAAAATACAAATCTACTTTTAATAATAATAAAATAACTAATTAAATTTTTTATTAAAAATATAGATGAAAGATTTGTGGGTTTTAGAATTAATTAATTTAACTACTTACCAAATTCAAAAAAAAAATTTTGAACAAATTTTAAATCGCTAATTTACCATAATTATATCCAACTAAAATTATAAGAATTTCAAGAATATATTTTTTTAATTAAATTGCTTTTTACTTTTTTTCGTTATTTTAATAATTTAAGATTAACAAAAGATTATCTTATTGTTTTTTAGGAGAAAATTAATAGTAAAAGTTCACACAAATCCATGCGAGATCCTACAAATTTTAAAGAAGGGTTTGCAGAACGGGATCCCGTCGAAAAAAATTTATTTTAATATCCGACAGCTGGATAAGTAAATTCAAAATTTTTCGTTTAACACTTATTCTTGCGATGTATGTTTACCGCATCGAAAGGCAAATAAATTATTCGACCAAAACAGAAATGTTAAATATCATTTACGTGCATTTTTTAAAATTATAAATAGTGAAAATATTATGAAATAATTAATTAAACTTAATTCTACGAATAATATTAACCAAAAAGCAATTGTTTAAGCAATCTTAAATATTTACAAAATTCATTCAAAAATTAAAACAAGCTAAAACATGTTTTACAAATGTTGTGGCTTCCCATAGTCCTGGAAAAATAAAAAAAATGCAATTGGCGAAATGAAGTGCCATTTGTTGAATGGAGTGCCATTTCATTTATTTGAAATTTTAACCTGCTATAAAAAATATATTGGCAATGCAAAATCGTATTTATTGCGGGAATAATGATCAACTAAATTTGCCAAAAACAAAATTATTACGGGTTTTTGTTCATTTTAAACTCTCCTCAGAATCGCAAAATCGTCATTTTGTGCAAAATCTATTAAATTTGAACTAAAATTTTCTGTATTTCCATTGCGGCGCCTATCGACATAGCCGGACAACAAAAAAATATTCTTTTCTTATCAAAAATTGACTCAAAAAGCAACATTTTGTTGGTCATTTTTTGAACCACGGCAGGACTCAAAAGCACAAAGCCCCGGGAAAGAAGCGTCTAAAGGTCTAAGTTCATTTGTAAAAAAATAAACACAAAAAACTGAGTGTTTTCTGACATTTGTAAGGCCTAATTAAGCAAATTTGTCAAAACCCCCTTTTTGTTCCAAAGGGCAGCCATGAAAACCACTAAAACATGAAAAACCACCGAAAATAAAACTGTTTTTTGTCTAACAATTTTGAAAATTGCAAATTCCGTGTGCAATGCGCGCACATGGAAAGGGAAAATTGCACACAACACATACAATACACAACCATATCAATGAAAAGGTGAGAAAAAAATGGAAGCAAAGCGTCGTAATTATATCAATTAATCGATAGGGAGGGGGGGGGGGGCGAGTGATCGATCAAAAAGTAAATTGTTCGTCCAATATATGAGACAAAAAAGGGACACCAGCATCCATCATCATCATCGTTGTCAGATCAGATCAGAGTCTGCCGGTTTTCATCAAATGGTGGTAACAACGGAGCAGGTAATGGGTGTCGCATCGCGCATAGTCAACCATTTGCTTGGTGAAAGGCCTGTGAAAATTTGTGGGAAATTTTACCCATCGAATATTGTGGAAAAAAGGAATTGTTTAAATAATTTGTCATTGAATTAAGAAATTGTTGAAAATTCAAAATGTTTTTGTTGAAAAATAACAAAATGAAATCATTTTTTGGGTGACTTTTAAACTCATTCTTCCATGATTTGTTTTATCATTTTTTATAAAATAAAATTTTTCTTATAAAATTTACATGTGGAAATTGAAATAGCGCATACAATAATTCTTGAAAATGAACCCACTTCGTACTGTGCAACAAAAAATCGCTCAAAATTTTTTTAAAATCGCAAAAATGCACGAAATCGATGAAATGATAAGAATTCGGCAAAAAAATAAATAAATAAAACCACCATCTCAACCATTGGCAGTCACCGCAGAAATTAATGCCAGCATTGAGCGTGAGAAGGCTGACATTTTGGCATTTCTGGACAACGATTACGAAGATGAGCAATTTACGGAGACAATGTCGTGCTACTATGGACGTATTGGACATTTGATTGGGTTCAATGTTCCTCCAAGAGTAGAAATAGAAGAGCAGATAAAGGAGGCAGCAGCAATGGAAGAAGCAGAAGCGAGTCTCAATGAGAGCGGAATTTATGTTGTACCAAATGATGAAAACCTCGATCCTTGTTGAATTTTTTAATGAATTATTTTTATTTTACCGAATTTCGTGCATTTTTGCGATTTTTAAACAATTTTGAGCGGCTTTTTTGTTGTTTTTTTTTTCGATTTTTTGTTGCACAGTACGAGTTGGGAATCTTAGTACGAGTTGGGAAACTTAGTACGAGTCGGGGTACCAGTACGAGTTGGGGCAGTACGAGTTGGCCTAGTACGAGTTGGGTTTTTACCGTATGTATATTGTATATTGTGTTGTACACACTGTAATGTTCTCATCATACTGTAAATTTCACCGCCGAAAAATAAATTTGTTGTGTTGTGTTTAATTTTCCACTTTTTTGCAATTTCATGTTATGACTTTTATGATAAGTGTCTCTAATCACCAAACAATAGCATAGAATTAGCTTCTAAACATGTTAAGCTTTCGAATTATACCAAGATTTAACATGTTTTTTTCTGAAAATGCCCAAATTGGTCAACTGATATTTCGAATATGTAATCACTGTTTTTGATAATCAAATGCAGAATTGGCGCAATTGAATGCTATATTCGTATTAAGTGACCCCGAAAACCCCCATAAATGTGTATTTGACTTTTAAATTTTGAATTTTAGCCCAGCATAATTTCGGGTTTCCCGGTTTCGCTCCCGGAAAATTTTGGACTCTCGCGCTTCCGCCAATTTTCTCACCAAATGCGGAAGTAAAAAATTCAATGCAAATTGTAAGAATGTTGGTAAGCGAAATTGGCGCCCCCACAAAGTGTCCAAGCCACGAATTCTCCAAGCCACGAATTGTCCAAGCCACGAATTGTCCAAGCCACGAATTGTCCAAAAGAGTAAAACCCACGAATTGTCCAAAAGCTCATAAAAAGCCGGAAAACGGGTCTATTTTAGGGTTTTCGGGATCGCTGAATACGAATACGACATTTATATAGCCCCTTGCCTAACCCAAACCCAAATATAAACATTAAATAGCAAAAAAGAACCTAAAGCTCCTACAAAGGGTGCTGATCAAAATTCGAACAAGTTTTAGGGCTCCTATGTGATCCGAATTCTCTCTATAGACCCACACTCAGCTTCACACATTGAAAAAAATAATTTTTATTAAACATTCAATAAAATTCTTCATTACGGAACATGGACAATTGAATCATCAAAATTCTCGAATCCTTTAGGGTGAAAATTGAGTGAATTATCTCCAAATGCGTTAACACCATCCAACAACTGCCGCTGTGTCAAGCCGATGTATGTTCGAGAGAAGTAAAGGAAGAACACTGGCATTCCAGGAGGAGAAGACGACCAAGATAATTGAGAAAGCTCTTCTGATAATGCGGACGGCAAAAGCGGCAAAGAGAAAACCCTTCTGAAAAAATAATTATGTAAATCTAAATCTTATTTTTTACCTGAATGTGTCGAACTGCCTCACATATTCTGTCTTCTCGCCGTACAAATGCACGAGACCAACATTTTCTTTGATTTTCTGTCGCCTTGACTCTTCCTTTAACAAAGCATTATTATTTGGCTTTAAATTTATACAAACTTGTCGTTTCTGAGGTGCTGGGCTCGATTTTGCATCTTCAGCGATTTCCTGAGTGGTGTGTGAACCGAAATCCTGAATAGTTTCGAAATTAAATTTTTTGCGGCGCTTCAAACATACCTTTCAACCATAGGCAATCTCTCCAATAATTGCTTTTTCCGCGCTCAAAGGTCATTGTTGAGAGTTCAGCCTCTTTCAAATTCGGTTGTTCAATGCTGTCATAAGTTCTTACGGCATGCGGTTCGTCAATCTCCACTCCAAAATTCACGGCCTCCTCAGTTGTGTTTGAAATATCTGACAAATAACGCTTCTTCCGACTTTTTTGTAGACTTTCAATTTTATTACGAATCATTCGTTCAATTCAGAATAGCAAAATCTGAAGACAAAAAAAAGCACCCATTTTAATCAAATTTTGAGATTTTTCTTATTCGGATGGATTTAGGGTTAGGCAAGGGGGGCGGAACCCGTCAGTTGGGCCCTCACGTTTGGGCCCCACACGTTTGGGCCCCAGCATGTTTTTCCACTATAGCTTTTTTCTTTGGCATCCAAATCCAACAATCTTGGTATCATTCGAAAGCTCTGAACATGCTCTATTAGCCTTACAAAAAGCGAAAAGATTTTCAAGCATGGAAAAAATTTATTAAGAAAAAATTTCAAAAATTTTGACTTTTTGCAATATTCATGTATAACTTTTTTGGTAATTGCCTAATCGCGAAGCAATAGCTTAGAAAAAGCTTCTAAACATGTTAAGCTTCCGAATGATACCAAGTTTATTGGATTTGGTTGACAAAGAAAAAAGTTATAGAAAGTTATAGTGGAAAAACATGCTGGGGCCCAAACGTGGGGGCCCAATCGTGAGGGCCCAACTGACGTAGACCGAAGGGGGGTGTCCAGACATTTGCGTCCCGGACATTTGCGGCCCGGACATTTGCGGCTCGGACATTTGCGGCCCCAGCCAAATCGGACATTTGCGGCGCGACTTTTGCGGCCCGACATTTGCGTCCCGGACATTTGCGTCCCATTTCTTAAGGGCCATTTTAGGACATTTGCGGCCCAATTTTTTTATTGAATTTTGCGGCCCAAGCCAAACTCGGACATTTGCGGCCCGACATTTGCGGTTTCGCCCAAATTTCATCACCGATAATTGCTCAAGGCCTAACGAGCATCTTTTTTTATATTTCTTCCCATTTATGGAGATTAAGCAAGGCTTTTGTAATTCGTTTAAATATTCTTCATCATTTTGTATCATAAGTTAATTCTTTAATAGCATGGCCATTCTCCTCATTTCTCTTCCTTTTCTCGCTCAACTCCCTTGTCGAATCCAATTCATATGGTTATGGTCTAATGCGGTTCTGTTGATACTCATCCTTTTTTAAATTTTGAGCAAATCATTGAAAATTTTAAAAAAAAATTCTGTGTTAATTGGATAAAGGGAAAAAAAATTACGTACAGTGAGTTCATTGGTTTTTACTTTAATTTTATCGATTATGGAAAGTTGACTAATGAATCATTTCGGAAAGCCGCAAATGTCGGGCCGCAAATGTCCGAGTTTGGCTTGGGCCGCAAAATTCAATAAAAAATTGGGCCGCAAATGTCCTAAAATGGCCCTTAAGAAATGGGCCGCAAGTGTCCGAGCCGCAAATGTCGAGCCGCAAAAGTCGCGCCGCAAATGTCCGATTTTGGCTGGGGCCGCAAATGTCCGAGCCGCAAATGTCCGGGCCGCAAATGTCCGGGCCGCAAATGTCCGCGACGCAAATGTGGGGTAACCGGCAAGGGGCTATATAAAAGTCGTATTCGTATTCAGCGATCCCGAAAACCCTAAAATAGACCCGTTTTCCGGCTTTTTATGAGCTTTTTAGACTTTTGGACAATTCGTGGGTTTTTACTCTTTTGGACAATTCGTGGCTTGGACAATCGTGGCTTGGACAAAACGTGGCTTGGACAATTCGTGGCTTGGACAATTTGTGGGTCAGCGAAATGGGTCGATCCCCATTTTGGGTTTTTTGTGAATTTAAAATTTCCATGAAAAACGATCAGGCTATAATTAACTTTACATAAAACAGCATTTATGAAAGTATTAAAGGCATACATAGCACTGACGAGAAAAATTTATGACAATTTTTAAAAAACGCGAGTGTAGAAAATAAAAAAAATAATTAAATTAATAATTTTTATTAAAATTTTAATAAATATAAGTTAAAAATTAATAACAAAATATAAAAATAAATGTGAAAAGTTAAGAAAATAAAAGGTTAATTCTCGTCTCCAGATTTAACTCCAGAATAAATTCAAAAAAGCAAAATGATTTTTTTAGCATTAATTTTTTTAAGACTAAACTCCAAAAACATTGGCACCACCGGACCATCAGTTCCATTTTTATTTTTGAAAACAGCCTAATAAATACCCAATTTGTTCGAAATTTATATTCAAAGGGTTTCTCGCTAAACATTTAAATTCTTGAGCATTTTTTGACAGTTTGTCCGTCCGTTTGTCACTTTGTCTTTCTTTCGCCGTCCCTTTCGTTCGTCCGTTCTTCGGTCTTTCGCTTTTCTTTTCCTTCTCTCATTGCATTTTCCTCTCTCGGACTTCCCTGACACTGAAAATCACTTTGTAGCGAATGTCAAAGAAGGCACAGCAATGATAAGCGATGGTCAAAAACACGTCGATATATTCGGCGACTGCGAAAACATCGTACACTGAAAAGCATTGTTTTATGAAAGGCGAAAATGAGAAAGAAATGAAATGAAAAACTGACTGATGGTGATGCATTTTCGCCAATAGAGCACAAAAGCGCCGAACAGAACGGGCACGGAGATGACGTAGCTTTAATAAATACTGAGTTAAGCTAACGACGAATGCCAATCTCTTACAGAATGGTCACCACAATTTTGAAATGGTACGAAATTCGACCCTGCGTAATTAAATGTAAAAAATGGACAACAAAAAAAATTGGCAATACATAAGGGTTCAAATAATAAAGGGACTGCGAGTGACAGATGACATTGGTCAGAAAGAAGCCAATGGCGAAGGCACCGAAGGCGTAAAAGAAGATCACATGGTAAGCTTAAGGAAAGATGGCGGCTGAAAGGAGATCAAAACGCCAAACTAACAGATGAACTCACGCTCCCCGACCACCGACAGAGCGACCTTTGAAAATGGGGGGGGGGGGGTAATTAACGAAAAGCAAAAACAAAGAACGTATGGGACAAACACAGTTTAGGGATAACATTGGAAAACAAAGAAAGTATTTTAAATGGCTAGGTTTAGGACAACTGAAAATCGGACATTTGTCCACGGTACATTTCTTTTGCATATTTAAAATCCCATAAATAATTGAACATATTAAAAAATATTTTTATTAAAATATTAACAATAAATTTAATTAATAATAAAATTAAAATCGAAAAAGAAAAGTTCGCCAAACCCTTGTACAAAATGTAGTATTTTTTTAAAGTGTTTTATTCTTTCCTTCTCCCAATTTCCCTCATTTTTCACCCATTCTTAGCAGTGATTGTTTGGTCCATTGTTTACCCCTGAACCCACATGTTTGGATCAGGAAAACCTTGGAAAAATCAGACCAAATCCCAAAAAAATCAGTTGTTTTCGAGCCCAGCCCTGGTCATGTGCCATCCTCAGATAGTCTAATCACTACGAAATTTACGACCAGAAAAATCAGTTCCAAAGAGCCGAGCCAAAGGTAAAAGTGTCGGCACAGCGAATAGAGACGCGGCCAATTGCAATTGACACTCCGTAAACGGCCATAACGGAAAACTGAAAGGAAATGACCTAGGGACCATCAAATAAGTCTTCGATTGGAGAGAAACTCACATCCCACCGCAATTTCGACTGCTCTCAGCGGAATGTGGAAAAGGAAAGTGATTTGCCAGAAAATCCCTTGGTTAATCGTCGACTTTAATTGGTCATTTATTTTGTAAATTCCACTCACTTTCCATCGGAAGGTTTATTATCCGCGAAAGCGAAGGGAGCCGAGCTCTCTGCAGTTTTAAAATTAGCTTAAAAGTTAATTGCTCAACGTTTACCCCGCACTGCCAATTGTAATTACTGAAATTAAAATTATCGGACGAATTTTGAATGAATTTTAAATTTGCCTTATTTCGTCATTGTGCAGAAGCAGTGCCGTCACAATTGACCCAATCGCCCCCAAAAAGGGAGGGACAAAGCCAAGGAAAAAGCTGCAAAAGGAAAAGCATTCGTTTTTGTGACCGATTGAAAGACACTGACAGATGCAATGGGTTCATTCTGATCAGCTCCTTCACAGACCACTCGGGCTCAGAACGCCGCTTATGAGAGGAGGGAAATCGGCCGCGCCAGCCCGGGTAATGGCCGGAAACAGCACTCGGCACAAACGAAGCCATCGATGGCAAAAAGGGACGGAGGAGAGGGCAATTAGGAAAAGAACAGTTAATTATTAATAGGGCAATTAGGGAAAGAACAATTAATTAGTAAAGGAACGGATGACGAAAGATTGGAGGGTCAGCACAAAGCATTGCTTTGGCACTTTTTTGCGTTCATTTTACTAATTTTTCTCAATATGAGGCGAATGGTTCCGCTTTTTCATAGTCGCCAATGCCCTCCCCACCCGTCCCTTCTCCGAAATGCAGCAGCAGCAACAGAAGAACAGGAAATGAATAGCAGGGATAAGTGGGGGATAAGAAGGATTTGGAGGGAGGGGAAAATGAGAAAAGCGAAGGCAAAGGAAGGGAAGGGAGAGAAGAGAAGAGGAAGGATTCAATTTGATCGGTTAGAGTGCGACGGAGGGAGGGAAGGGGGGGGGGAAGCGATGTGCTCGCCTTCCCCCGCCCATCCACAACTATCCGCTTCTTCTTCCCCCACTGTCCATTCCCTGTGCCCAGTGAAACGACTTGCGTTTAAAAGGCGTGGACAAACCGGACAAAAACAACACATTTATCCTGGAGCAGCAGAAGCATGAGTTATCACAGATTACAAAAGAGGAAATGAGATCAGCTAAATGGCAGAGGCAATTCATTGGTTCTCCAACATTTCTCCCATTTGTTTTTGCACCATTGAGTAGTAAAGGCCGTCCTTCAGTTTCATCAGTTCCGCATGATTTCCGTCCTATTTGAAAATGCGCTAATTCTCACAACAACCGTTTCCTATTTCGGACCTGCACAATTTGGCCATGTTCCATCACCAAAATACGGTCAGCACGTCTTACGGTGGAAAGGCGATGAGCGATCATCAGAACGGTGCGACCCTTCGCACAAGCGGACAACGACTCCCTTATCAGCTGTTCGTTGCGCGCATCCAACGCGGAAGTCGCCTCGTCCAGCAAAAGGACTTTCGGTTGTCTCACCAATGCGCGAGCGATGGCAATTCGCTGTTTTTGACCGCCTTAAAAGGGAAACAGAACATACATGTACAAGGGGTGCGCCAGTCAGACCCCCATACGTCGGACGTTTGGCGCAGGGGGGGGGGGGGTGCGCCAGGACCAATTTTTCTTACGTCGGCCCCTATTTTTCCCCGGCGACCTTTTTTTTTTTTGCTATTCAAATCATCTTTTTTTCGGCGCTTTTTGGAAGGGGTGGGGCGGTCCGGCGGTGCCGATAGGCGCCGCCGGGAAAATTTTTTTAATTTTGTATGCGTTTTGCTAAGGAAATTGTTCAAATTTTAACTTTTTCCCCCTTCGGTACGACCCACCCCACGACGGGGGGGGGGGGGGGGGGGGTGCGCCAGGCCCATTCCGCCGGGGGGGGGGGGGGGGGGGGGGGGGGGGGGGGGGCGCCAGGCCCATTACGACGCGGGAGGGGGGCGGGGGGGGGGGGGGGGGGGGTGCGCCGGCGCCACCCCTTGTACATGTATGAAACAGAAATAAATACTAGTATTTTCATTTAAATTTTTGGGTACTCCCGGGTTTTGCCATAATCCTGAAATTCTTTTTTAATTAGAAACTGGGGTCAATTATAATTGTTTTCTAACGTTTTTAGTAGTTTACAAAATCTTTTTTTTTCTGATATATTGTAGTTTTTATGTTAGATTTAGAATTTTTTTTTATTATTATTCTACAGCTAAAAACCAATTTTTTTTTTTTTCTGCGATGCTATAAAGAAAGGGGCTCAAAAACAACATTTTTATGTTAATTTTTTTAAATTTATATTTGGTGAAGGTTTTTAGTGCATATAAATGCATATTTTGACATTTTAAAGAATATTTCGGCCATTTTTTGGAAATTTTCACAAAAATGTAAAAAAGAAAAAAAAGAAAAAATACACTCCTAAGGATCGCCTTTTTGGCGAATTAAAAAAATACATCTTTAAAAATCGAAAAATTGTGAGTGCGAGCGAACTGAATGCACCCCAACCCCTTCGCCAAAAAACGAAACAATTATAGGATTTGATTCATTGTCAGAATGCCAAAATCACCGCTTAGCTGGACGCCCTTCTCGCCGCACTTCGTGTCGTAGCCCTTCTCCGTCTCCTCCGCCACATATTCGTGAATGTTGGCCATTTTCGCGGCATTAACCGCCGCATCACCGCCATCTTCATCTTCCGCCGAAGGATTGTCGAAACCGTAAAGAATGTTGTCGCGGATTGAACAGCTGTACAAAATCGGTTCTTGCGGCACCAGTGAAACCTCAAATTGAAAGGCAAAATTAAACCCTTCTTGAAAAGGACCTTATGATGGTAATAAATATGTTCCCATCGCGTTATTGGAATGCCATCGAGCAAAATTTGGCCTTGCGTTGGCTCGTAAAAACGTTCCAATAGAGAAAAAACCGTCGATTTCCCCGCACCGCTTGGGCCCACCAAAGCGACCATTTCACCGGGGCGAACAATAAACGAAACATTCTGAAAAGTCCGTTGTTCAAAACATGGACATCATTCATTAGGAGGCACCTTCAAAACGAAAATGTTCGGCCGTGTCGGATAAATGAAAGTCACACAACGAAATTCCAAAGTGCCCGTCACGGGTGTGGGCCGCATTTTGCCAATTTCAAAAGAATTCATTGGTTGCCGCGACAAATATTCAAAGACTTTACGGGAAGCACCGATACTTTCCATCAGCCGATTTGCAACACTAAACGAAAAGAAAAACTTTTAATGAAAATTTTGTTTTTTTTTTGAGAATCTGTATAATTTATACGAAAATATACAAAAATGGCCATTTTTGGGCGATAAGTTCATAAAGCCTAAGGAAAAGAATATTCGTATTCTCCTCTCTAAATGACCTGCTCAATTGGTAAAAGTTCCCGCCAAGTTTCAGCTGATAGAGAAGAAAAGCAAATATTTGTTCGTTTGTCATTTTCTTCTCCAGCACCAAATAACCGCCGCATAAAAGCACAGCCACCGAAAATTGGGAAAAATGCAAAGGAAACGCAATTAATCAACCCAACCAAAATGAGATTGTTGGCGAATTCGTTCAACCAATGGGAACCGACCAAAGCGAAGGATTTGGTCTAAATTGAAAAAATAAGGCAATAAATAAGGACGAAAGGACAGTTGGTCATTCAGCATTTACATATATATAGTACAATAAATGGTTCAAAAGCGCACTCTGTCCACCCGAAGAGTGGCGTCCAATTCGGCTTCAAATCTCTGCCGCTCCCGCCGCTCGGCTGCGAACGCGCGGACACTTCGCATGCTGCTGATCACTTCCTCCGCGATTCGATTGGCGTTCGCTTTGGACATTTGGGAACGTTCGGCGATATTCTAAAAGTAATTGCACTGAAATGGCGTTGCTTTTCTTCGCTCACATCGTAATAAACGCTGTACACTTTGATGAACACGGCGAGTGTGGGGATGAGTAAAAGAGTGATCAGAGAAAGCTGCCAACTACTCTCCAACATGAGCACCAAGGAGCCGAGGACCATCAAACCATTGCTGAAAAAGACATCGACGGAGGACGAAAGAGTCGAAGAAACGCTCTAAATTAACACAAATTAGAGGGCCAAAGAGAAAAGGAAAAAGAACTTCGCAGTCCGAAATGAGTCGAGACAGAATTTCGCCTAAATAGGCAAAGTTTAGCAAATTCAGCCTTTCGTGGAACTAATGACCAGTCGGAGAATTGTCAAAGAAATCGATTCCCTGAGCAGTGATCGAATGGAACAGATCATGACGCATCTGGTGATTGATTTTGGCGGTCACAAAATGGAAAGTGCCAACTCTGAATTTTAAAATTCAATTCAATGACGAAATTCCTGAAGACAAACATTTAAATTGGGTTTTGTCTGAATTCGTTTTGATTGTGAGATTTAGTTAAATACAAAGTCTTAAAAGTCAGCTGACAAAAAACATATTAAAAAGCCAAAAGAAAATGAAAAATTCAGGTTTATAAAAAAATTAATTCAGGAGGAAGCCCTTGATGTGCCCCGGTCATGTTAAGGGCGTATAAAAATTACCGTAATCCCCCAGCCACAGTAGCGACCACAGTCGTACCAGTCAATATCAAAACGGAATTGACCAACTCGCTCATTTGACTTGCCCGAACCATAACAGAGATAACTCGCGCAATAAACAAAGGCATACAAACTTGTGCTAAATGGACATTTTGGAAAGAAAACCAAAAAGAAAACACAGACCGATGGACTCAGTTAAAAGAAAAAGGAATGCCAATGCCAACCACCGCCAATAAAGCTCACAGTAACGCGAAAGGCACAAAATGAGCGACCAACGGGAAATGTTGGGCGTTTTTCGGGAAGAATTTCCGACGAACCCTTGGCATTCCTTTTCAGACGAAGCATCGCCTACTCTGAAAAATTTATTACTCGCAATTATTATGTATTTATTATAACCTTTTTAATCCCCTTGAAAAATGTCTCTTTCCTTTTGCATCTCCCCGCGCAGGCATTTCAGTTCTTTTTATTGTACAGAATTAAAAAGGGTTATTATTTTAAGCACATTTAAAAATAAAAAAGTGAGCGAGCTTTTTAATCAATCAAAATTGCAAAAAATTTTAAAAACAACGAAAAAATCAGAAAGTTCTAAACAGCAGGCCATTTTAATAATGTTTTCGGATAATTTAATCAGAATCAACCATTTTCATCAAAATATAGTTTTTTGTAGTAAAATTAAAGCTCGACCTTGATCTGGATCTAAATTGTTCCCGTGGGGGGTCGCTCTGATCAGTGATCACGAATCTGACATTATTTTTGACCATCCCTAAAAAGGATTGAGGGGGGGGGGGGGGGTAATACTGAAAACCCGATTAATAAAAAACCCAATCTTCATCAATTTTTATTGTGTTTAATATGATTCTTATAATTTTCGTGAGCAATAATTTGGAAGTTTGAAAACGATTTTTAATTTAGTTTTTGCCAGCTCAATTTTTCTTTAGCGAATAAGTTGTGATGAAGAAGACTTTGCCGATTAATGATGAAATGATTTCGGAAAGAATAGAGGCGGAAAGGGAACGACTTCAGCAGGACAAATTGCGAAAACGCTATGCCTATGAAGCAATTTGTGCATTGACCGACACTGTGAACGAATCGGAACTGCAGCGACATGTGAGGGAAACGGAAAGCATTTATAGGGGGGCGGGGGGGGGGGGGGTAAAATTAAAATTATAATGTCTAATCTTAAAAAATTATCGCTTTGCATAAACGAAGTTTTAGCTGTGTCTCATTGTCAGCAGTAATAGCTCTCCCTTTTTCAAGCTGTCCGTTTTGGATCCAACTTCCTGGTGTGAAGTGGTCGAGGAACGTTTTCTGGGCCGTTTGTGCGGTTTTCCCCTTTGTGCCAAAACAATCACTGTCGACTTCCGCAAAAAGCACACAATTGTGAGGCGGTTGAATGAATCCACAAGAAAGGAACATAAAATGGTAAAAATATGGTGAGAACAACGGTTGGCATTCTGTCCATTTGTTAACAGATTGTGCCCACTGAATCGGAGCCCGTCAAATTCTGTTCTGACCGATGCATGGGAAAGTCGAGGGCAATTGCTGCACAATTAACGGAGCAGCAGAAACATTTTGTAATTCCGAACGACGAAAGCCAATGGATGAAATTTTTGATGGAGCAGAGACCGGCAGAGGGGGGAGAAGTAATTAACACCGATTTTTAAAAAATATTTCCAAATAATAGTCCAACGACGCAACCTCATCGGTTCAAAGACCGAAATTCGGAGTTGAATTGGTGACGAAACTGCACGATTTGAAATTGGCTGATGCTGAACCGAATGACGAAAAGGACGAGGCGAAAGAGGAGTCACCCGAAGTAATGTAAAAACAATTGTAAAAAAAGACGCAAAACTTCATCCTCAGTTTTTTAGGCCATAACTTTTTTCTTACTTGATCAATGTTTTAAGTTTTTTGGTATTTAATGAAAGCTTTATGTTTCGGGAAAGAAATAATGGGGTGCACTTCATTCCCCCCTCGTTTCCCCCCAGAAAAATTTTCCAAAAAATCGCTGAAAACTTTCAAAAAAATTTTTTCTTGAAAATTTCTTACTAATTTATGAAAAATTTTTGGTTTGAAAAATTTTCTCGGGTGGGAAACGATGTGGGGGGGGGGGGGGGGAACGACCTGCTCCGGAAATAATGGCCTAAGAAACTGTGGATGGTTATTTATTTGACAGCTAAAGTGTAATAGAGCTTAACTTGTTGCTTACAAAGTTTCGGATTTTTAAGAAATTTTTTATTCTTTTTACATTAAAAATTTTATACTAAATGCATTAATTACTAATAATTTTGGGTTTTAATTTCAGGATTCGGAGTCGGAAGAGAAACAGTTTTTGAAACAGATAAAGGAATTCGTGACTACGAAAAATAAGAAAGATCCATCCAATAATGCCAAAGCCGACCAAATGAGCGATTGTTCAAAGAATGCCGTCAAATTGGAGCTCAAAGAATGGAAGCGCGGATTTCTGCTGGGTAAATGGAGTGAAAATGTTTAATTAGTTGTTAATGATGCAATTTCTTCTGTCAGTCCCTCCATCGTCAGCCAATGAAATTGGCACAGATTCAATCGAATGCCTGCGGAAAGAGCGAAAAACGACTGATAATTTGACCAATTGTGAGGTCAAAGAACGAAATGGCAAAGTCGGAAAGGGAAATGCTCTGCTGGGAGAAGTAATCGAAAGGAAGGCATTGGAAAATGCGAAAGAGCGGCTGAGGGGACAGAGGGACACGAAGAAGCCGAAAGTGGTGGAGGCACCGCGAATCAACCCGGAGCAAGTCCGACAGACATTTTGATGAACCAATCCGGGAATGGAACACTCAATTGCCTAATGACATATTCGAATTGTCGTTCTTTTTTTGTGAGATAAATTATTAAGAATTTATAATTAAAAGCGAAAAGCGTGCAAAAATAAGGCCACTTAAGAAGTGAAGCTTCTTTCGAAAGGCAAATTGACATAATTTCAGCGGTCGGAAACCAAATCTATTAATGTAGTAAAATTGAAAAGATGTATTTTTCTCTTCATTAAACAATAAAGGAAAAATGGCCAACATTGGCATGCGCGAACAGTCCGAAGAAAAATTCTATTTTTCAGGCCCTATGGGGAAATGGAATGAAGTTTTTGTTCTTATGCAACTTTATTCAACTATTTAAATACTAAACAATTAAAAATTGAAAATTCGTCTCATTTTCTCGGTTGGTCCCGCCTTTGTCTTTGTCGGTTCATCTTCTCCCGGAGATTTTTGCCGTTGTTCGCTGACTAAGGAATGGTAAACACCGCGTCTGTTCCTCACCAATTGGTCATGCGTGCCTTTCTTAAAATTGGAATGCTTTTTGCTCACTCCAACCAAACGATTCGCAAATTCTCTCCGGCGGCGTTTGACCGACCTCGACCATTTGTCCATTTTTCAGAACATAAATTCGGTCGGCGTTTCGAATTGTGCTCAGTCGGTGTGCGATGATAATCACCGTTCGGTCGCGCATTACGCGGCCCAATGCGAGTTGAACCTTAAGCGAACGGAGAAGCGAAAAGTGCACCCAAAGGGCACAACGAACGGCTCTTTCGCTTTCGGCGTCCAATGCTGAGGTGGCCTCGTCCAAAATCAAAATCGGCGGGTCTTTGATCAGAGCACGTGCAATTGCGATCCTTTTTGTGTTTCGGGCAATTCTTTTTGCATTTATTTCATTGCTCCTCCCCGCACCTTTGCTTCTGTCCCCCACTCAAAGTCGCGCCCCGCTCGCCCACCAAAGTGTCGTAACCATTGGCAAAGTTTTCGATAAATTCGGCGGCATTTGCCAATTCGGCGGCAGATCGAATCTTTAAATGCTTTTGTTTTTCCTTTATTAGTCCGTCCCTTTCACTTCTTTTTCGGTTGCGTTTGGTCTTCCGTAACGAATGTTCTCTCTAATGGACGTCGAAAAGAGAATGGGCTCTTGAGAGATCACTCCGATCGCTTTTTGGCGTAACCAAAGGGGGTCCAACGAACGGATGTCGCGACCGTCCAAAGTCACCTAAAGCAAAGCAGTGAAATTCGGAAACACCAATTACCACTCTTTCAGACTTTGCCATTCTGTGGCTCATATAAACACTCGACCAATGCGGCAATTGTACTTTTGCCTTAATAATGAATTTAATAGTATTTAATTGCGTTTAAATTCGGTAAGACGGCGCCCACCTGCACCCGACGACCCACAAATGGCCGTTGTCTGTCCACCGGCGAAATGCAAATCGATTCCGTTGAGCACGGCCTTTTCAGGACGAGTTGGGTAAGAAAAACAAATGTTGTGCAGATGAATGTCACCGATCAGCGAATGCCTTGGGATTTGTTCATTACCGCTCAAGTGATTATGGCAATTCGGGTCAATGCGCAAGAATTGGAGAATTCGGGCGCAAGAAGTCCAAGCCTAACAGAGAGATGGAAGGAAGAAGGGGTCACAAGCAAAGAAAGACCAAACAAATGGCATCACCTTTATTCCATTTCCGAAAATTAACGAAAATTGGGACACCGAACGTTGGATTATCTGAGCAGTGGCCATAAAGGACATCAAGTCGCCTGCGGAGAGTTGCTGTTCAGCCACGAGTTGTCCCCCGCCATATAAAACACCCAAAACAATTCCTCAACAATGGAAAAGAACATTTAACAACGGACAAATCGGTGACCGGACGGACCATTGAGGAAGAAATTGCTCAAAGCCTGGAAGAGACCGATGCCAACGCCGAGCCGTTCGCCGAGGGAACACGCCGTTCGCACCTCTTTACGATAGAGTCTGATAAAAAGGCGCAAAATATTCATTTGCTCTGCATTTTGCATTCATTCGTTCGACTGACTCCGTTTCTGCCTCTTCCATGGCGAACACTTTGACAGTTCGAATGTTTTGTAAAGCTTCGCCAGACACCCCGGCGGCGAGTGCACTTTGGGACTGCGATTGGAACGAAAGCCGACGGAGCAATGAGCCGAACAAAGCGCCGACCAAAATAACCGAATGGACGACTCCCAAAGTGAGCAGAGTCATTTGGGGGGAGACGGACCAAAGAGAAACGGCACAACCGACGGTCTTATGGGGGGGGGGGGGGGGGGGGGGAATCGGCAGAAATGGCATTTTTGGCACCTGTGCCAAAGTACGAAGCCCTTGGACGGCACAGAGTTTGAAGCTGCTCTTAAACTCTTGCACGTCATTGTTGAGACAATCGCCGAGTTCGCCACTTCGATGCGTGTCAAAAAAGTGCATCGGAAAGCGGAGCAGGTGGGAAAATCTGAACAGCAGCCCTTTTAAACGGCACAACACCAGCGGGATTCGCTTGCAGTTGGGTCCGCAGGTCGGCACTCATCCGCTCGCCCATCCAAAAAAGTGCCGTAACACAGACGAAAGTGGCAAACGCCTGAAGGAAGTGCCGCTTCACCGATGGTGAAACCATCGCACAAAAGAACCTGCCCCAATTGGGCCATCAGAAGACGAAGGGCCAACGGACGCAACGCTTGGAAATCCAACGCGGCAGAGAGAGGCCGAACATCGCGCAAATGGGCCACTATTTGGTTGACGAGTTGGCCAAGCAGAACTGGGATTCGGATATTCATGTAAGCGACAACAGCAGAAGCCTTAAAAATTAAAGTAGCATTTTTGCCACCACAAAATGGGGGATGCTAACAATAAGTGAAAGGAGAAGCCATCCCAAGTAAGGGCGGACGATTGACCACAATTCGGCCAATGTTGGAGCAGTCGGAGTGCCATTGCCAGAAACAGTTGAAATTGCATTCTGTCGGTTCGTTTTGACTACCGGAACAGACTGCTGCTGCTGGCATTTGGCATGCCTTAACATAAGAAACAGGGAAATTTAAAAAAAGGAGCAAAACCTAAGCAAACGCGCGACAAAGGGCAGAGAAAAGGCACTGATTTGGATGCTTTTGAGGAATTTGGTCGCTTTGTCATTTTTAGCGAATGGCCCAGTGCGAACAAATGCCAAATGATAGCGCGACAAAAAAGAAAAGCAACGGAGTGAACCAAATCGAATAGTTTTAAATGTAAAGGAACCGACGATCGGCTTTGAAATGGAAGACGATTGGCAATTGAACACAATTTTAGTTAGAGGCCAAATGAAAGGACTCATAATTTTCACCAAAAAACAAATGAAAAACTGCTAAATAAATTAAAAAGATAAATATTCGAAAATAAAAAGAGGTAGATATCTTTAATTGAAAAGATTACTCACATCCAACAAAAAATTCATTGGTTATAACAAAAGTAAAATAGAAACAAAAATGAATGAAAGAAACTGTTACTTATTTGGATCAGTACTGTAAACAATCAGTTGTAAGTGTTCAATACCGTAACCTGAGACAAAACAATCGATTTGTTGAGATGTAAACGTATGGGGAAGGAAAGAGGAATCCGACGGCGAATGACCACCAGTGAGAGGAAGAACAAGGAGAGAAGCAGGGTCAGACACGCACAAAGGGAAGAGACGGAGAGGCCGAATCTGTGAAAGGGGTACGATGGATTAACGGACGGAATGTACTGTTTCTGAATGAGAGAACCTCGTGACGGAGAGTGTCGTAGAGACCGAGTCCAAGCCGACAGTCGAGCGAAACGCTGAGAATGAAAAACGACGAGGGAGGGGAAGGGACTGCTTGGAGAGCTTAAAGAAAACACAGTAAAAGAGAAGAAGCCCATTTCCACCTGTTATGGTGGAAGCATGCCAATCTCCGCGTGTTAACAGCACAACCCCCGGCGCCTCTTCTTGTGGCGTTTTCCGACCCAATTTCCATTCCAAAATGCTAATGCTTCCAGTTTCAGAGCCAATCAGAATGATGCTGTTGTCCTAATGTGGAACAGTGAATTCAATTTTGAAAATATGTGAACAAAGGCAAAATACCTCAGATACTGTGGCTGTGGCAAGTGAGGAAAGGCCACACTTTTCAACGAGAAAAGGAGAAAAATGCAATTTGAAAAAAGAGTTCAAATGCGACGATTGGCTGTTGTCATTGTCAACGGATTCCACGGTTTCGGAATCGCCAAAATGTTTTTGAAGCATTGACTCGGAAATTGCAAATGCATATAAATGACCATCCGTGGCTGTGCAAAGCAACGCTTTGCTATGTTTGAGCAGCTCCAACGAAGTGAACATGGCAAGCGAAGGAATGCGAATGGTCCATTTGGAAAAAATGAGGGAAAAAGTGGGAAAACGATGACGAAAAGAACAGAGCATTTTAGCAATTCTGAAAGCAAATAATCGAGTCAGAAATGGACCAGCAGCAAAACTGACCGCAGAGAACCATCAGAACAAAGAAGCGCCAAAAAAGGACTGTACAAAAGGTGACGAACGGCCAACAGACGACAGTCCTGGGGAGGAGAAGCACCCGAAGAGTGGGCGGAAATGTCAGTGGACGAGAGAAAGTGCAGCTGAGGAAGGCATTCTGAACAACCCATCATTCATGGCACTTTTCACCGCCCTTCTTACTCCTTCCTGATTCATTGTCAGCATTTCCATTGTCGACTTGCAATTTCCATGCACAAATCTCAGAACGCCCGCCCACACTCAAAATTAATTTGTCCCTTTTGCTGGAATCGGTTGTTTCATTGTGCCAAAGCCAATCGTCAACGACATAAACGCATTCCAAATTTGAACGGTGAACAATTGACGAATCGAGACAAAAGAACGAAGAAGCAAAACAATTTGCTAAAATGGGGGGGGGGGGGTAAAGAAACGAAAAAATACACTCATTGTCAGTGATTACGTCCGTTAATGCTTTCAGTGGCCAATGGCTTAAAAAGTGAGAGAGCTAAGCGCCGGTCGGTGCCCCCACTGAGCAAAAGGACGTGCCCATTTTGTTCCAAAGAAGTCATTGTGACGATATCATCAGAGTGAAGGAAAGGCTAAATTAAGAGAGAAATTTGACATAAAATACAACGGGAAAAACACCCGAATGGGACAAAACTCGACGACATCGAGCAGAACACGACGCAGGACACCTTTGCAAATGTAAGCCAAACTGTAAGTATATATTGGTCAATGTTAAGAAATAAATCAAAAAATCGTGCAAATTTTTTTTAAAATTTGTCCATTTTTTCTTAAAATTTTTATTTTTTCATTAGGGGGGGGGGGACGTGCGCCCCCCCCCCGCTCCCTCCCCCTTGGATATGGATTTGGCCCATTTTGACCTTAGTGTTCTGCGGTCCGCTTCTGTGCCAACAATAAATTGCCATTTCCGGTTTCCACCACCACACCGAAAAGTAGACAAAATGAAAAAGGTTTTGAAATCCATTACGACAAATTCGTCCTAAATATACTCAAATCAGTGGTTGTTTTAGGTGCAAAAAATGCACACGCTATGAAATCCGACGATAAAAACGGCAGAATTGTCCAGGGAAACAATTTTGCAGGGCCATTCAATCGAAAGATGACGGACGGAAAAGGGCTCCAAGGAAAATGTTTCTGTTACTCCTGCAAAAATATTTTAGATAATAACGAAAAAATGAATTAAAATAATCCGAGTGGCACTATGTTTTGCTGTCGCTGTTCACCATTTTCACTCGGTTTTCTTCGCTCCCATTGAAAATGCCATCGCTTCAGAATGCCGTCTCTGCCAATGCTTATCAAATTCCCCTTCAGCGCCGCTCTTTCCGAATGATTTATGGTCTCAATGCGCAAATCGGTCACTGTCTTCTCATAATCATTTGTTCCGTGTGCAATTCGATTAAACAAAAGCAACTGAAAAGGGCATTCATTCCGTAAATGGACTCGTCACATTACGATAATGTAAAAGTGATAAATCATCTACAGTTCATTTCTGTCGAATTTAATTTTGTTGTTTCATTGTTCATACCTTTCCGGAATGAATTGAGAATGCCAAAAGTGTTCCGGATCGTGTGCCCAGTAGGAAAACGCCACCCATTGGAAAGTCAGTTTCTGTCTCATTGTCAGTAATCAGAAGAACAACTTGCACTTTTCCCAGTTTCTTTTCAGAATGTAAGCGACTGATTTCCTGGAGATTTCCATCGACTGACGTACAGATACGATAAACAATCTGAAGAGATCAAATCAAAATTCAAGACCGTATTAAAATGTTTTGTTGATTATTGCCATCCCCACCGACCATTTGCCCGTTTTGTGCAATGGCCAATAACATTCGGCTGGATTCGGGCTGAAGCCAAAGGAGCTGCTCCGTTTGTGCAAAATTGGACTGGCGAATGGAACGAAAAGAACACTCACCGACTAAAGAAAAAGAAACAAAAAACGAAAGGAAATGAAAAAATGGAAAATCAGACAAAGGGCAAAGTGAAGAGAGCGATCGAATTCAGCACAGAGAGCGAGACAACGAGCGGACTCCGAAAAACAGAACAAATCGGAACGGAAAGCCATCGGACGACCATTTGAAGCAGAAAAGTTTGTCCGAATTTGATCAGCAAAAGCAACCGAATGTTCATTTTCACCGCCAATTTGTTCAACAGAGAGCATTCTGAAAAAAACTAAATGCAACAGAAAAATCATTAAATTAGAGAATATTTTACTTTTTTTCGTCCAGAAATATCAAAAAAGGCATCCCGCGAAGGCGAACAAATGCAAATGCACTCATTTTTTTGAATCCAACCGAAGAAGCGAATCGTGTCGCATTGAGAGACAGCGAAAGGGAAGAGAGAGAACCGCGATCGGAACCGATCAGCGAAAATTGAAAAGATTCGAAATTAAATAGCAAAAGTACCATTTCAAAACCAGGAAAACCAATTCTTCCGCCAGTGTCCCTTCGCGTAGTTTCCAATAGCAAAATGCTTTTGATTGTTCCTCCTCCGCCCGTCGCCGCAGAAATGTCAATTTTACGTTGCAAAAACAGTCGGTTAATTACTGGAAATGAAACGCTTAAACAGAAAAATAACCATTAATTATAGTAGTAATTTTCTTTCCCAAGGTAAAATTCAAAATGACATGAATTTTAAACGGAACAGGACAAAACACAGCCGTGAATAAATTTTTAAAAATTTTTTTCAAACAGAAATTTTTCAAGAAAAAGTCTTAGAAAAATTTTCTTAGAAAATTGGATGAAAAAAAAATTTCAAAAAATTTTCCAGCTATTTTTTTCAAAATTTACTGATGAATTACTGAGTTTTTCAAAAAAAAATTCAAAAAAATCGCTGGAAAAATAAAAAAAAGAATAATTCACATTTATTTTTCAATTTTAGAGCAAAAAATGTTTTTGATGGCACCTTTTTTCTCATCATCCATCGACCAACGCCAAATGCAAATGTAATTGTCCACCCCAGCGGTGAAAATCATTCGCTCGCCCTCACAAATTTCCAATGCAAATGGCCTGGCCCCATGTCCAAATTTACTGAAAAGCTAAAGGGAAGGAAAAGTAAAAAAAAAAAGAAATTGGCACACCACACTGACTTGGGCACCCTTTTGAATGTCCCAAATGCGAAGTGAGCGATCGTCGCCGACGGAAAAAAGCCAACGGAAGTTGGAATCGCAACGAAGGGCAAAAGGCATTCCCTAAAAAAAGAGTTAAAGGCGGAAAAAATCGATTTATTTGAACTTCGTTTCCCGCAAAAGTACGCAAAATTTGAGGCCCAATTGCGGGCTGAAAGAAATGAATGGCACCGAACGAAGTGCCGGAAAAAACGCACAGCGATGGCCAAGAATTTCCATGAAGGAAGGAGGAGGTCCTTAGTTTCTTTAAAATTATGGGAGGAATTTAAAACAATGCCAAATTCTTCTGATAGGCCCCCTTCTGAAATTGGTATTAAAATAATATAAAAAGCACCTGAAATTGCACTAATAAATTAGAATATTATAACTTAATCGTAAAGTATTTTTATTCCCAAATTTGAAATCTAAGGCCGAGAAGGAAAGGCGAGTAGCATGTATGTTTTCATATTAGTTTTTGGCACTTTTTCGAGATTAAGTCGTTTAGAGACTCAGTGAAAATGCGGCGCTTCGATTAGCTTATTAAAAAAAAAAAAGAAATAAATAAAATGTTTGCTTACACAAGTGCCTGACATCCCAAACGAACAGAGAAAACTTCCGCAGGTGGTGAAACATTTACACCAATTTCTCCCTCAGGCAATTCCATCGTTTTGATCCAATTATTGGCAAAGTGAAAGGTTAAAAAGAGCTGTAAAAATTATTACTGATAATGAGATTATTTTCGTCTTTTCTTCCACCTTTTTGCTTTTGCAAGTGGACTCGTCCTTCTTTTCCTCGTTAAGTATTTTAGCACTTAAAATCCAATCATAAAATGTTCCAAATGCCATTCGCTTCCAATCCCAGCATTTCCCTTCCCATGCATTGTCCAATTGTGCATTTTTGAATTTTGTCGCAGTGAAAAATGCGAATTCACATTCACCAACACAGAGAATAGCTAAAATAGAATAGAATAAAGAATGATTTGAAAAGAACATATCGTTGTACTAGTAATAATGTGAGAAATAAATCTTGTCTAAAAATACATGTTTACAGAGTTCTTCATTTCAAGTAAATTATTGTAGTTCAAACAAAATAAACTCACAAAATTTCCTCTCGCAAGAGCCAAATGGAAATAATTGGTGTATAGTATTTTTGGTATTTGGAAAAGCGTCGAAAGCATCGATCAATTTATAAGATCCACCACAGTCGGAGAATATTTCGACGTAAGAACCATGACCTGAAACGAAATTGCCAAGAATTATATTCAAGGGCGTATCTAGGGGGGGGGGGGGGGGGGGAAAGGGGGGGAATTCCCCCCCCCCCCCCCCCGAAATGAAAATTTTTTAAAATTTTCCAGCAAATAATGGAAACATTTTTCGAATTCCCCCCCCCCAAACAAAAGTTAAAAATTTTATAGGCAATTTTCGTAACAAATAGCACTCAAATTTTGAAAATTTTTCCCGGCGGCGCCTATCGGCACCGCCGGACCTCCATTTTCCACTATTTTTACAAGTT
Source organism: Heterodera schachtii (assembly GCA_023374025.1). Lineage (NCBI taxonomy): Eukaryota > Metazoa > Nematoda > Chromadorea > Rhabditida > Heteroderidae > Heterodera > Heterodera schachtii. Next base: position 49,692 of record SIJG01000145.1, read on the forward strand.
TTTTGCCATAAAACGGCCAAAATTGGATCATTTTTAGTGAAAAAGTGCAGTTTTTACCCAGCAGCGGGGAAAAAAATATTTTTTTATTGGGTAAATAGCAAAGGAGCCCCGACATTTGCGGTCCGACTTTTGCGGCCCCGACATTTGCGGCTATATCCAAAATTGAATTCAAAGTTGAATTTTTTCAATCCCTGATAGCTTAAACAACATTAAAATTAAGAAAAAACTGTCTTCTAGTTTATTAGAAACATTAATTCTGTTGTTTGAAAATTTTATTATTTTTTCAAAAATTCATTAACGATCAAATGATCGGATAAAAGCACTAAATCACTAATTTATGGATGTTTATAGAATCAGGGATTTAAAAAACTTAATTTTGGACCCGATTTTGGACATAGCCGCAAATGTCGGGCCGCAAAAGTCGGGGCCGCAAATGTCGGACCGCAAATGTCGAGACACGATAGCAAAAAAAAAAAAAGGTCTTCAGTTGGAGGAGCAAAAAAAAAAAAAAGGCTTCAGGTCGGGTCCCCCCCCCCCGAAAATTTTTTCTAGATACGCCCCTGATTATATTCAACCCTCAATTCTGAAAAACGAACTTGAAAAACGCAATGTGAACTCAGTTCCACAGGAAAGTGTGAATGACAGAGAAGCAAAACTGAGACGGGGCAAAGAAATCGGAATGGAATGGAAGCGAACACGGAAATTGGACACAGAAATACGGGCCATTTGAAACCAAACCTGGGATTGGACACCAAAAAGTTATTAAGATGGTAATAAATTAAAACCAAACGAATTAAAAAGATCAGTAAAAGTTTGGCAAACGTTTCGTCAATAGAAAAAGGGCTAAAAAATCATTAAAATTGTTTTTTTTTTTCATCAACACAAACATAACATTTGGGAAAAGTCCGAGTCAGCGCATCCAATTGATCATGTAAAAATACCAATGCTTTTGCATCAAGCAAAATTGTCTGCTTTCCTCCATCTGTTGTAATTATTTCCATGAGAATTTCGTATTTGTTATTCAAATGCGACTCGTCACGAGTTGAGACCTACAAAAAGAAAAAAAGGTTAAAATAAGAAAGCTACACACTTAACATTTATGTCAACGCGAAATTTCGAAGCAGCGTAAACAGAAATTTGATTTGAATTCGTCGTTACATTAACATTAATTCTTTTTTGTGCCATGATAATGACTGAAAAAGTGTAAAATTTAGGGTGTGGAATCGGCTAAAAAATTAAGTCAACAGAAAAAAAAATCATTTGACAAAATTCCCAGATCAAGTTATGGCCTAAGAAACTGAGGATGATCAGTTTTCGGGGGTGTTCGAAGCTAGATTGCCCAATTCCGAACTCCGCACCGAATTCGGACAAAAATTCAAAATCTAATGCATTCAAATTGAGCAAACTTAATCTTTGATCATTAAGCTCCGAATGTTCCATCATTATTTGTTGTTTACTGCTAATCTGACGTTTAATCATTTAATAGGAAGAGTTTTTGTTTCGAGTCCGAAAATTTGCTAACGATAACCAAAATGGACTTTTGACTAAATCAACAAAAAAAAAAGAACAGTTGCCGCTTTTTTTTTCTTTTTTTACCTTCCATTTTTGGTTTTCATTCCTTATAATTTTGATTTTCAATTCCTTTTGTCTACCCTATTCTGTTCTATTAAAAGTATCCATTTCTTGTTAATTACTCTACTATGAAATACAGCACTTTTCGGTTGTCAGCTGTGAAAGGTGGCATGGCTCTATTATGCTGGTAAAAAATAATTTCTAAGATCATTTTCGCCTTGTCGTTGTGGGCGGCGGAACAGCTGGATGTGCCGTTGTGTCGAAGTTCGCGAGAATATTACCCAAACAACAAATTGCTGTGATTGAACATCAAAATGTGAATTAAATTAAATGTTAAAATATGTTCAGATTTTTATTGACAACTCAACGACCACCAAAAAGTCCATTTCGCCTATTTCCGAGTAAACTGTCGGAAAGTTGGTTTGACAAAATTAGATTCAAAAATTCCGGGCGACGCCTAAGTCAACTGATCATAAACTCCTTAATTTTTTTTAAAATGCTCAAAGTCGCAAAAAAAAAAAAAATTTTTTTTTGTTTATTGAGGCGCTTACCGGTTTCAATCCCGTTTCGGGATTCAAATCCTGGCAAAAACGGGATTAAATCCCGGTAATCCTATCCCGGCCTGATGCCAACCCCGATTCCTAACATTTTAACCGGCTAATAATTTGTCCGAAAAAAAATCGACTCTCTTAACTATAATGCCATCAATTTCAGATTCATTACTATCAACCCGGCTTAACATTAGCTGCGGCCGGTCTGATGGATTTTGAACAGCTCCATCGTGACGAAAGTTCCATTTTGCCACACGGCGTGAAATGGTTTATCAACATTTCCGAATAATTCACCATGTTTTCGCATTATAATCATTTTAGGTTTCAAAAGCCAGTTCACCGTCTCCATCCCGATTCAAATGAACTTTTTTTACAAAATGGTCAAGCCATTTCCTATGATTTTTTAGTTTTGGCTACGGGGCTTGAACTTCGTTTTGATTTAGTAAGTTTTTGAGACAAAATTCGGCTTAATTTTTTTCAGATTGAAGGTCTTCCTTCCGGGACAGAATCTATTCTTCTTTCTCCTTCCATCAGTTCCATTTATTTTCCCGATGGAGCAAAAAAGACATTAGAGGAGCTCAAAAATTTTTCAACCGGCGAGGCAGTTTTTACCTTTCCGTCAACGCATATAAAATGCGCTGGAGCTCCACTGAAGATTTGCTTTTTGGCGGAAGAAGTATGAGTAATTACTGTCTTTTAAAGGGGGAATAAATGGAATTGAATTTCAGATTTTACGAAGGAAGGGAGTCCGGTCGAATTGTTCCGTGCATTATTACACCGCACTTGGTCGGATATTCGGCGTACCAAAGTAAAGCGACGAACAACAATTATCACGCAAATCAACCAAATGCCTTTCAGATATGCCGCTTCCCTTGAACGGATTGTGAAAGAACGTGGGGTTGAGCTTCACCCGCGCCACAATTTAGTGAAAGTGAACCCCGAAAAACACGAGGCGGAGTTCGAATTGCTCGACGAAAAAGGGAAAGGCACAGGGCAACGGCAAATTGTCGAGGTTGAGTTTTGTATCTATTGTCGAGGGGTGCACAAACGTTCCCCCCCCCCCCCTCCCCTCCCGCATCGTTTCCCCCCCCCCCCAAGAAATTTTTGAATTTTGCCAAAATAAATCGCTTAAAATTCACTCGATTTTTTTTCTTAGAATTTTCATAAGAAAAACTAAATTTCAAGTTAGTAAATTTAAAAAAACGGGGGAGGGGGTGGGACCAGATTAATTAAGTTGCTTTTTTGTACTACTGTTTCTTTTCAGTATTCCTTCCTGCACATTGGGCCTCCTTGTTCACCCGTCAAAGTCCTTAGAGAATACGCTAAAGAAAGCCGGAACAATTCGAATGGAACACAACTTACCGACCCTGAAGGATGGGTGAATGGTCAGTTAAAATTTAAATAAGCAACTGAAATTTAAACGATTTGAAAAATAGCGTTTAAATGCTTTATATATATATATTTTTTAAAAAGTTTATTAGGAATTCAAAAATTTGCATTAAATTTTTCAAAAGACTAAATAAAGTTTCTAGCGAGATTTTCTTTAAGAAAAAAAGGAATTTTCATTCCATTTATTTCAGTGGACCCCGGCACTTTACAGTCCCCTGCTTTTCAAAATGTCTTCGCTATCGGTGATTGTGCTAACACACCTAATTCGAAAACAGCGGCCGCTGTGTCCAGCCAATTTAAAGCACTTTCCAAAAATTTGAAAAATGCGATGGACAATAAAAAACCGACGGAAAAGGTATTTTTGGAGTCATTATTAGGGATCGGAATTTTATGTAAGAAAATTTGTAAAGTATCTAAATAAAATATGTATTGAAAAAAACTTCGAAATACATAACAAAAACCAGAAATATGTTCGAAAATATGTAAATGAAATTTTAAAATGATTGTTTTTTGGGAAACAATTCTTCGTAAACATAAAATAGGCACAAAATGCCATAAAAATGACCTAAATAGGCTTGAATCACCTTTAGTATTTTAAAAATTAATTTTGGATATTTATTTTACCAACTTTTTGGCGTACTTTTTCAAAAAAAAATAGTTTTTTGACAAGATTTCTATAAATTCTCAAAATAAGTTATTTAAAAAATATGAACTTACTACATACATAGTAAATATGTAGAAAAACCCGAAAATATGTAAATAAATTTCCCAGCTTTTGTTCGTAACCACAAAAAATAAAATGTTTTTCCTACCATTCAAAGCATTGAAATATTCAGGAAAGAAATGTATTACATAAAATTCCCATCCATAGTCATTATGTACAATTGGTAGATCAACAAAAATTTGCAGTACGATGGTTACGCCTCGTGTCCATTGGTGGTCGACCGTCGCCACGTTATTCTTGCTGAATTTTCCCCAGACGGTCCGTTAGAAACTTTTCCGTATGACCAAAGTCGGCCGACAATGTGCGAAGGCTGTGGGAATTTAAAACCGTTTTTTCTTTTTTTTAAATTCAGATTTGCCTATCTGATGAAGCGCTATTTGATGCCTTCTCTTTATTGGATGTTTTTGCTCAATGGCTATTGGGAGGGGCCCGCTAATTTAAGGAAAGCCTTCGGATTATTCTCAAGAAGACCAAGTGGAAAATGAGGAACCGTGAAATCAGATTAAAATAGATAATTCGAATCGAAAATTAAAAAGAGGCATCACTATTTTCATTTTTTAAAATTATTTGATAAATTTTTTAAAGTTTCTGTTTGTGCTGCTGCTGCAACTTGCCACTTTAGAGCATTGGAATGCGATTAGTATTAATACATTGTGACCTGTGATTTTACTTATTTTTACTTTTCCTCTCCTCTTTACCTAATTGTTTTTTGTGTGGGCTTTCGAATTTGCATTTCCAAAATGTTCAATTGTCAAATTTGCATCAGTGAATGCGTTGCCAATGCCTCCAATTCGCCGGTAAATTTCCGCTGTCAATTGACCATTTTTGCTTTTGTCTTTTAGCGATTTTCTTCGTTTGATCAGTTGGAAGCGCATCTTGCGGCTGATCACTTCAGTCTGTTGCCCTATGAGTGCGAACATTGCCAATTCGCAAAGTTTCCCACCGAATTCGCTGTGATGAAACACAATGAATTGGACCACGACAGTCGTAATTATTCTGTAATTTTTGGCTTCAATCGCTCAATAATTAACTTTTGTTTAGTTTCGGTGTCGAATTACGCCAGAAGTGAAGGAAAAACGCAGCAAAATGCGAGAATTTTTGACCAGGGAAAAACATTTAAATGAGAGGTGAGGAAACGAAAATTGTGGGGGGAGGGAGGGCTTTGAGGCGAGAATTACGCTTTTTAAATAAGTCAGCCCCATAAAACTCCAGTAATTTTCAAAGTTTCAGAGCGGAAAAAGAACAGTTCGCTTCTTCACCAATGGAAGTGGAAAAGAAGCGAAAAGCAAAAGATGGGCAGACAAAAAATGCCCAAATCAAAGGCAATGACGGAAAGGAGGAGGAAAAGCCAAAGCGTAAGCAATGCCAAGCAAAAAACGGCGAACCTTTCGAAATCAGCAAAAAAATAAATTAAATAAATAATCCATTTGCGCATTGTTGTTCCTTTCCTCAATGCTTTTGATTTTGGTTTTGGTCGAAATTAATTTTAGGAATGTGCCTTCGTCCGCGTCCATTCAATTCTGATGGTAATACGACAGCGAAGAATTGCGAAAGTGCGAATGAAACGACCGTCGTTTCATTGGGAGGGGAAGAGGAGGAGGACGACGAGGATGAAGAAATGGAGAGCGAGGGGAGCAGCCTAACGGAAGAGCTGAAGGAACAACAGGCAATTGGAGACGGACAGACCGAAAACCGAACCAAAATTCAGGCCAACGTCCAAGAGATTCTCAGGGCCACTGCGGCGGCGGTGTCCCAATTTGGTGGGCCTAAAAACCAAGTCACTCCCCCGACAAATAAGCGACACTCTGCTAATAATGTTTGTCCCTCTGCTCGCCAATTTATGTGCGCCTTTCCTTTCCGTTCAGAGTTATTCTCTTCGTCCCAACCGCTTTAAACCGTACGCTTTGCTTCACAATGGTATTCCCATTCTCACTGATTGTGAGAATGACGTCCTCCAAATTGCTGAGGACTCGCCCGAAATGGAACCATCGCCGGTCAATTAACCAACCATTTATTCGCTACTAAATAAATTCAAACCTGCGTTGTTCAGTCAAAAAGTGAACGGAAACGAAGCAAAAGTAAAACGGCTGGTCGAATTCGGTGCAAAAAGTGCAAAGAAATGGTGAACGCGAGCGGCGGGTGTCTCAGCCACCACACCAACGCACGGTCGGCACTTTTAAAAACGGGGCAATCCCTCCCCACCCCTATTTCTTTTATCCCTTTGATTTTAATTTGTTAGGCATTTGCGTTTGCCGATGTTCCATTGCGAACTTTGCAAAAGGTAAATATTGCATGCAGAAACAATAAAAGCACTGCTCCAATTTGTTTTGCTTTATCATTTTTCTTTTAGAGATTTTTTCGAAGTTTCCAACACGCGGATTACTAAGCACATGAACGAACAGCACAAAGGCAGCAGCAAACATTTGGTCAACAATTATCACAAAGTATTCTGGAGGAATTAACACTGAAATTAAAAAAATGCAATATTTGAGTTTTCTGCCCTTCTTCATGCCGCACGTGACGAATGTTTTGGAGGCAAAGGGCAGCGAAATGAAAATGGAAAAGCGGACAGAAAATCGACGACAAAAAGTGTTAATAGCAATGATTTGAATGGGAAACCGCTGGAAAAGGAAGGAGAGAAAAATGGACGAAAAAGTGAGAAGGAATCATTCATTGGTCGAGCAACAAAATACAACGAAGGCACCAAAAAGGGACATCGAACTGAGAGCAAAAAAATAAAACTTAAAAATAAAATGATCAAAAAATGCAAGGGTTGGGAAGTAGGCTTAAAAGAATCCATATGGTAATTTGTTTTAATAACAATATGAAGAAAAACTCACAATTTTTGACCAAATTTCAGAAAGCCAATGTAAAGGAATAGTGGCCTTGAAAAACGATTTCAAACTGAATTTGAGCAGCAATGAGGTGAAAACAACAGAATTTAGTTGCAAAATAAAAGCAATCAGCGACCGTTTAGAACGATTGTCGTCCTAAAAAGGAAGGAGAAAAGGGGAACGGTGCGGCAATGCCTCCGATCGACAAATATTCATGTTAGGAGAAGGCTCTGAAGATAAATGCCTTTACTTTTAAGTTTTGGTTTCGTGCCCAGACAGACATTTTGCGGAATTCGAGCGACAAATTCAAAACGGCGAAGAACAAAATTCGATAAAGGTACGACAGAAAAATGAGTAATTAATATGGGAAGAACGATGAAATTGAAAGGAGAAACGGCAGAACGGCGACAATCAGCGCATTCCGTGCAAAAAGTGTGGGGAAATGGTGTGGAATCAGACGGTCAACCGACTCAACCACGTCAACGTTCGGTGATCAAATGAATCCCTTCTGTCCGTTGTTAGCAATGCCTTTGCCTTCCTTAAGCCATCTCCAACTTCCTCTCCACCAATGCGCCGTCTGCCAAAAGTCTTTCACTTCTTACAGCCGTTCGGCCTGCTCTTCGCACATTCAATTCGCGCATAAAGCGGAGATTGACTCGGGAAAGTGCAGCAAAGTCATTGAGGAGCACATCATTTACAGAAAAGTAATGGGGGGAGGGTCTCACAACAGAAGAAGCATCGTAACATTGTTTCAAATTGTCGAAAAATTAATGATCACTAATTGGGACTTTTAACCCCTCGTTTTAAGGATGCTTACGATGGGCAGTTGTTGGAAGCGGTGAAAGACTACTTTTAGCTGTTTCGGCACCGTCGTGATGTCTTCTGCCTTTGGAATGGAACATTCGATATTTCAAATTTCCACGCCTTCGTAACCTTTTCTTGCTTAATTCGCCAGCAGAAGTTTTCTCTTCACATTGCTGTCACAGATCTCATTTTGCCTATTTGATTCACTTATAAATTTGTGGCGTTAATTTGAGGGGATGGGCGTAAATTGGCGTGGCAAACGAATGGATTTTCCGAACCCAGGAACCGAATCGAACATAAAGCCGAAAAATTGAAACTTAAAATTTCCCTTTTATATTCAAATGAGAAATTACCCATCCCTGAAAATTGTATATTTTATGACGAATTTTCACACATTTAATTGTTTGACCCTAAAATTAAATTTTAAAATTTCTTTGTCCGAATTTGAGTATTGCAATTCAGGTCAAGCTCGCTATCAGAACCCTCAAAACCCCTCGTCACTTACCCTAAGTCCAAATTAACAAACCCCGGCTCTATTCCAGTTTACGCGTCCAATGAGTGACCATCCTCACTTTTTTAGATCATAACTTTTTTGTTACTTGATCAATCCATACATTCTTGGTATCAATCGAAAGTTTAAGTCTGGGGAAGTTTTATATAACAAAACTCCGGGATAAAGGCAACAGACAAAAAATTATACTTGAATATAAGCGAAAAGTTATGAATTTCGGGTTTTCTCATTGCATTTTTTTTCTTAATACAAGTATTTGTTCTTTTCTTGTATTTAAATTCCCTAAACTTTAAGCTTTCGAATGATACCAAGATGTTTGGATTGACCAAGTAAGAAAAAAGTTATGGTCTAAAAAAGTTAGGGTGGTCACTCATTGGACGCGTAAACTGGAATAGAGCCCAAACCCCCTCATTAATTCAATGCCAAATTCCAGAACGTTACCCCTTTTTTAACTGTTAGAATATGCAAGCAAAATCTGGTCCTTTTCACTTTTATCAGTAAATGGCCTCTGCAAAGGTACAATGATGAAACGATGTGATTAGTTTGAAGGGTTGGAGATAATCAATCACTGTTGGAGGTGTAATGAAATCATTACGCGCATGACAAGTAAAAAATAATAACAACATTTGGCTGTTAAATAAATAAAGACAAAGGGATCAGGTACAATAAGAACAGAATCGGTCAAAGGAAAGGGAATGGTGAAAGGAACTGGGAATGGTAATGAGGCGTGAGATGACCACAAAATAAATTATTTAGCTTATAAATGAGTGTATTTCAATTTCCAAATTCTGCCAATTCTTCAATAATAAATAATTTGTTCCCTCCGTTTATTTTTTTCTTTTTCGGTGTTATAATTGTTACTGCTTTTAGAATATTAGTCCATCAGTTTCATTATCTGATTTTTGGATTAAGCCGTTGTTCGCGTTTCACTGAGAGGACTGTCGTTGTAAGAGAGCAACTCGGATAATTGTTCGCACATCACTTGTCCGTCAGCACTCCGTGGAATTCGTTCGGGCGCCATTCTTTGGGAGAGGGGTCAATTTTGAAGTTTTTCCGGGAATAATACCTCCTCAGCTCCATGTAATTGGACCTTCCACGCTTCGCAAGTTCGTGGGCCTGGTAAACGGGGACCGGCAATGACGTCGCCGCCTTCACAATTTGCCATGAGTGACAGAGTCCGTTGATAAATGCCTCCAACTCCTCCTTGGTAGCACACACTTCGTTACATGGGAAAATAAACTCGGGAATCTTCGCTGTCCCCTAAACAAATTGTTTTTTGCAACTTCTAGCCATTTTATTCACTTACGCGCACGGGATGATGGGCTTGAACGTAGAGGTTGAGAACACCCGAACGGGTCAACTTGCGATCGACCGCGGAGCCCGGTTGCGGGTTGCACACATTGCGCGGCTGGGCCGCGTCCGGCAGCCGTTCCTCGACCTCGAAAAAGCGTCTGTTGTGTCGTTTGTCCGCCAAACAATAAACAAATTTCGGCTTCCACGATTGGCTGATCTGAGAACAGCTTTCGCGAAACAGCCCAATCTCACTGGACAACGCCTGTGAGAAAACAATACAAAATGCAAATTCATTTACAAAAAGCGGGGGGAATTTCTCCCGTCCTCACATTGTCCACTTTGCCTTCGTCCAGTCCATCACGAATAATGAACTTAAAGAAAATGTAAATATACAATTTGTAATCAGTCCCTCTTTTATTTAATACGATTAGTGAAGGCGGGCGTTCACGATTGGCTTTTAATTTGCGCAGCATCCACAGAACTTTCGCCTTGAAATGTTCCGGATGGCAAATGTCCTGCTTCGCAGGCTGAAAGAAGTAGTCGCCACAGAAATTGTTCGGTTCCTTCAGGTAATTGGCGCAAAACTATGAAAGAAAGGGGAAGCATTTTACAGAAAATGAATTGCCATAACAGTCACTCCCCCGGTTAATTGCTTAATTTGTCGTAACTGACCCCTATCACGTCCGGCTCCATCGATGTCGCCTGAATGCCCTTCCTGCGCATCATCGACAATTCTTCCGTGGTCGCCCTTGGGGCATGGCTGGCGTCGTATCCGACCACGAGGACATTGCCCGTGCCAAGTTTGAATTTCTTCTCCCTGGAGAGAAATTCAGTTTTAACTGTTCGCCCCCTTTGAGTCCGCCCTACGCAATTGGCTCAAAAATTGGGATGTGATTTAGCCCGAACAGTTTCATGTTCATTTTGTTGACGATGTTGCTCAGCGTCACTTGGCCAGCAACGGCCGCCACTTCCGAAGTCACTTGCTGAGTAATCAGCCGATGGATTTGTTCGTACAATTTCAACGGGGCTAAAAATAAATAATGGAACAAAAAATAAAAATGAGGAAACAAAAACCGTGCGAGGGCGACTCTTTCTTGTCAATGTACAAGAAAAACTGTTTGCCATCAGCCGCAAGTTTTCCCATTGTTTCTGCCATTTGCGGAATCTCGACTTTCATCAATTGAGGCAACGGCAGAAGAAAACCGAGGTTACGTGAGCAGTCAATCAAATTTTTGGTGAATTTACTAAATGAATGAGTTGGGATTACTATTTTTTGTTTGTTTTAAATGGACATTCATTTCCCAATTTCCGAGACTTACTTTACAATTGCCTCATCGACGGGCGAAGGAAAGCCAACGGCCCAACTTTTGAGTTCGCCCGATCGGTAGAATTTGCAAAATCGGCCTTGGTCAAACTTTCCCTGATTGTGAGATGGTGTTTTGTTTATCTCATTCATTTTGCTGGTTGAACCTGTTCTGTCCCGATCATTCTGTGCTCCCCAAAACGGACGACTGCTCCTCCGTGGAAGTTCAGTGGCACGACATTGTTACGACCGCTCATTTTCACACCAAAACTCTTCAGAAATTCACCAAAGCCTTTCGCGTGGCCAATTTGAAGCGCCACACATTCAATAGCTTTGAAGCGCATGTTAGGAGAGATCACATTGGCCTAAATATCGTATTTCCTTTATTATAGCGCCTCACCCCGCCTCCATTAGAGCCCCCTTCTAGAGAAAACCTGGCAACTTTTGAAAATTTAGAGTAATTTCCTTAACAGGTCAAGGTTTAAAAAAAATTACTCCCGAAGTAAAAAACTGAAAATTTTGTTTTCTAATTTTAGATTGTTTTTTTATTTTTTCTAAATAGGGTTTTTAAAACCGTATTGAAATTTGGGTTCCAGTTTTTTTAAAAAAAATCTGGGGTGATTAATAAGTCTCCCTCCAAATGGACCGAAAAAGACCCCCCCCCCCCGGGGGGGGGGGGGGTTCTATTAAGGGAAATACTGTAACAAAAATAAAATGAGAACGGACAAAGGGCTTTGACTGACAGAGATCAGCTGAGTGGAAAGGTAATTGTTGAACTTCGACTGGGGCACTCTCTGGTTGCCCATTATGCTGATCTGCTCGAGAGGGAACACGCCCATTTCGGTCGGCGACTTTGGAATCACAGCGGGCCAATTGGGACATTGCAAATTGATCTTTTTGCGCTCACGGAAAAACTCGGCCAAGGACATTTCAATCTGATTGTCCACCGTTAGTCTGAAAAAAGCGAGAATAAAAGTGTGCATGCCAAAAAGGAATTTTCCAACTTTTTTTCGCGCGCACTCTCTTGGGTGAGGCCTCCGATGACGAGTGTTCGACCGGGTTCATAGCAGAGGAAAGCACGAACTCCCTGGTACATTTCGGCCCACTTTTCCCAAAATTTTCCGCCCAAATTTCCTTTCCAACGCTGTGCCATTTGTCGCACACATTCCCCGCCTGTAGCCGTGTTGAAGAACAAACATTGCTTAACTGAAAATGAAATGTCGACCAATAAAATTTGCCCTCCAAAAACCGTCGATGAACAAAGCCGCGGTTGGTTTTCCCTCGTTGTTGACGACCATCACACTTTTGCGAAGCCCTTTGTGCAGCACTATAGCGTCTCCGAGCTCCTTCTCCGCCGCGTTTTCGAAGAGTTCGCCGTTTCCGGCGAAGAAATGTGTTCCACTTAACAAAAACGCTAAATTATTAAAACCAAAGGGGACCTATTTGCAAAAATTTTTTTTGTAATTGCTTGAATTAGGGATTCAAAATTCGTAGAATTGATTTCGGACTCGTGACACCTGAAAATTCTCTAATAATTTGTTATACGCACCAAAGTCCCCTCCTTAATATTTTTCTGATCTGTTAACGTTTTTCAAGTCCCAGTGGACCACCTGACCATTCCGCTCAAAAACAATAAACGTCTATAGAAAAAATTCTCATGAACATTTTTATTTTATGGTCAAACTCTTATATAGACTTTTTCCTCCTTATTTAAAAAAAGATGCGAACATTGGTTAGAAATCAAATTTATTTTGGTATGTCCCAAAATGCTTTTTATTTTTCCTTCCCAATTTACGCATTGATGAAAGGCTGTGAAGTGAGCAGTTCAAGAAAAGTGCGGAGGGAGCGTTCAGAAGAAGTCGAGTTTTGTAAGAGAGTGGGGCCAAACGGTTGACCGTTGGCGCCGTCCGCCGGAGGGGGCTGGTCCAGACTCAGTTTGAGCACGTGCGCTTCGGTCCGGCAAGCCTGGATGTCCACCGCAAGATTGCCCTTCTGCAAAAGCACGCGCAAATCGTCGGAAAACACTGCCGCGTCCAATTCCAACGAAATCTGAAAGTGACATCACTCACAGTCTGTCGGTCTTTTGTTATCGTTGCTGAACAACACGCGCTTACCTCCTCCACCTGCACATTTGTGTAAAGTGTGCTCATGCAGTCGTACACATACAAACAGCCGCCCTCCGCCTGCTTCCCAAACATCCCCGTCATGTCGAACACCTTCCTCACAATGCTGTGGTTGACTCTCTGAGCCCGGGACCGCTGAGCCGCGTCCCCTCCGCCCCGCGTGTACACCCAGCGACCTCCCACTTGCATTATCTTCACATCGTAGCGATAAACAACAGAACCCGGTCTGAACTCGAAAAGGTATGCGTTGCTGCACCCGTCATGAAGTTTGTCGCACTGCGAAACACTTCTGCCCTTTAGAGAATGAAACGTTGCAAATTCTCACAAGGCAATTTGCTAAATAAACACACCTTCTCGTAAATCTTCGGTTGCCCGTTGGTGCCGTTTGAGTTCATTTTCAGTGTGTCAAGCGAAGTTTCTACCCGATGAAATAGAATAGATGGAATTGTGAATTAATTATGAATTTAAAATAGAATAAAAATATGGACAACGGTCAGTCACATCCTTAACAAAAGTTACACCAATTAGGGAGCAAATTTCCAATCGATGTGAAATGTCTGCGGTAGAGGGGCACTGATTGCACCGATCATTCTCTCCCGAATGAAGTGAAGTGATCGCCTCTTTCGCCCGTCCGTCCGTTCACTTATCAGTGTAACATTCACATTAATTCAATCATAAATTATTCCTAATTCCGTTGGTACACTTTAACCAAAAGGCCGCCACTCCCCCCCCCCCCCGCCCTCCCTCCCATTCCCTCCGAAATAAACCTATTTTTCAGTTGGGTAATGGAAATCAGATGATACGTACGTATTTGATGTTAATGGTGTGGAATAGAGAAAAAAATTCTTACAAAAGTGTAAAGCAAATGAAAGAAAGATTTGTCAATGTGATGAAGCTCAGCTGCTAAAATGGGCAGCCAATAGCATAAAATGAAGCGTCACCGAAGAGGAAGCTTACTCAAATTGAATGAACGCAGCAGTGTATTCGTTGCCCAATCGAGTGACGTGTCCCCCCCCCCCCCCCCTCCTTCCCTTTTTTGTAAAAAAAATGTGAACGCAAAATTTTTATTAATTTGGAATATTTAAATTTAAGCGCTTTGGAAGGAAAATACACATCTCATTTTGGCGTACTTATTTCTTTGTCTCTGTTAATAGAGAAAACAGACACTTTTCTACACGTTTAATCGTTTCAAATTTTGAGCTTCTCATCACCATGAGCTTTTGGAATGATATCTAAATTGTCCAGTTACGTAAAAATTCTGTTGGAGGGGGATACAAAAGGATAAATACCAATTAAATTTGGGTATATTTTAGATCAACTACAGTTTTGAATTTTTTTTATTTATTTATTTTCGAACAAACCACAAGGTGCTATGCACTCTAACAGTGGCGTAAAAACAAAATAAAATGAAAATCAAATAAAAACATAAATGGTAGTCAAAAATCACAAAAATAAGTGTCAAATTACAAAATAAATGTTAAATTAAACAAACAATAGATATAAATCAAACAAGTCACAACTCTCAATAGGGAAAATATGCATTATTGCTTAATTAGGTACTTATATGGTTCGTACGCCACAAATTTATACTTATTTTTAATCATCTTAGGTTTTGCTTAGAAAGTCACTTATAGGGTTTTCAGGGGCGCTGAACACGATTATGACATCTATTTAGACCAATTTCGAACCCCGGAAACGGATTCGACCTAAAGTCGAAATCCCAAAAAGTCGAAAATTTAAATTTGTGGCGTACGAACCATATAAATACCCTTAATTATTCCTTTTGCTATTTCTCGGAATTTTTTGGAGTCATTTATTTCCATAATATTTTTCTGTAATAAGTTCCATGAATTAATAACCCTATTAAAATTTTTTTTTTATGTTTTAAATATATATCCTATTTTGTAATAAAAAAGGTTTGCGAATAGCCCGTTTAGCAACAGCAAAAAAGTGAGATGGTTTAAGATGTGTATTTTTTAGGATTTTAAAAGTTGTTGTAATATCATTAATTTTGCGCCTAATTTCCAATGTCTTAATTCCGCAAATGTTTAACCGTTCTTCGTACGGCATGGGAACAAGCCCACATTTTTTGAAGACTTTTCTTGTAAAAAGTTTTTGAACTGCTTCAATTTTGCGGACATTGAAAGGCACGGTTAATAAAAGAAGGCTCGGTTTTCGTTGTTTTAGATTTAATGATTAATCTGGGAAAGATGATTCTTTACATTAATTTTGAAGGCTATTAGGTCTAAATATGATATTTTAATCGGTCTAAATCGTGGATAGTAATAAATTAATTAAAATTCCAACATAAAATGATAAGAACTTTTCCAACGTAATCGTAATCAATTTAACAATTCAAAACTCGTTCCATCCGATTCTTTAAAGCTCCTCAAGGCAATTGTCAATTGAAATACTCTTAAATGAATGGCTGACAAAAAATGTGAGGTGTTTTATGCCTGAAGACAATCATTGTCCCGAAGCTCCAATTCGTCGGCCGTTTGATTGTCCGTCACCATCTTGGCATTGAACAAAAGGCCAATTTCGTTCTGCTGTACTCGAGAATATAACAATATTAAATCTTTATTACATATTTAATGCTAACATTTTACCACCCCAATTAAATTACCTCGATATTAAGACGTTCTGCAATTTTGAGACGAAGCACACCCAATGGTTTGCTCCTAGCGATTTTAAAAAAGAGGCCGGAAGATTTCTAAAAATAAATCTCTTTTAGTGTCACGTTCTTTAGGGCCTTACGTCCAAGGTCAACACCATCAGTCGGACAATTCGTCCCTCGTCCGCCTCCCTCGCCCCTCCTCCGACTCGAATTTTTTCCATCCAATTCGAAAGCGTGTCCTCCTCATCCTCTTCGTGGTTGCTGCTGCTTCTCGACAAAGCTCCTCTCCATTTTCGCACATTTTTATGTTCCTTCCGATGTTCATCTCCAAAAAATGGTCTTTGTCCATTCCCAATCTCCGACGAAGACGGCGTCTGACAAATGCGGCATTTCACCCTCACCTTCCTTCGCCCCCCACCCGCCGCTTTGCTCCCTTTTTTCGTCCAGTTGTACCTCATGCACAAATTTGCATTCGTCTCCTCTCAAACATTCACCCCGCTGGAAAAAGCGACAATTGGATCCACTGAAAAAAGCGATGAATCTATTTAAAAATGCGAGACCCACTTTTCTTTGTTTTTGTTACTGCTGCTGCTGCTGAAGTTTTCTAATTCGATCAGCGACAGTCGAAGTTCATTAATTCCATGGGCGTACAGACACGTCTCCGCCCGGAGACAATGCCCATGCATCAGCCAAATATTGCAAAGTGCGCTTTTCTTTGACGAATGTTTGACTGAGGTGACAGTCCTCATTTTTCTAAAAAAAAATGCACAAAATCATTCAAAAAAGTAGAAGGAAAAACAAAATTTATTTACAAAACCAGAGTTATGCGGTTTTATTTTTATTAGAATTGGTATATGTTTTTAAAAGCAGCCCTTGACCGGGTTTCATGTTGAACCTAGAACCGTTTTCTGACAAAAATCCAGGTCCATGAAAAATCCTCGCTTGTCATCAAAGGTTGGATCCAGGCTTTGGATTCTTGCTTTTTTAAATTTGTTTAAAAAACACTTCAATAAAAAAACATTTAAATCATTTTTATATAAAAATGCGAAATTCGAAACATTTGAACTTCAACTTTTTGTTCGAATTCGGGTTCCAAGATAGGAAATGGTGAAATAGACGCCATATTCGTGATCAGCGACCCTGAAAACCCTTGGAAATATATTTTCATGATTTTTGAAAATAAAATTTTTCAAAAGATTGGCACTATCGGGCAGTAGTACCGTATACTGATTTAATGTTTTCAAAAATTTTTTTATGTATAGTATGTACATATTACTTAATGAATAAATTTCGAAAAATTTGTATTTTCAACTTCTTGTTCGAAACTGGTCCGTGATTTGGAATGGGCCAAAATGAATTCCAATCAGTGACCCCAAAAACGCCCAGAAAAATATTTTTTAGCTATGCGGATATCTCGACTAGTAACATTAAGTTTAAAAATGTTATGCCCCTTGGTGCCAGAAAAAGCGCTCCTTTGCTTGGTAGTTCCCCCATAGAAGAACATAGCTAACATATAACATAATACTCAAATCACAATTTGTCAAGTTTGAATGAAAATTTTTTGTTAATAAAATTTCTTTGGCCACTCCCCCGCCTTCCCCCATTTTACACCTTTCTTTTCTACTTTTTTTCCTATCAATTAATCAATCAATTAATTAATTACATAATCGTTATCCATCCGATGATTTGCCAATTGTTTTCCCAAATCAATTGGCTATATCAAATTAAAAAAAGAACAATATTTGGTCTTAAACACTTTGAAGCCATGATAGTGAATGATTCCCAACTCGTCAAATTTTTATTTTTATGTGTCTATTTGTACATCCGATACAATTTTACTTGTGAATTAAGGACTATTCTTGTATTCAAGAACAAAAATTCTTAACGGTAGAAATGTTTTTTTAAATTTATTTTTAATATAATAATATTTTTTAAATAATGAAGAGAATTATGCATTTATTAGAGACTGTCTATGGACCGGATTTTGCGGGACCCAATCCTCTATTCCGATCCCTCTTTTTTCATTTTTTCTATTATTAATTTTTATTTGTGCCAAAAATCCACAAAATTGTCATTTTGGGATATAATCAATTAAAAATTTTTAACAAAATTTAAAAATTTTCCGACGGCATTTGTCGGCACCACCGGACCAAATTTCTTTATCATATCATTCCATCACGCTGATCTTGGCGCCCCAAATACACTGGAAAATTAAAAATTGGAAAAATTATGCAAAAATTCAGCTTCTTAAAATTTAATTTTTTCTAATTTTAGAAAGAAAGTTTAAATTTTACCAAAAAATAAAAAAACCCCGAGACTTTTCTCGAGTCGAGTCTCTCAAATAAGTTCGCATCTGTCGGTACATTTATATTTTATGTTCATTTTTTAAAATTCTCCGCTGCTTCTCTTCATTTGGTCCTTCCCTTTTCCATCTGTTGTTGATTAAGCTGTGATTTGATTATTTTGATCGTTTATTATCCCTTTTTGTCTTTTCCTTTTTTCTCCCAGTGCAAATGCCAACAGAATGTTTGTTGTTTTGGCTCACAAAATTTGGGTTTTCTTTTTCCATAATAAATAAATTAATTGTTTCTCTTTGCTTTCCTTTATAACATTTCGCCTGCGTTTCGTTCATTCATTCCATTGTTACTTTTGTTTTGTTCAAAAACATATGATTTTTTCTCAATTTAAAACGATTTACTCGGGACCGAGTCGGGAGGGAATTCTCTGTTCTCCCAGGGTCCCGGTTTTCGAAAAGGCCATTTGCCGGACCAACCGGGAAAATAAGCACTGGTAAAAATGGGGGATGAGTGAAAATTGTGAAGAAATTGGAGAAAAGGAAAAATTTACAAAGAAAAAAATAAATCAAATTTTCTTTTAAAGCAAATAATTTATGTGTATAATTTATCTTATTGTTGTTAATGGTTAAGTCTTCTGTCCTTCTTCTTCTTCTTCTTCTTTTTGCTTGTATTCTATCCCCTAATAGAATAGGAAATTTATTAAACAATTTAAATAATAATAAATTTCTTCTTTTTTATTTAAACAACCGAAAGCAATGGAAAAAAAAAGAATTATTTGAAAATAATTTAAATATAAATTTGCGGACCAGGCCGTTTTCGTACGGGCCGTTTTCGTACGAGCACATGTTTTTTGACTATAACTTTTTTATTTTCCAACCAAATCCAACGATCTTGGTATCATTCGAGAGTCCTTAAGATGCTCTATTAGCCTGCAAAATCCCAAAAAATTTTGTTTAGTTTAAAAAAAAGTTCGAGCCAAAAAAGTTGGAAAATCTGGTTTTTTGAATTCTTCTGGCCATAACTTTTTTGAACCTTAACGAGATTTTTCGAAATTTTGCAGGCTAATAGAGGATACATAGGGCTATCGAATGACACCAAAAATGTTGGATTTGGTAGACAAATAAAAAAGTTATAGCCAAAAACTTGTGCTCGTACGAAAACGGCCCGTACGAAAACGACCCTGCCCCATAAATTTGATACTAAATTTAAAAATTGTTTTAACTTTTGGCTTTATGAATTAAAAACAAAAGAAAGGGTTTTTCATTAAAAAAATAATTAATACAAATCTTTTTTCCTTGAAAATTCCCAATTGATCCCGGTTGAAAATCCAGCAGGTCCCGGTCCCGGCTTTTCTATTCCAAGAAGCATTGGTAAATATCAGAAAACTTTGTCAATTATTTATGAGTTTTAAAATGCTATATTAAGAATTAATGTAAAAAATATTAATTATTATGGATTGATTATTTATGAATTTATAAAAGGAGGAATGGGAGATGATAAACAATGGGCTGGGAAATTTCCCAAAAATTAATTCCAATTTTGGCGTGGGGAATTAATTACAAATATGTCAATGTTCAGATTGATTTCATTAGATTTCTGATCAGTCACCCCCCCCCCCCCCCCCAAAAGCATTGTTTGTTCCCAAAAAGCCACGTCTTTGATAGTTTAACAACAGAAATACATTTGGATTTTAAGCCCACTTTTTATTGAATATTATTTTTTAATTGCCTTTATTTTGTGATTTTCGTCTAATGTCAGTCCTTTTCATCTCCACTTTTCTCCAAAGTGACTTTATGATCCGCTTGAGGCTGGCCAACTCGACCCACTAACAACTTAATCGCCTCATACGCAAATGCTAACATTCCTCGAGTCGTCTCTTCCGTCCGTCTCCCTTTGAGTGTCCCCCCCCCCTCCGCTTCATCCCTCTCCTTCGCCCCCCCCTTCCCTCGCTTTTCTTCCGTCTTCGCTTCTCATTTTCTTCTTTCGTCCGTCCCATTTTCTCTTCGTCCGTCGTTTTCTGTTTGATTCTTTCCTCCGTTTCATTCCGTTCCTCCCTTTTGTTTGCTTTTCAAAAACCCCGAACAAATCCTTTCTTTTATACTTTTGTATTCATTTCCCTCTCCTCTAAACTCCCCCCCCCCCATTTTTGCCAATTTCCGTTCAGATTCGGTGCTTTTTGTGTATTTTTGGTCTTTTCAATTTTCCTCCGACCGACCACTCATCCTTTGCTATTTTCAATTTCATTTTTACCCATTTAAAAGACGAAACCTTTGCAAATATTCCTATTGCACATTCGTTCTGCAGCATTTTCCCCTTTTCAGCTCAATTTCCCAACGGAATGGCCTTTTCCGCGGACGAAGACAGTGACGTGGAAACGGGCGCAAAACGGAGACTAACGGACGCAAATCAAACAAAGGCACAGCAACGCAATGGGAACAGCGGCACAACGCGGACAGAAGACGGAGGAGGCGGGGAGCAGCAGACGGAGCAAAGCGGGGAAGGGCGGACGCGGATGTATGCGAAGAGATACGCCATTTTGGGGATGTGAGCGCATTTGGGGGGAGGGGAGCAAAACGAATGATTGGCATGCTTTGGACAGGTTCATCATGCTTTCAGCCTCAAATGCCATGCAATGGATCGAATACAGGTGAGACCCAACAATCGCACATGCGTTTTGTCACCCTTTCTCCAACCGCTACAGTATCATCGCCCACATTATCTCCGCCTATTACGGTGTTTCCTATTCCGCCGTCGATTGGACTTCGATGATTTACATGCTCACTTACATGGTGCTGATGTTCCCCGGAAGGTCCGTTTGAACGAAGGACAGCTAAAGAATGTTTTTTGTTAAGTTGGTTTCTTGAGAAATTCGGCCTTCGGAAGTCCATTCTGATCGGTGCCTTCGGCAATTGTTTCGGCGCCTGGTTGAAAATGCTCTCCACAGCCCCGGGCATTACCAAAATGTCATTGCCACTAATTACCTCTCTTTCAGATAGATTTTGGCTCACATTTATTGCCCAAACAGTTAATCGAAGTTCATCCAACCCATCGCTAATTGCCCTTTCAAATTCAGATCGTCGGTTCTTCCCAAGTGTTTATTCTCGGAATTCCGCCGAGACTCGCGGCGGTTTGGTTTGGGCCTGAACAAGTCCTTCCATTGTCCTTTTCAACTTGGGTTTATTTGGGATTTTAAGGTTTCCACCGCTTGTGCTGCCGGTGTTTTTGGGAATCAGGCAAATGTTTTTGGCATTTGATTGACAACAATTGCCATTTAGCTCGGAATTGCCATTGGCTTTGTGCTTCCCCCGTGGCTTGTCCATGAAAAGCACGTCGCGTGCGTTCCTTTTTTTTGTTTTGCTCATTTGTCCGTCCGTTCCTTCCCCCGGCACTTTCAGTTTCGACCTGACTGTCCTGTTTCTGGTTTCCGCCCTCTCCAACACCGTCATCTTCCTCCTGACCATTCTCTTCTTCGATGAACGTCCCCCCGTCCCTCCGTCCGTCGCTCAAATCCGAGCATTGGACCAGTCTGTGGACCAAAACTTTTCCCAATCAGTGCAAAAACTGATGGCCAACCCCAATTTTGTGCTTCTCGTCATCACTTATGGTCGGACATTCGCTTTTGCGTTTCTTTCATCCGTTCTTTAGGCATAAATGTCGGCGTTTTCTATGCCATTTCGACTTTGTTGAGGTCGTCGTACCTCAAATGGGTCATTAATATTTCCGTTTTTGTTAGCCAAATGATTCTCCACTTCAACCCGTCCGCGCAGGAAGCGGCCGGCACTTGCGGCGTTTTAATTGTGCTCAGCGGAATGCTCGGCTCCGTCACCTGTGGCTATCTGCTGGACAAATTCCACCATTTTAAGTGTGTCCCCGGCTTTTGCTCATTTGTCCGTTTTCCCAAGGGCGACCACTCTCGTCGTCTACCTGTTCTCCTTCTTCGGCATGGTGTGTTGGCGTACCTTTCCCCCTTTCCCTCACTTTTTCAGGTGCTCTTCACTTTGACCCTCGCCCAAGTGCCAATTTGGGGCCTTTTCATCAATTCCGTTCTGCTCGGGTCTCTCTCCCCTCTTTCCTTCCTTCGTTCACTTCTCTCCCTTTCTCAGTTTCTTTATGACCGGCTATTTGCCGTTGGGCTTTGAATTTGCCGCCGAATTGACCTTTCCAATTGCCGAAGGCACCACTTCGGGACTGTTAAACGGTTCTGCGCAAGCATTTGGCATCGGAATGACTTTTGGCATGGGCTTGGTAAGTGTTGGCATCGGTTTTCTTCCCATTGGCACTTTCGCTGACTGACCTTTCAAGGTGATGCATTCCCTGTCGATCCTTTGGTGCAATTTGATCATGTCCGCCTTCCTTCTGATCGGCTTCTTTCTCACCGGTTTTGCCCTCACATCCTTCCATTTAATCTTACCCAATAAATCCCTCTCAATAGCAATTATCAAATCGGATTTGAGAAGGCAAAGGGCACACAACCAACAGCAGGCATTTTTATTGGGGGGCGGGGGGGGGGCAAAGAATTCTTTTGTTATTTTAGCGAACTGAAACTATAGACACAACGCAACCTGATCAGTGATCAGACCGAGGGCCGATAAAATTCTCTCTAAGTCAAATTCTCCAAAGAAAATGATCTCCCACAAAACCAATGAATTAATAACGACAGAGATACCAATTAACTCTCATTCGACCATAATAATTAGAGCTCGGTGCGGGACGGGACCCGCGCGGGATTTTGTGGGATCACAGTCCGCATTTTTGGGAATTGCGGGATTAATCCCTAGGATAACTTCCCTCAAAATTTTGAAAGATTTCAAAGATAAAAATCTTTTGGGTTCTATTCTTAGATTTATCCATTTAGTAAATAAGCTTGAACAATTTGTTAATTTATCTTTTTGAATATTTCAATTTAATTTTTTGCAATCCCTTGCGGGGGTGTCATGGCAACTCGTACACAGGCAACTCGTACAATAGGCAACTCGTACACAGGGCAACTCGTACAAAAAATTTTCTAAGAATTTTTCGATAAAAAAAACTCTAAATGGATTTTCTAGCTAGAAAAACTTAAAAAAAATTCTTTAAAGTTTTTTTTACAAAGTTTTTAGCTGATTTTTTCTAAATTTCTTAAATTTTTTGAAAATTTAAGTGTTTTAAAAAGTTTTTCTAGCTAGAAAATCCATTTAGAGTTTTTTTATCGAAAAATTCTAAGTTTTAGTTGAAAATTCTTAGAAAATTTTTTTTGTACGAGTTGCCCTGTGTACGAGTTGCCCTGTGTACGAGTTGCCTGTGTACGAGTTGCCTTTGTACGAGTTGCCTTTGTACGAGTTGCCATTGACCCCTTGCGGGACCCGCAAATTTGAAATGCGGGATTATCCCGCGGGGTCTCTTCCCGCAAAATTTAATTCCAAAATTCGCATTGGAATCTGCAAATTTGAAATTGCTGACAATGAGCTCTATTAACATACTATGTTTCCTGTAATAGTATGAAACGGGTTTATCAGTTCCCCTTGAAAATGTCTTTTAATGAGGGGAGGGGGTTCTATTAGGGGAAATGGCAAAAAAACATTTTTCTCACTTTGTCAACGCTTTTACCAAATGTTCTTTTCCCAAACTTTCCCTCATTCATTAATTGTTTTTATTTTGGCAAAATTGGCTCCAACAGTGACGACCCTTAACTTTTTCAATTCGGGTAATTGTAATTTTGAAAAGTGCAATTAGAAATAAACTCAAACAAATGTTTTTTTATTTGTTAATTGATTACTGCTAATTGACTATCACATTTTAATTTGTTTGATTGCCTTTTTCCCTTTTTCTCCAATTGTTTGATTAATTAGCTGTGTTTTTTCGCCTTTCGCTTCATTTTGTCCCCTGCCGTCTCCGCCCCTTCGGCGTTTCTCCCATTTCCTCCCCATTGGCGCCGCTTGCGCCCGCTTTTTCACTCAATGAACGGACATCAGCAGCAGCAGCGGAAGAAACGCTTTGCATTTGGTCATTGTCCTCCTAAGTTTTAAACGGCCAAAATTAAGCAAAACGACAGAAAGGGAACAGAGAAGAAGTGAAAGGGAAGGGAGAGAAAGGAATGGAGAGGGAGGAAAAAGAAGGTAAAGGAGAGGGAAGAAAGGAATGGAAAGAGAGGAAAAGGAAGAGTAAGGAATGGAGAGGGAAGAAAGAGAAAGGAATGGAGAGGTAGGAAAAAGAAGGGAAGGGAGAGGGAATAAAGGAATGGAAAGAGAGGAAAAGGAAGAGTAAGGAATGGAGAGGGAGGAAAAGGGAGAGAAAGGAGGAAAAGGAAGGGAGGGAAAGGAATGGAGAGGGAGGAAAAATGAAGAGAAAGAAAGGGGGAGAGGGAGGAAAAGGAAGGGAGAGGGAAGAAAGAGAAAGGAATGGAGAGGGAGGACCTGCTCAAACGACGAAAAGACCTGCGAATCCCTCCGCGAATCATACGAAAAGTCGTAAATGAGTCTAAACATAAATGTAGAAAATTACTACTCAATCGAGCCCGGAATTTTGAAAAAATCGGGATTGGCATCAGGCCGAGATAGGATTAAGTACATGTTAAGTTTTAATTGGACCCCGAAATTCAATTCCTGCTGGTGCCATCAGATCACTTACGAGAGACTTGGCGTGAAAGAGTTTTGCCGTTCGATGTTTCGAAGAATGCCTTCGGCAGTGGTGGGGTTTGTGTTTTCTGTGCTGATCACAATTTCCGGAATGTAAGAACCGGTGGACCTGAAAGCGAAGAAAGAGAGAGAGACATACAGAGAAAAGGGTGAGAGAGACAAACAGAGAAACAGAGAGAGAGAGAGAGACAAACAGAGAAGCAGAGAAAAGAGACAAAGAGAGAGAGAATGAGAGAGAAAAGACAAAAATGTTTTGTCATTGCACTCACTGTAAAGAGTTGTTACGCATTGAAACGGCGTTGTTTGGGATCAGAATATGTGGCGACGATTGCCAAAGTTTCGCCCCGTTTCCCCGGCACAGCCAAGCGGTCACCTAACAAAAGATCCGATGGCTTTTCTCTCTTTGCTCCTTCGGCCGACTTTTCGCTTCGCCTTCCTCAGTCGATGCTTTTGCCTCAACTGAATGTCCAATTCCTCTCGGAAACGCATGGCATCCAAAAGCGTCTCCAATTCGGCGGATGAACGCGAACGACTAATGGAACGGACCATAAGGGCGAAAATGACGAAGGAAAACTGAGGGAGAGAGGGGGAAAGATCAATCGGACGAACGAACGGCGGAGGGACGGACCATCAGCAGAATGGCGATGGTGTACAGCTAAAGTGATCGGGGTTAGCAAGGAGCAACGGGACGAAGGCCATGATGATCAGACCATTCGGCCGACGTCGGAATGAAAGTCCATCGAATTGATCGGCCGAAACTCGGCCTTCGCTTCCAAAGGCCGACTTCTGACAAATGTAATTGCCCGATCAAAACATTTTGCATTCCCTCCAAACCCATTAATAGCACAAAATGACTCCAATTTAGCCATACATTGGCAAACATTCGCTCCAATTTTGTCGCTTTCGTTTCTTCGACTTCCATTTTGTCTCAAAAACGCATTTTTATGTGATAATGATAAAAAAGTTGTTGATAAATTGTGGAAAGTGCCGAATAGAAATTGTTTTACTGTGTCGTTGTTGGGAGAGAAAAGCTTCATTTGGCAAATTTTGAGAATAAAATATGAACGGGAGAAGAGAGGAGAACGGCACACCTTTAGGGTAAACGAAGGAAAAGAAATCAATGGACGAGAGATAATGACAGATAATGAGGCATTTAGGAGGAGAGGGGGGGGGGGGGGAGGGAAAGAGGCAGACGAGGGAATGGTGGGCGGAGAAACGATGGCACGGCACACCCCCCGGGGCAAACTCTGTGGCATTTGACAATGAAGCCAATAGAAAATAGAATAATTGAAAAGCGAAGGCAGTAATTAAAAAATGAAAGAAACGAAAATGGGTTGGCAATTATTAGCGAATTGAACACCAAAAATGGCAAAGAATTGCAAATTGGCACAGCGGGAACTTCACAAAGTGACAGCAAAACAAATCATAACGAACGCAACATTTATTTTATTTTATTTATTTTTACCGTTCCCAACAAAAAATCAGAGAAACAAACGGCCAAAAGAGAGAAAAGGGACGGCGACAGCAAAAGCAAAACCCAAAAAACATTGAGAAAGGAATCAAAGGGCGGCGGATCGGACAAATAAAAGCGATGCCTTTTCAGGTGCCGAAATGGCAGGCGAAAGAGTGAATAGACCCATTCACATTGTGCTCTCCCCTCAGCAAATAGAACCTTGCAAATTGCCATCAATTAACAAAATGAAAATGGCAAATGCTCTTGGAAAAGTCAAAAGGTTTTTGGCTCGGCAAACGAAAGGACGGAAAGATCAAAGGCAACATAAGAAGGTCACTATAAAAGAGAGGTAATTAACGGAACGGGGTGTTGCCTTTGTTCGGTCCATTTCAACCAGCAGAATCCACCCGCGCTACTTGGAGTTGGAGCCGTTGTGCTGTGTGTCGTCATGTTTGGTGCGCATGGGTTGCTGCGCAGTTGCCGTTTTCCAATTGGCATTCGTTGCCAGCACCACATTTGTCGCTGGCTTCAAAATTTACGCTGGTGTGCCCATTTGGCAGGGATGGGCCTGAACAGACAATCAATGCCAATTTCAGCAAGGGGCCGGCCCGACGCATGGCACAAGTCGGAATTGGAGGAGTTGGGCCCCAATGCCATGGTCTGTCCCCCCCCCCCCCCTCCGATTCGCCTCCCCCCCCCCAATCTCGGTCCCTCATTTGTCAGATCACTCACCGGATTTCGCTGTATTTGCTCGGCCTTTTCGACCTGATCACTTTGTTCATGTCTTTGTGTCTCTTCTATGGCATTTATTCCTTTAAAAGAGTATTTGTTAAAATGCATTGGCGCTTCGACTTTTTCGCCCTCGGATTCAATGCCATCGTTTTTTTCCTTTTTCTGTTCGCCTTAAATTCGGAGGGCCCTGAGAAGTGGTCGTGGGAAAATGTGTTGTTGGTAATTATGCACAATTATTTAATGGTCGGAATGCGAACATTTTTTAGCTCGGCGCATTTGCCTCGCAAATTCCTCTTCAAATTTGGGCAATTTCTGTGCTGAAGGCGTGCTATGTAAGCAAGAGATTTTTTAGAAATCCCAAGAAATTTTCAGGATTTTTATGTGCTTCTTTACGTGTTCGTCTCATTATGCGAGAAATAAACTCCATTTTAGGGTCCACCTCGTTTGGGCGCCGCTCGTTTGGGCGCCAGCCCAGTTTTTGGACTATAACTTTTTTCTTTGTCAACCAAATCTAACATTGTAGGTATCATTCGATAGCCCTTCAGATTCTCTATTATCCTGCAAAATTTCAAAAAATTTCGTTAAATTTTAAAAAAAGTTCGAGCCGAAAAAGTTGGAAAATCGGGTTGTATGAATTCTTCTGGCCATAACTTTTTTGAAACTTAACGAGCTTTTCGAAATTTTGAATCCAAATAGAGAACACTTAGGGCTTTCGAATGATACAAACAATGATAGATTTGGTTGAACAAAAACTGGGCTGGCGCCCAAACGAGCGGAGCCCAAACGAGGGTGTCCCCCATTTTATTAGTTTATTTTCATTTTGTTGCCAATCACCTTTTTTCATGCAAATTCACTTTTTTAGAGCAAAGAAAAGGGAGAAAAGAAAAAGAAAAAAAAATGAATGAAAAGAAAAATTAGAAAAAAATGTTCCTTAAAAATCGCAAAAATTAATTTTGTAGGGCGATGGATTTATATAAAAGAATCAGAAATAAATAATCAGTATTTAAGAAAAAAAAAGCCAAAATATTTAAGAAAAGAATTACCAAAAATGAAATTTAAAGCAAAAAAAAAAAAAAGATTTAAATTTTTCTTCTAATTGAAATATAAGCTTAAAAATGCAAAAAAAAATATGATAGGGTGCGATTTGGAAGCTTTTTTTTTAAATTTTTTCAAAGCTCATTTATGGGTGTATTGTCCATTTTACTGGATTTTATTAAAAAAATCTCAAAAAAAGCCAAAATATTTATCAAATATTGATAAAAAGTTAAAATATTTCGTAAATTTTCATTTATTAAAGCCTTGAATATTGAGTACTTTCTGCTAAAAATGATGTTTTTCGTGCATTTTCATCAGAATAAAGTTGCAAAAAATGTTTAAATAAATCTAAAGCCTTACTAATGACCATGACTGTTTTTGTTTGGTCTTCCGTCTTCATTCTTTGTCCTTACTTCGCCCCATTCTCATCAATCAGCAGCCATTCCCTTCACCCTTTCATCCCCCTACCTCTCTTCCCCATTTCCCTCTTCGTCCCTCTCTCACTCCCTCTCCCCCCCCCCCCCCCCCGCCCCTCTCACTCTTTCTCCCCCCCCCCCCTTTTCATTTAACCCTTTCATCCCCCGCCCCCATCCCTCTCTTCCCCTTTTCCTTCTTCATCCCTCTCTCCTCCCTCTCACCCTTTCACCCCCTTCCCTCACGTCCCCCCCCCCACCGCTCCCCCTCCCACTTCCCCCTATACATCCCCTCTTCCCCTTCCCTCTTTTCATTCCCTCTTCCCCTTCCTCTCCCCTCTCCCTCTCACTCTTTCTCCCCCCCCCCCTTTTCACTTAACCCTTTCATCCCCCGCCCCCATCCCCCTCTTCCCCTTTTCCTTCTTCATCCCTCTCTCACTCCCTCTCCCCCTTTCTCCTCCCTCTCACCCTTTCACCCCCTTCCCTCACGCCCCCCCCCACCGCTCCCCCTCCCACTTCCCCCTATCCATCCCCTCTTCTCCTTTCCTCTTTTCATTCCCTCTTCCCCTTCCTCTCCCCTCTCCCTCTCACTCTTTCCCCCCCCCTTTTTCACTTAACCCTTTCATCCCCCGCCCCCATCCCTCTCTTCCCCTTTTCCTTCTTCATCTCTCTCTCCTCCTTCTCACCCTTTCACCCCCTTCCCTCACGCCCCCCCACCGCTCCCCCTCCCACTTCCCCCTATCCATCCCCTCTTCTCCTTTCCTCTTTTCATTCCCTCTTCCCCTTCCTCTTCCCTTCTCCGCAACCTCCCCCAAATCCCTTTTCATTTCTTTTCCTCTTTTCTCCACGCTCACTCAAATAAGCTGGGTGGATTGATATGCAACATGTAAACACTCGAATTATTGGGCACCCAACAATCGGTCCCTTTGTCCTATCATTTATTTCCTTTACTTTTAATCATTTTTAATATTCTTTCGTACTGTTTCTGAGTTTAAATATTTTAACCATAAATTAATATAAGCAATAAACTGAAAAATGTCTTCTCAACAACCGAAATTGTATTATTTTGCTGGGGTTCGAGGCCGAGGCGAATACATTCGCCAAATTTTAAAATTGGCTAAACTGCCATTTGAGGAAGTGAGCATAAACATTGAAGACTGGCCCAAATATAAAGAAGGTCTCGGCAGTTTGCTTTTCCTTTTTTGATTCATTTCTCCCCTCAGAAATGCCCCTTGGCCAACTTCCCGTTTTGGAGGTTAACGGCGTTAAGTTCGCTCAATCCCTGGCCATTTCCCGTTACCTTGGAGAAACTTACGGTATTTACAGTAATTCCTTTTGTGATTGTTGTTTATTTGAACAAAAAGGACTATCGCTCAATGATCCGCTGGAACGTGCTCTTCTCAATATGATCGTCGATCACATTTCAGACACTCAGAACAGCGGTGCCTTCAAAGAATGGCCAATGGTCCGTTTGGACTTAGTGCCGTGCGGAGATAAGGTAATTAATTAGCAATTGGAAGGGCAGGAGGCAGCCGGAGCATTTTGAATCACTTAGGATTCAATCAGTGGACCAATCGGTCAATTCCATCTAATTCTTTTTTGGTCGTCGTCCTTTTTAGTCGCTATTTTAGGCGGCTTTTTTCCGAGAAAAGGTACGCCCGCAGTTGGACGGATGCGCGAGTTTAGTCGAGAAATATTTGGTGGAGAAAGGCGACGGCATTTTGCTTGGCAAAGACAAAGTGGGACTAAAAACATCAGCAGATCACAATCAGAAATCAGAATCAATCGCCCATTTCTCTTAGATCACTTGGGCCGATATTTATGTCGCTGAATTTTTCGCAAAATGCGTTGATTTTGGAGAAAAAGACTGCCTCGAGGCGTACCCTCAAATTAAATCACTGATCGATCGCGTTCAAAATGAGCCAATCATCAAGGAGGTATGGTAGAAATACGATTAAGACGGACAATCACAAGGCCAATTTAGAGTGCTTTTTGCCATTTTCCATGAGAAATTACCAACAAAATATTTAGGGATTTAAAAATATTAAACAACGATTGATTTAAATACAAATAAAAAATATTTATAGTAATAACATAAGTTTCACCTTCAGCACATTGCCGCCCGAGAGGAAACAAAATTTTAAAGGAAAGAAAGACGGACGGACATGAAAGGATTAGCCAAATACTTTGACAATTGTGCTTACTATTTTTGCACATTAATTAATTAGTGCTAATCACACCTCGGATTCATTTTCGTTTTAATCGCACTTTTTTATAGTCCTTTTTTGCACCATTTGGGCAAAATGTTTTCATTTTATGAAGAATTAAACAAGGCACTATCTTGTAAACGTAAAAGTTTAAAAAATTACATATAAAAATTTAATTTAGAGAAATTTCCTGAAAAAATTTACCCATTTTAGGGCGGGGGGGGGGAGGGTTGTACATATTTAACATTTTTTTAGGCGGATTGTCCGGAAGCCATTTTAAGTCAGTGGGAAAAATGTCTGGTTTTTTTTGCGTTAATAGGCGATGTAAGTAAGCGAAGTGTCGACATGCTAAAAAATTTATCTTTTTTTCGAATTTTAACTTTGAGGTTTTTCGCCATTTTTCTTTAGCAAAATCCCAGGTACGTATCAAAAACTAACGAACAGAAATCACAAACATGCGATTTTTCCCATGCTATTTATTTTGAGAAGGACAGTCGAAAGGGAAACAGCCCCTTCCTCCCTTTCCCTCTTACCTTCCCTCCCTCCCTCCCCTCTCCCTCCTTTCCTTCTTCCTTCCTCCCTTTCCCTCTTACCTTCCCTCCCTCCCTCCCTCCCTCCCTCCCCTCTCCTCCAATTCGCTCCTCTCCACCTCTCCTCTTCTCTCCCTCACTCCTTTCCCTCTCTCCCTCCCTCGCCCCTTCCCTCCCTCGCCTCTTCCCTCCCTCTCCCTCCTTTCCCTCTCACCTTCCCTCCCTCTCCCTCCTTTCCCTCTTCCTTCCTTTTCCCCTTCCCTCCCCTCCCCTCCCTCCTCCCCGCCCCCCTCCTTTTCGTGGCTTGTCGCTCACCAAATCACAATCAATTCCCTTCCCCCAGTTCTTTTCATGGAGCATTTGTTCAGAAAAATTCTTTATTTATTAGAATAGACATTTCATATGTTTTAAAGTTAATTATTTGCATAAATTTGTTTGTATATTATTATTTATTTATGTACGTACATATGTGTTACGGAGTTTATAAAGCACTTTTCGACAATTTTTAATCAAAAATAATAAATATTTTTTTTTTGCAATGATGCAAAAGAATAAAATTTTCGTAAACAAAAATTTTTTGGAATTTTGTTAAAATTTCTATTTTTAGTGCAGTATTTTAAAAAAAAATTTCGGCACGATTCTTAGGGGGCTGTATATGGAATTCAGATTCGCGATCACTGATCTGCAACGCATAAAACTATAGGGAACAAATTTTCACGAAAATATGATAATAAGACCATAGCTGGGACTGACTTAGAACATGTATTAAATTAATAGATTAATTATCGGCTAATCTCTATTACGACTAACTTCAATCGTTTCTCAACAAAATATGAATGTAAATAAAGAAGAGGAACGACTGGAAAAGAAAGTGACCAAATGGGCTATTATGCTAACCAGTGAAGACAAGGTGAGCATGGCCATTCCTCAGTATGGGATTTTGGGTAACACATAATACTGAAAAATTGCGGTAAAAAGGTAAAGCAGAAAACCATAAATAATTCGATGGATTTGCAAAATCTTGTCAGATCGTAATTTCGAATTTTTTTACTGGATTTTTTTCAGAGAAAGTTTTAACTTTATTTTACATCGGAATCGAAATTCTGCAATATTACCGGATTTTGAATCTTTTCTTATAGATTGAACATGCCTTGAGACGA
The DNA here is from genome assembly GCA_023374025.1 of Heterodera schachtii. Classification (NCBI taxonomy): domain Eukaryota; kingdom Metazoa; phylum Nematoda; class Chromadorea; order Rhabditida; family Heteroderidae; genus Heterodera; species Heterodera schachtii. Next base: position 81,854 of record SIJG01000145.1, read on the forward strand.
TTGGATCATGTTGAGATTAACTTACAACTTTTATCTTCGACTGGTTGGAGTTTTTTTTAATCCTTACTTAAAAATGGCTCTATTCAAGTTTTACCCGTCAAATCAATGACCATCATAGGTTTCTAAGCCATCATTTTTTCGTACTTTCTCATGTCTCGGGAATTTACAAAAACAAAAAAAGAGAAACAAATACTGATATTAAGTAGAGTTGAGCGGGACCGGGACTGGTACTGAAAAAAACGGGTACAACTGAGCACCCAGTCCCGGTTTTGACCAAGTTTGACCGGGACCGGGAAATTCCCGGGTTTTTTCCCGGTTTTCCCAGCCAAAAATTCCCGGTTTTTCAACCCCAAAATTCCCGGTCCCGGTTTTTGTCAAAATTCCCGGTCCCGCTCAACTCTAGTATTAAGAAATCGAAAACTTTAAGTAAATTAATTTGAGTATAAAATTTTGAATATTAAAACTTCCATAGACTTTAAGCTTTCGATTATACCAATGTAGACATTGACCAAGTAAGAAAAAAAAAGTTATAACCTAAGAAACTGAAGATAGGCATTGATGGACGCGTAAACTGCAGTAGAGCCTTATAAAATTATCAATTATTTTTTCACGTTTTATCCTTTTATTTTTTAAAGGAGTTGGTAAAGCGGTGAATGCTCTGAGAAAACACCATCGGTGGGGCGAAAGGGCGGCCGGATTGGTGTCCAGGTGGAAGGAAGTGGCAAAGGCGGAGACGGCACGCGCGGCGGAAGAGGCGCAACGACAGAACGAAAATGGGGACGGAGACACAACGGAAGAGGAAGACGAGCGGGAGGAAGAGGAGGGAGCGAAGAGTCAAAGCGGAGAAGGTGGGGACAACGGAGGGGGCGACCAAAGGTAAGCGAAGACCGAATTGAATAGGGACAGACGACGACGACGAGGAATCGCGACCGAACCCACTTGTGTTGAGAATCAAAAAGGAACCGCAGGAAGACGCATCTCCAACGAAACACGCAACAACACCCAACAATTCATCATCGACAGCAAAATTACTCTTACAATCAGCAAGACAAAACGAAGAAACGGAAGCGAAAAAGAGACACCACTTTGGTGCGTAAAGGACGAGCGAATGGATGAGACACATCCAAAGAGTGGGCTTCACCCACGCTTCGTTTCCCCCCTGAAATTAAAAGACCAAAAACTTTAATTTTCTAACGTTCCATCGTTAGAGATTTTCCTATTTATATTTTTTTAATCCAAGTTTTTCAAGAAGTTTTTTAGCTTTCCTGAAAACCTCTAAAAAATTTCATATCGGCTGGCCACCCTTGGGAATGTATAAACCATATAATTTGGTAAGATTAGTCCGGTTCAGACGATGACTGCGAAACTTTCGAGGATGAGCAGCCAATCGACGCCTTCGCATCCCAACTTGCCGCTGCTGACAAAGTACAAAAAAGTTTACCGAAAAAGCCCAAAAAGGTATTGATGCCCTCCGCGGAAAGCATTCAAAATTCGTTGTTGGATTCGTTGAAGAATCCATCGAACTTTGGACCGTCCATTGGTAAATTTCTAAATTTGATTAAATGGAAGCAACTAATGAATGCTAACTTAGCCCAACCCCAGCCAAACAATCAGCAAATATCCATGCCCACCGACCTCAACATAAACATGTTCAAAGCGCCCAAAGAAAAGAAACGCGTTTATGCGGGAAGGCGAAAAACGACGGGCGATGTGCAAATTGTGCCCTCCCTTTTCGACATTTGCATGCGATTTTTGCTCAACAACATAGACGGTATTTGTCAATTCAGGGTTGGGAATTGGAATTTTCAAATGATTTGGAGCCCTATCATGAACAATTTACACCAAAACTTTATTTCACCTTTAAAATGGTGTTTAAGTAATTGCAAGACGGCTATCATTATTCCAATCCACAGACTGATAATGAGCATGGATTTGCTTAATTTAGCAATCGATGAGACGGGCGACATTCCTTTTGATGTGTTAAGGCCGATCATTGAGAAAGCTAACGCCGAACAGCTGATGCGACTGGAGAAAAAAAACTCGGTGCAATTTCTATTTTTGCTTAGGCTAAAATGAATTACAATTTCGTTTTTTTTTTCAGTATCTCCGTGAGGATACGAATTATTTGTGGAAAAATCACTGCAAGAAAGAATTTGGGAAGGAATTGGCCAAATTGAGGGAAGAGTTCGGCAGTGATGAGGAGGAAGAGGAGGAGGACGACGAGACGGACGAAATAGCATGGCGGAAGAGATACAAAGTAAGCGCAAAGACACGACAAATCACTGTTTAAAGCGACCATTTCCGCCGGCAGATGTTCCGTTTTGAACGGGAACAACGGCTCATTCGGCTCTCATCGCAAATCAAATCGAACAGCGAAGTTGCACAGCCGCAGCGACAGGCGATGGTCAATCTCCGTACAAGCTTTGCTTGGTAAACCAACGACAATCTAAGGTCACCGCACCGATCGCCCCCCGTTATGTGCGGAAACGACAAATCCAAAACGGCATCCGAGTGCCAGCCAATCAGGTGCCATCGGCAGTAGAACTGACGCGGGCACGCCGACAAATATTTGAAACAGGTCGCTTTTCCTTTCATCAGGAAAAGGAAGAAATGAAAACGGAATTAAATTACTTGTTGCTTAGGGAATGATGCGGACTTACGCAGTATGCCAGCGGCCATTCGCAGTGCCAATTCGTTGGGTTCGCGCAGCAGCAACGGCGGCATTTCCTCGTCCTTCTCACAAGCGAAGAAGAAGCCACAGAGAGGCCCTCTTATGATGAAAACACTTCGAATGCTCAAAAAACAAAGAAGATGAAGCAACACACAGACCAAGTCAATCTTGACAAATCCTATTGATCATTAAAAATTGCAAGAAATAGTCAAAACTGACCCTCCTTCGTCGTATTTCCCCACAATTTTGGCTGGAATCGAAAAACCAAAATCATTGGGGCCTAAAACTCACTAAGGGCGGACACCTTTTGATTACGACTTGCATAGGGAATGCCCATTAACATTACTCGGGATCAGAGCAACAACCCCTTTCTAAATGTGAATTTTTCTATTATTTGTTTGTGTATATCTTAAATGGCGTGTTCTTTCCTTTCTTATACGGGAGTGAAACATTAAAATGTTTGTAGTCATTTATTAAAGAGTAAATTTCTAATCGAATTGTGTTTTTTTTCTATTAATTAATTCCTTTTTACTTGTTTTTTTACGATATTTATTGGCGTTGACTTTCATTTAAAATTGTGACAAGTAAATTCCAGCGAAAACTGTGCCCTTATTTTGCTGTTTTGTCTGTGAATTGTCGTCCATTGTTAAGAATGCCTTTGCTCCTGGTCACCGGCTTTCCGTCCTGTGGCAAGTCGGCAATTTGTGAAAGGATTTTGGCGTTTTTTGAGGATCAAAATCCGGGAGGGGAATTACAGCTGCACATCGTTTCCGACCGAAACAATGAATCGGACTTTTCCCCTTTAATTTACGGTGACCCGAAAAAGGTCAGAGGAGTAAACGTATTGGCAATTGAATGAGAAATGATTAAGGAAAAGCAATTGCGAAGCGCACTTCGCGCCAAAGTGCAGCGGTTGTTGCACAGAAAGTCACTGGTCATTTGCGACTCGACCAACCACATAAAGGGTGGTCAATTAACAACTAATTGGCGTGATTACAAAGGAAGTCAATTAAGGCTATCGATACGAATTGTTTTGTCTGGCCAAAAACACACAGACTCGGTACGCCGTTCTCCACTGCAAGGCTTCTCCTTCCACCTGCAAATGGTTAAATGAGCAACGGACGGACAACGAACGGTAAAATCTGATGGCACTTCTTTGGTAATCATTCTTTAAAAGATATCCAGATGAAATCCTATCAAATTTGTTTAAACAATTTGAAACTCCGGACCAAAAAAATCGATGGGTTTTTTTTAATTTAGAATTTCTTAAAATAATTTTAATACTTAGGACGCGCCTCTTTTTGAGGTTCAAATTGGAAGAGAAAGTACGGAAGAGAAAGACGAACTTGGCGGATTTGGTTCAATTGCCGAAGGCACAAATTGCGCTTTATTAACTGAGCGAACGGAGGAAATTGACGAGACCAAAATGCCACGAAATATAAACCTTCCCTTTGAGCAGCTCCACGCGATTTTGATCAAAGTGATCAATAATATTTGTGAAGCAAAAAAACAAAACAAAAAAAAAGTTAAGGGCAAAGAATTGAGTGCTAACAAATGTATGAAAGTGCAAATTCCAATGGTTTCGTCCGCGTTTCTCGTCGCCTTGGACCAGCAAACTCAGCACATTTTGGACCGTCTTTTGGCATTACAAAGTCATGCGACGGATGGCGACGAATTGAGAGTATTTGACGGAGAGACGGGACAAAGGAATACGGTGACTTTGGGGCCACAAATGAATTGACATGCAATTTGATGTGTTTTTATTGAGGTGACTTTCCATCAGCGCCTCCGTTCACTCGCACAGCTCAGCCGACTCCGACAACAATTCATCGCTTATATGAAGACGCATCCGATCGACGACTTTGACAGAATCGGCCCCCTTTTTACCGACTATTTGAATTCTAATTCACATTGATAAAGTGTCAGTGAAAATAGTTTATTTTAATAATTTTTTAAATAAATACTTTCATTTGTAAACTACCTACAATTAATATAATTTTTAAAAATAATGCAAAATGCAGAAAAATGGACAAAAAGATGAAGGAAATGGAGCAGAAAACGACGAAAACAAAACGGCGAAAGAAAGAAACAGAAAATGAAGGAACAAATCGGAAAAAGCCGAAGGACAGTGAAAAGGAAAATTTGGATGGACGCATTTCGAAGAGAGACAAAAGGCAATCGGAGGAGGCGGCGGTGGACGCCGAATGTGCCGAATTGCGGGGGAAGGCCAAAGTGTTCGTCGATGGGAAGGGCCGTCGCTACGACGTAATGCTCAGCCAAACGAACATTCAGCAGAACAACAACAAATTCTATCTGATCCAATTGCTGTGCGACCAAACGACGGCCAACGAATTTTGGCTTTGGTTTCGGTGGGGCCGCGTCGGATTCAAAGTGATTTTATGGAGGAAATAATAAAAGGAAATTCTTTTCATTGTCAGGGACAGACGAATTTGGTGCCTTTTGGGACGGACTTTGACGGAGCGTTGGAATTATTTCACCGAAAATTCACTGACAAAGCAAGCGAATCCGTCCTTTTGCCCTTTTCCTTTTACATGCAATTAATTTCAGACGCAAAATGATTTCCTAACGGACATTAAAAAGTTCAAAAAAGTCGCCGGCAAATACGACCTTATCAAAATCGACCACTCGCGAGAAGTGACGACGGAAAGTGAGCAAATAGGAAATAGAAAAACAGAAAACAAAATAATAAATAAAAAATAGCCGAAAGTGACAAAAAAGTGAGAAGAAAAGTTGCAAAAACCGAAGCGAAGGCATTGCAAAAAATGGACGAAAGGGTCAGAACTCTTTTGGACACAATTTGCGACTTAAAAGCCATGGAAAGCGACGCACGGCAATTGGAATACGACTTCAAACGGATTCCATTGGGTGGGCAATTGGGGGGGGGAAAGAGCGGGAAGGGATGGTCCCAGGGGGGACAGACCGATAGAATGGGGCCACCAAATGGACGCCATGGAACAGAAACGGACCAACTCAAACGCCGAAAACATACAATAATTTTGAAATTTGCTTTTCATTGCGATTAACGAGGGATTGAAGCCAGGACAATCCCAGCATTTTTACTTTTTGGGGCCTACGCGTTAAAAACATGTTTTTCAGCCCTATTTGCTTTTTTGAGCTGACCCAGGGTTGTCCGTGTTGGCGCTAGGGCTCCTCGAGAGTCAAAATTCCGAGACTCGAGACCGAGGTTTCTCGAGCAGCCCTAATTGGCGGATTGGCGGCAATCTTTTTGGGGGCGGTCCAATTTTAATGGAATCCAAAAAGCGCATGGAATATGTCAAGGCAAAATCACCAAAGAGCAGCTCCGTTTTGGGTACGAAGCATTGGGCCGCATTGAGCGCCACGTGCAAAAAGGGACTTTCGGCAGAGACTTTGTGGAGGCAATGAATGAGTGAGGAAAAGCAAAGAAAATGGGGGGGGGGAGGGAAACCCCAAGAAAATCCAAAAAAGAAAAACCCAAAATGGGCCTAACATTTGATCCTCCGCCGTTGTGTTTACCCCTAAAACCTATTTAATAACCAACGGAAATGGGTTATTTAGTGCCCCTCTCTTTCAGTTATTACACGCGCATTCCGCACAGTTTTGGGATGAGAACGCCGCCGCCAATTAAATCGCCGGAGGAATTGAAGCGGGAAAACGAACTGTTGGAAATGCTAACGGGCGAGTTTTACAAAAAATGTCATTGTCAGGCCAAAACCGCTTTTAAGGCATCGAAATTACCGTTTCAAACATTGGCGCCGACCCTTTGGAGTGCCATTACGCGCGTTTGCGATGGGATTTGATTCCCCTGGAAAAAGAGGATGCGAATTACAAAGTGAAATGGAATTTAACACAAAAACTGAAAGAATTAACACCCAAAGATTGTGGAGGAGTATTTGCAAGGGACGCACGGCCCAACGCACGACAAATATCGGATGAAAGTGCGAAATGTTTTCGAATTGAGCGCCAAAGGGACGGCGGACGACGGGGAAAAAAGAAACGGTGTCGAAGAAAAACGGAAAAGCGCAAATAATGGCAAAGGGAAAGGGGAAAAGCGAAAGACGCAAAATGAGCAGAAGGGCAGAATTGGCAACCGAAAGTTGCTTTGGCACGGTACTGACCAAAGAGCGATTGGAACGTTTTCGAAGGCATTGTCCGCCCTTTAAGGGTCTCGCCTCGCCAATTGGTACAGCATTTTGGCCAAGGGATTGCGAATCGCTCCCCCCGAGGCGCCGTCGGTGAGAGAGACACAAAGTGCCAATTTGTCATGCAAATCTAATTAAGACCGGCTTTATGTTCGGAAAGGGGCTTTACTTTGCAGGTGCTCTTTTTGCTTTTTCCCTTTTCATCCCATTGAAGACATTTCGAGTAAATCGGCCAATTATTCTCTCTCCGACCCGAAAAAGCCCGGCTTTCTTTTGCTTTCCGCCGTCGCCCTTGGGGAGGCGGTCGAACTGAAAGAGGCGGACTCGAAAATGCACCAAAAATTGCCGAAGGGAAAGAACAGCGTGAGGGGAGTCGGGCATTATGTGCCGCATCCAAACGGAAGGAAAACGATGTGAGCCAAAGACGAACACAACAATCATTTATGGGGAATCAGAATTGGCATTTAAGTGACGGGGATGTTGAAGTGCCCTGCGGAAAACCAATTAAAAACACCGAAGCGGACGACGAAACTTCGCTCATTTACAACGAATTCGTTGTGTATAGCCTTGGTATTTATTATTCGGCGTATCGGTGCTTTCTGTTTAATTCAAGCCGTTTAAGATCAAATCCAGGAGCGTTTCCTCGTCGAGGTGCAATACGAATTCGATTTTGGCCTTTAACCAGGGTTCGGATCGAAATTTTTTCCAAATCAGAACATCAGGCCCAAAAAATCAGATTTTGGGGTCGAAAATCAGAACATTTTGCAAAATTGCTTTAAAACAGTTATTTTTACAATTTATTCGATCAAAAATGTATCATATATTATATTTTTCACCTCCCATGATCATTTTTAACAATTTAGGGGAGGAAATAAGCAAATCGTAATTTCAGTGCATAGGGGTCAAAAATCAGATTTTTAACAATTTTTTTTTTGCGGCGCATTTTTCCAAAAAAACTTTTGGGAAATGGGTGGGCGAGGGGTGAGGGCCCGGCGGTGCCGATAGGCGCCGCCGGAAATTTATTTTTTTATTTTTTGTAATTTCGTACTGATTTGTTAACAGATTTTCACCAAAAAAGGCCAATTTTTACAATTTATTCGATCAAAAATGTATCATATATTATATTTTTCACCTCCCATGATCATTTTTAACAATTTAGGGGAGGAAATAAGCAAATCGTAATTTCAGTGCATTCGGGATCAAAAATCAGATTTTTAACAATTTTTTTTTTGCGGCGCATTTTTCCAAAAAAACTTTTGGGAAATGGGTGGGCGAGGGGTGAGGGCCCGGCGGTGCCGATAGGCGCCGCCGGAAATTTATTTTTTTATTTTTTGTAATTTCGTACTGATTTGTTAACAGATTTTCACCAAAAAAGGCCAATTTTTACAATTTATTCGATCAAAAATGTATCATATATTATATTTTTCACCTCCCATGATCATTTTTAACAATTTAGGGGAGGAAATAAGCAAATCGTAATTTCAGTGCATTCGGGATCAAAAATCAGATTTTTAACAAGTTTTTTTTTGCGGCGCATTTTTCCAAAAAAACTTTTGGGAAATGGGTGGGCGAGGGGTGAGGGCCCGGCGGTGCCGATAGGCGCCGCCGGAAATTTATTTTTTTATTTTTTGTAATTTCGTACTGATTTGTTAACAGATTTTCACCAAAAAAGGCCAATTTTTGCAATTAAAAGCCAAGCGACGACTTTTCCTTGCGTTTAACGACGCCTTTTTTTTGCCGCAATTTTTTCAAAAAATTTTAGGGGATGGACAGGTCAGGGGAGCGGCGTCCGGCGGTGCCGATAGGCGCCGCCGGGAAAAATTTTGCGATTTTTAATGCGATTTGTTAACAGATTTTTGTAAAAAATGACCAAATTTTGCCACAAATCTTATATTTTCTTGACAAAAAGTGACATTATGTGAGTTTATCTAAGAAATCAGAACAAATTTTGGTCGCTACCCCAAAATCAGAACATTTCTGACAAATCAGAACATTTTTATTTTATCAGATTTGGACCCTCCAAATCAGAACATTTCTGATAAATCAGAACAGATCCGAACCCTGCCTTTAACCAACAATAAACAGCTTTAAATTTCACCCATTGAATTGTTTTAATGCTCACTTCAATTTTGTTATTCGCCTTTATTTATTTACTTTACCGATAAAGAAAATTTGTCGTCAAAAGTAGGGTTGGGCCCCCGACGTCGGGGTTGGAAAATTCGGGGTTCGGGGTTGTCGGGGTTGGAAGCGTCGGGGTTCGGGGTCGGGGTTGCCAAATCGTTCGGGGTTCGGGGTCGGGGTTCGGGGTTTTTCAATTTTTTTCTTATGCCATATAGTCAAAAATTTTCTTGCATTTTTACAAACTTTAAAAATATTTATTAATTTTCATAATAATAATTTTATGTATTTTTATTTTTATTTTCATTTTTTTGTATAGAATTAATTATAAAACTCAAATTGCATTTTTTGAAAAATTATTATTCATTTTATCCGTTATAAATTTAAAAAAATTACTATAAGAAAATTATTGTGGAAATGAAAGGAATTTAGAGAAATTACCTTTCAAAAAAAATTATATGCAATAAAAATAATGGATTTAATAAAAAAAAATCAAAATTTTTTGATTTTTTTTTTGTTTTTCAAACCATCTTTTTTTTATGGCACGCTTTTTCTAAAGATCTTTAGGGAGAAAGGGTCCGGCGGTGCCGATAGGCGCCGCCGGGAAAAATTTTGAAAATTTGAGTGAGATTTGTTAACAGATTTTGTCCAAAAAATTCATAAATTTTTTCGATTTTAAGCAAAATTTTTAGGGTTTTTTTTGGGATGCCGGCGATGCTGATAGGCAGCACCAGGCGAATTTTAAAATTTAAGCTCTATTTTCGAACAAATTTTCGCAAAAAAATATTATGAATTATGTTTTTTTTCTTGATATTTTGTCAAAAATATTTTAAATATATTAAATTTCCATGATTTATTCAAGGAAAAATTTTTAATTTTGACGAAAGGAAAATTGGCTTCAATTCATAAATAAATATGCCACGGATGATCGATTTTTGGGTATTTTTTATTTTTGTTTAAAAAATTCTATTAATCACAAAAAAATAAATTAAAAACAAAACTGTCACCCGGAATCGAACTCATGGTAGACAGAAATGGAAGTGTTGACACACTAACCACTACACCACAATACATATGAGCTCAATTAAAGCAAATATGCTTTTTTAATAAAAAATTTGGCAAAATGGTTAAAAAAATTCAAATTTTGTATAACTTTTTGTCTTTTCTCTCACAAAAATGCCATTCTTAGGGGTGTATATTTAACCCCGACCCCGATCGGGGTTAACGGTCGGGGTTCGGGGTTGTCGGGGTTGGAAGCGTCGGGGTTCGGGGTCGGGATTTTCCCCGAAAATGGCCAAAAATGTCGGGGGCGGGGTCGGGGGCCCAACCCTAGTCAAAAGGGCGGAGAATAACTTACCCTGATCACTGATCAGTAATCACTGATCACAGACAAATAATAATAAGAAAAAATGTCGGTTTTTTTTGTACAAACTTTTTGTAGATGGGTGAAGACAATCGTCATTTTCTTTTTGTTTTATTGTATGAGTTGTTTTCGCGTCAATTTGACGAAGCGGCGCGTTCCGCCGCCAAGTGCGTAATTTTGCTGCGGCACTGCGTTTGCGGCTGCTGAAGCGGTCGCGGGGGCTGTGCGGCTGTCCGCTGCGGGTGCTCCTCCTCTCCCCGCTGTCCCCTTCTGCAGTTGTTGGTCGGCTGCCTTGGCCGGGATGCTCTGTCCGTTCGACCGTTCCGGACATGGACAGTATTCCGCGTCTTTGCCTTCAAATGGTCCCCTGTGATCCTTCCCTTCGGCACTTCCACTTGCCTGGTGGTCCGGCGATCCCCGGTGCCCCCGTCTCTCCGTTTTTGCCCTTTTCCCCGGGCCGTCCCTGGGGGCCCAACTCTCCTGGCGGGCCTGAATTGCATCGTGCTTATTCTCTCTTAAGTCTCCGTCCGTACTCACCTGGCGACGCGTCTTCGCCTCTTTCCCCCGGCGGTCCCTCCTCCCCAGCGGCTCCCGGGGCGCCTAATTCGCCTTTTGGTCCCTGGGCCCCTTTTGAGTATCCGACGCCGTCCTCACCCGGCGCGCCCTTCGGCCCCATTTGGCCAATGTCCCCTGGCAATCCGATCTCCCCCTCGGGCCCCTCATCACCTTCAATTTGCAAATCATTCAACTCAATTTCTAATTGTTTCACCCACCAATTTGTCCGTCTCTTCCGGGTGCCCCGGGGGTTCCTTCAAATGCAATTACGAATGACTTTTTTTGTCCGCTTTATCCTTTACCTTTGCCGCCCTTTTCCCCTCGCTGTCCTCGTTTGCCTTTGTACCCCGGCGGTCCGGGAGGGCCTGACGGGCTAAATTGGAAAGCCCTTTGAAAAGGCACGCCCCACCCCCCTCCCCCACCAGGGGACACATTGCGATGGCGACGCTCGTTCGCCGTACCCTCCGCCCGCTCCCCCGCCAACCGCCGCATTTCCCGGCTGCCCCTGAACCCCGGGAAGACCATCTTGGCCTTAGAAGTAATTTGGTGTTTTTCTTCAGTTTGTTAATTACCCGCCTCTCCCGGAATTCCGGGCATTCCCTTTGGCCCTTGCGAACATTGCGGCGAATTCGTCGGTTTGGCTTAAGGCATTTAGCTTTATTAGCAATGTAGAGCAATGATTGCTGCTAACATTGCCTTCGTTGTCTCATCAAAATGCCGGTATTGTCGTGTGTCGCCTCATTTTGCTCCAAAATGTCATGCCACATTTTCACTGTCTTTAAAAAATATTGCTTTAATCGTTGTCACCATTTCATTAGGAATGATTTACCATGTCCATATATAATTTGTGCTGATGCTTTTGTTCTATTTGCAGTTTGGCCATGTCGGCGAACATCAAAGGAACCGCAATTAGCACGGCTCCGAAGGAAAATACCGAAAGAGCGGCCGCCAAATTCAAAATTTTTTTCGTATCCATTCACTTTTTATTGGAAAACAAACAAACAAAAAAACATTAAAAATTTTTCGGTTAAATATAAAAAAAAATAATTTATTTTTTGACAACCGAAGCAAATTTATATGCGATGCTAATGGCAAATTAATGGGCATTTGCCTGGGGCAATTTGCTAATTGCAATTTTGGACGGAGCAGAAAAACCGGACGCATTAGCCGTCACGATCAGCTGCAGTTTCCCATTTTCACATAAATTCGACAACGTCCGTTTATAGCATCTTTCGCCTAATGCATATTAATTAATCCGTCAGCTTCACTTCCTTCCTTCAAGTCCAACTTTTGCATTTACATTATTTAACAGCCTCATTAGGGGGAAGGGACGGATGAATGGACTGATCGCCAGAGCACCCTTTTGAATTTTGATCAAAAGCCGAAAATGATTGAATTGTCAGTCAGACCACAGCAGCAGTAAATGGTCTACTTTTAAACATACAAATTAAATTGAGTGAGTTATCAAATGCAATTCCATCACAAATGCTCTAATTTTGGAATGCTTTTCCTTTTGTGTGCCATTTTTTACCAAATCCATCCCCCGATCAATCAATTCAATGTTCATTTGGTATTATTTATCTCTGAGATTAATTTCCCATAATTTTCTCTTAGCAAATTCATAAAAATTCTTAAAAATCCCGGCGGCTCCTATCGGCACCTATGGTCCCCAATTTTCCTTAAAAATTTTGCTCAAAATCGCAAAAATTTGTCATTTTTGGTGAAAATCTGTTAAACAAATTACACTCAAATTTTCAACGATTTCCCCGGCGGCGCCTTTCGGCACCATCGGACCAAAAGGTTCATTGGAAAAAAAGCGCCGAAAAAAGTTGTTTGGAAAGCAAAAAAAAAGAAAAAGCTCGTCGATTTATATGTCAAGCGGACCCACTTCGTAAAATGTCGTCGACCCCCCCCCCCCCCCTATTTAATGTATAATGGCATCCCTTCTCCCTTCCCCTTCTTTTGTCTCCCCTATTGTGCCACCCCTTCTCCCGTCCCCGTTAGCCCATCGATCAGTCATTCTGATGCTGATCAGTCCCCATTGCTCAGTGCGGTTTCTTCCTTCTTCATCGCCGCTTCCCGAATGCGCTTCTGTTCCTCGGCCATCTCCTCCCATTTGGTGGCATTGTATCTAAACGTGCCAACATCAGTTGATTGTTCGCCCACTATCAGTGATTCCGATCACTTTGATCGCTCCCTTAGCTTTTCCGCCTCGGGTATCACATCGGCCAACACTTCGTAGCACGGGATGCAAATGCCCCTCATGAAGCCCACCTGAACAGTGCGCGGTTGGCCGGTGCCGCTTCATACCCCCCCCCCCCCCCCCGCGTTTCACCTGCATCTGTGGCAGTTCATGTGCCCTGTTCCGGTCCATCATTGGGATGGGTTCGCGCCCGTTCAGTCGCTCGGCGTCGCCCTTTCCAACAAATTGCCATGATTTGGTTGTGTTTGGACTCCTTTCACCCACTTGCTCGTAAAACTCTTCGAAGATCACTTTGACCGTCTCCGTTTGCACTTGCCATGGCTTTGCTGTTGCTATCAAATCGCAAGCCGTCATCAGAATGGCCTGGACGAGGCACCTGAAAACCAAACAAACTCTTCTGCACCTTTAAAGCATTTCTCTTTTGCCTGTGTTTGTCGTCTTCCCAACTGAAAATGCCCTCTTTAACGATGGCACTGAGTTGGCCTTTGTTCGGGAAGAAAAGTGCCAAATCGGTGGCCAAAATGCAGTGCCGAATTGTGCTCAAAGCTCTTTTGTAATCGGACGAACTCAGCGATTTTAGAACGTTGTGCCCGTCCTAATTTGGAAATGGGCATGAATTTCCATTAATTTGGGATTTATTAAATTAAGCAATTCTTAAAATTATAACAATTGCGGAATGCCAACGACTACTTGTTGAAGAATGGTGACCGTTTGGTTGCTAAAAAGGGAACGGTTTTGAGAAAAGAAGTCCCCTCAAGGGTTGGCCCACAAATGGTGGTGTTCCATCACTGAGGTGGAGTAAATGGAGGCCAACGGAGTGCTCATCGTTTTCATGTAAGCATTGTTTTTGCCGCGGTGGTCCAAATCGTGGCAAATGGAAGCCATGTAAAGGGCGACGGCCTAAAGTGAGAAAGGAATGGCAAACGCAGCAGAAAAGTGAACACCTCGAGAGGTTGGAAAATGTTTGTCGAACTAAACAAATGGAATTGAAATGGAAGGGGACACAGTAAGCGAGCCGAACATACCGTAGGAAAACGAACATGGCATGCGCTACGGTCCACCCGTGGGTCCAATTATGGTAAGGGACTTTGCGGTAGTTTTTGCGCACGGTTAGCATAAATCTGATCAGATCATCAACATCGTACGATCTGACGAAAATGAATAGCAAAGTACAAAATGGAAAAGAAAGGGGAGGAATTTTAAAGCAAATCGAACGAATTTTAAGCGAGGGATTGGGAGGGATTACATCACTCCGTCGAACAGCGTTCTGAACATGTAAACGGCGTACAACGGCTTCTCCAACTCGGACAAACGGTTTCCGTTGAACTCGAAACTGAACAAACCAAACGCATTTGGGAAGGGGGGGGGCATTGATTCATTACAGGTCCAACTCGGGGATTTTGTCGCGCAGCTTCACCTTCTTCAGCTTGTTCAACTCGTCACGGTTACACACGCTGTGGTAAGCCAACACCTCCAGGGCAACGCGATATTTCTGAATTGAAAAACAAATGGGAAAAATTCGGAAAGAAAATGCCAAAAGTGACAAATGGAAAAAGGACAAAAGGAAAATAGTTTAAAAACTAAGAAGACAAAAGAAAACTAGCCTGTTCCGACCGTTTGATCTTCTCGTACAGTTTGGCGTGGTGCAACGCGAGACCACAGTAAATGGCGAATGTTTCAAAGGCTTCTTCGTCGATTTGAGTGAATGCCACTCCGCTGCGTTTGTTGACCATTTGGACGACTCCGATCACACTGAATTGAACAACAAAGAATAGATAAAGAAGACAAGCTGACTGATCAATGACTGATTATTGGTTTTGATGTGATTGATCAGCAATTGAAAATGCTCGCTGATCAATGTCTGATCAGTGCTTTTGATCAGCAATTGTCATTGGTTGCTTATTAGTGACCTTCCGCGGATGAAGATCGGCATGCAAAGGATGGACTGCGTGTGGTACCCGGTCATCGAATCGATCTCGCGGTTGAAACGTTCGTCCTCGTAGGCGTTTTGAATGTTCAGACTCTCTCCCGTCAGTGCCACATGGCCGGCGATGCCTTTTCCAATTGGGAATCTGTGCCGAATTGGCACAATTATTTGCAAAAAAATGCCCAAACTTTCGTCCACCCACCGAATTTCCTTTCGTCCGTCCTGCTGAATGTTCAGGTCGTTCAGTGATGGACTAATTTCGCCGTTGTTCGCCTCGAATTGGCTGTGCTCGTCCAATTCGGGCTGACTGATGTCGAAAATGCGCGCGTATATTTCCTGTGATTTATTATCCACGAGAAAAAGCGACGCGCGGTCCGCGTCAACCAATTTTTGCGCGAAATTCTGTCAAATTGGAAGAAAATGAATAAGTTGCAAAAAAAAGATAATCAAACCGACCATCACTTTCATTATGACCGTGTCCATTGTGATGATATCTTGGAAGATGGACCTGGAAAACGTGAGAAATTCATTTTGGCACTATCAATGAGTGCCATTTACTCTTTTTCATTGAGTGCCATTTAATGAGTCAATTTACTATTGGCACAATTAGTGAGCCAATTTATGCCCCTTGGCCCATTTTTGTCCACCACTGACTTGACCACATCCAGGAGGAAGGAGTTCAATTTGCGTTGGCGGTGCACATATTCCATGTCCTCAGGTGACGGCGAAAGCATTGGCGTCGGTTGGTGCACTTTTTTTCTGCCGATTGACTGCTAAAGGGAAGGGAAACAGAGAAAATGCCATCGAAAAACTTAAGAGCGACCCGCGCGAATTGAGCTGCGACGCCGCCCCAAGTGGAGATCACTTGGAGAATCTGAGAGTCGCGGTCGTTGACCACCGAAAAGAAATGCACTTCGCCTGGGAGGGAGGGAATATCAGAGAGCAGCGATAAGCACAATCAAAGGTTGAAAAGAGTGATCAGAGAGTGATCAGGACAAAGGGATGATTTAAATGAGAGATCAGAGAGATGACAGCAAATCGGAGGGTTTAAATGAGTGGAGTGATAAATGAGAATGATCAGCACAATCGGCGGAGGGTTTAAATGATTGACGATAATAATCAGTACAAAACGAATGATCAGAGAGTTACCACAGAATAATCATAAGGTTAAAATTAATTGATCAAAGAATGATCAGAAAGACAAGCGGAGGGTTTAAGAAATCGTCAGAGAGATTGGAGTTTTATCATATCCAACGCACCCAAAACATTGTCGTCACAGTCGAAAAGCTTCAGGGCATAGACCTGAACAGAGAAACTTTTCTCCTGCTGCTGCCTTTTTGCCATTTCATTCATTTTTTGTCATCACTTCTTTCGTCCCAATTACCGAAGGTTTGCGCTGCCGTCGTAATTTCCTCAGTTTTATTGTGCCCGCCTCGTCGTCCGCTCGGACCACAGAAAGCCATCCCAAAGTTGGCCCCGTGCCGTTCGCGCCTCCTCCTGCGCCGTTGCCCGCCGTTTCGTTGTGCAGGGCGCCCTCCTCGCCGCCACTGCCCGCATTGATCGAAGAAGTGCCAAACGAATTGAGCGAATGGATTTCCTCATTCTTTTAAAACAGAAATCAAAATTTGGTCTTTTAGTTGAAATACTTCGACGTCGACTGCCGGAATGAGCAGTTCGAACTGTTCGACTTGTGCCACTTGTGCTACTGTAAGTGCCAATTCGTACAGCAACCGATTCCGATTGTGAACATTCTCAGCTAACATTTGGCGGAAATTTTTGCGCCCGGCGGGAGTCTTAAATAGGCGCAAACAAACACAAAATAATGGGAATTGCCAAAAGTACCGTGAAGCCGGACAACAACTGACGCCGTGAGTCGCGGCGGAGTTTGTTGTTCCGTTTCAGGGACCATCTGCGAAAAGTCTCCTCGGAAATCTGAGGGCCGGTGACGAAAGACTCCAAGAAACCGGGATGAGTGAGAAGATAGTCGAGAACAACGTCCGAATTCCTAAGGAAGAAAAATGGAAAAGCAAACGGAAGAGAACGGACGCACAACTCATTGTGCTGGGCTTTGTATTGGGAGGCGGAAAGAGTTTGGACGGGCGAAGACATGCGAAGGCGGGAAATTGGGCACCCAATTTTGACGGATTGGGGGGAGAAGCAAAGCAAAAGCAACGGATGAGAGAGAGAGAGGCTAGGAGAAGCGGCAAATTGAAATGGAACGAAAAAGGGAATTCAAATGATAGGGGACAAAATTTAAGGGAAAACAGCGGAAGGGCACGGGGGGGGGCACCAAGTGCGCAGGAAGTGCCTTTAAACCTCCGGGGGACTCTGACAAATCCGTCTGATGGAAGGGAGAAAGATGGGAGTGGCAATGGCACTGTGCGGCATCTTCGACCGAGTGTATTTTTGAACTCAGCCGATTGGCACGTCGTGTCCATTAAGCCAATTGCGATTGCCTTCGGCCGCATTTGTCTGTCTGATGCCTTTCTTATAATCTCTCGCCCTTCGGCTTTTCCAAAATCCGCCTTTTCGGCCAAACAGTGTTCACGCCATTCCAACCCAACAAATCCTTTAAAAGCATTCGTTTCTTAAGCGATTATTGCAAATTCTGCTGACGTCACAACAAACAGAGGCAGCGGAAAGAGAGGCGGCAATTCAAAGGGAATTCTGATCGAAAAAAGTGGGGGGGGGGAAAGGGAGGGGGAGAGGGAAAGTCCGTTTTTACGTGGCCAACAACAGCAGGAGAAGAAGGCCTGTGCCCCTGTTCATTTGTTGTGTCCATCCACCGTTTTTTTCTTTCCGTTCACTCTCATCTCTTCTCTGCGTGGGTCCCTCCCTCTGCCTTCCCTCTCTCTCACCCTCCCCCTCCCCCTTCCCTCTCCTTTTTCCCTCTCTCTCCCCCTCTCCCTTTCCCCCTCCTTTTTCCCTGTCCCTCCCTTTCTTCTTTCCCCTCCCCTCACCTTTTCCCGTCCCCTTTCTCTCTCCTTCTCGCCCTCTTTCCCTTCCCTCTTTTTTCACCTCCTTGTTTTCTTCTTCCTTTGCCTATATCTCTGCGTTTCTTGCTTCATCTCCCCCTCCCTCCGCTTTCTCCCAATTTGCGCTTGTCCGACGACTCATCTTCACCTCCCCCCCCCCCCCCCCCCCTTCGCCTCTTCCGTTGCCATTGGCGACATGCGCCGACGGATGGAGGATGAGAAGAAATGGGAAAGGTCTTCTTCTGTGAACTCATTTGATGAGTTCATCACAGAAGTCGGAGAAATGAAAAGCAACATTCAAAAACCCAATTTTTCAAAATTCACATTTATGCAACAAAGGAGCAGCGAAATTATGTGCATTATCGTTACCAAAAAATAGATATCTTATTGCAAAATCGGTTACTAAAATCACAGGTAAATTTTGAAAAATTTCCCCGAAAACACTTTCGGCACCGTCGGAACCCTAAGAAAAAATGATAGGCGATCGGCGTTTGAATATTTTATGAGGGCTTTTAATGGCGCAAGAGAAAGGCAAATGAAAGAAACGACGAAGAAACAGGGCGATCAGCAGAACAAAAAGGAGAAGCAAAGGCGAAAAACTGAGAAAAGTGATCGGAAACATCGCACGAGAGTCATTTTTTGACTTTGCCATTAATTTCGGCCGTCCAAAGATCGGCCGTTTCAGCACCAATTGGGCGCCGAAGCCGAGCACACAATTTCCGCCCAGTCGCCAATATCGGTCGATGTCGGCAATCACTTTGCTGCCCGGGGCCATTCGCCGGTGTGCCAAATCACAAAGTCGGCAAATGGCCCTTTCCGCTGGGACAATGTCACTGTTTCGACGATAGAACCGAGTCCAATTGAAGAAGCTGAAAACGGACAAAGCAGCAATTGGAAGCGGACAAAGCCAATGCCAACAAATCAAAAGATGGGAAAGGCGACGCCAAAGTTTTGGGGAAAAATGGGCAGGGAAGCCTGGGACAGGACGAAAGCATTCCGACTCAGAAGACTCGAAAATCCCAGAAAAACAAACAAACAAACAAAGGCATTGCTTGGATTGTTTTGCGATGCTTTTGGACCTTCCGGCGTGGCCAAAGAATAAAAAATCTCTGAATAACCAACCGCAAGTATTTGTTCCGGTCATTTCGCATTTCCACTAGGAATTTGGCCATCTCTTCCACAGTGCCAAAATCGTCCGCCGCAACAAATGCCCCCGGCGGAATGTCCAGCCCTTCCATCACCCCCCGGCTGAGTACGACGGGCACCGTCAAATGGCGGAAAGCGTTCCAAAACTTTTCGGTGATATAATTGCGACAAACCGAATTCTCAAATGCCAAATAAAAGAAGTGCCGGTCTGCAAAGCAAATTCCTTTTTTTATCATTGTGATTCGTTGGCCACCGATTTCCGTGTCGTAACATTTTCTGTCGCAATTTCGTCCGCCGAAACAGCGTCCGTACCCCGTCACTTCGATGTGTCTGCTCAATTCTTCGGTGTACGCTTCGCGTGCCGAATGCGACGCGCAATTCGATGCGATTTGAAGTGCCGTTTTGTCCTTTCTTCCGACTTTTTCCACCACCTTTATAAGTGTTCATTTCTTCCTTTTCCTTTCATCCCTTCATTTTCACTTCTTCCCATGTCCAAATGTCCTTCAAATCCTCTCCATTTGATCGGTTAATTTTGTGCAGTGATCCGTACGGAGCCATCAAATTGTTTTGGTCGTTGGCCAAATAAGTCATTGTTAAGTTGAAGAAATTGGGCGCGGGAAACTGCGGTCCACGAAACGGCGATTCCAAGTCGAACATTACATAAAGTTGACCAGGCCATCGACGATCGGGCAGATCGCCTCCAGCAGCAGTCTCATGGAACACAATAACCGAAGCATTTTGGGCACTAATTGGTCAAAACAGGGGTAAATTGAAGGTGAAGAATTGGAAACTATTAGAAGAGGAGGGGGGGGGGGAGGGGGATGAATTGAAACTAATTAGGGAAGGGGGGGGGTCATTAAGCAAAATAAGCGAATAAGTTTTAAAGGAATTCCCATTCATTTTCGTTCGTTCACTGACATTTCCCTGTCCTCGGAATATTCGCATTTTCTTCTGCACTTTTCCACTTGCTCTTCTGGTGCAATTGTCCGTATGACATTGCCCTGATCAAAAAAGTTGTTCCATCCCAAAATGATCGGCCCATTCGTTCGTTTGTGGCCCTTAATCCGATGCGTTTGAATTGGTCCTCCGCCCTTGGTTATGTTAATGGGACCGACTTACTAAGCAAAATGCGATAGTATTAACAATGAATTGAATGGGCAGCCAATGGCACCGCATTTTGGCCAATTTATTGGTTGTGATGCTTCATTGACCAATTGAATTGAAAGGCGATGGGAGAAGGACAAATGAACTCAATGAATGTGAATGAATGGATGAGAATGCGAATGTTGCAACTGATCTGGGGATGAATTACCGACCGGAAAAGGACAATTAGGAAAAAGACAATTAGGCCCCAAGGGGGGCAAATGGGGGGACAACGGGGGGGGGGGGGAGGACAGTCGTTCAATGAATGCTCACTTTTTGCACCCGACAAGTTAGAAAACTGCTATTAAGGCCGAAAGTGTTGGCTCTTGAAAATGAAAACCCAAGCCCCCCCCCCCCCCTCTCCCCCTTTGGTCCTGATAGTCTTTCAATTTTTTACTTTCATAAAATTGCTCTTTGTTTGGAATTTTTTAAAACTTATATTTTCATGGTTTCTCAGCATGCTAATATTATTTTTTTTTGATTTTCGTTTTTCTTAAATATTTCGTTTCCCCCAATGATTTTCAAAAGCCCACACTTTCGCCCTCTTTTCATTTCTTTTCTTTGTCCATCGTTCAAATTCATCAAATTTACTTTGTGTTCTGCTCATTAGCAACTCCAAATTCACTGACAATTCCTTTGGAGTGAATTTCCAAACAAATCTCTGATAATTATTTTTTATTTGTTAAAATGAAATTTAAAAGTACAGATCAAAAAATGATAGAAACGAAATGACTGGTGAAAATGTTGCGTAATAAATTCGGAAAAGGGAAAGGAAAGGAAAGGAAAGGAAAGGAAAGGAAAGGAAAGGAAAGGAAAGGAAAGGAAAGGAAAGGAAAGGAAAGGAAAGGAAAGGAAAGGAAAGGAAAGGAAAGGAAAGGCTTTGTTTTGTTTGCCCAAGGGGACGGATTTGAATGATTTTGGAAATGGTCGCATTGAGGGGAGGGGGGAGAGTCTGATGGCGATGACACATACCCAATTAATATGCGAAATTGCCTCATTATGGCAACATTTTCGTAATCCCCGGGCGCAATGGGCCGATGGGACTCAATGATCAAAATAAATGGCCAAATTCAAGGCAAAAGGAGGGACAATCCGAGTGTTTGTGTTGGACTTTGAGAAGAGAGATCAAAGGAAAGTGGCGAATTCGTCGCTGATCTTCCGGAGAATCAGTCGCATTGGGCTGTCCATGTCCGTCCCCCGGGGGGAGTGCGCGTGCGGCACCGTTCCGTTGGCCTTTCCTCCTCCGTCGGCACTCTTCCGCTGACCCTCCGCCGTTCTCTCTGTCCCTTTCTCTCTTTCTCTTCCTTCCCCATTTGCCAAACTCTTTCTCCTCTTTTTGTCCGTTTCGCTTCTGTCATTTTGTCCAAATATCAAATTGATCACCGCTTTCTGTTCAAATGTTTGTTGTGTTTTGCTTTTGTCTCTTGAATTTGGAATGGCATTCTCCAGCTTCGGATCATTGACCTTTTCATCAACACCACTGGAAGAAAATTGTTGAATAAGCTTTTCTTCCCCGGTCCATTCCCTTGCTAATTACCGCCTTATACCCCCCCCCCCTAAATGCTTTATCCCCCTTCTCCCTAAATGCTTCTTCTCTGCTTCATCTCCCATTTGTTAGATTCATTTTCCCTTCCCTTCCCTTTATTTACCCCCGCGTTGTCCCATTGTTTGGTCTAGCAATTGCCGCAATTTCTTTGTCTGTTGACTGTTGACAATTTGTGCCGTTTCGACTGTCCCAAGAGACTGTTGTGCCGTCGTCGGCCCATGCGCCGGTCGCAACTGTTTCCATCCGTCGCAAATTTCGTTTTTCGCCCCTTCCGAATGGGCGTAACGTCGAACATTTTAAAGTGCCGCCGGGCGTTGTCAAACTGAACAACGCACCGGCCGAAGACCGTCTCCGAAGTGCCGGGTGAACGGCACACGCCGCCGAAGGCGAGCAACTCGGTGCGACTGAACCATCAAATGTTTTTAGAGGTCGCAATTCGTTTTGCAATTTCACTTTTTGTCTTTGGGAAATTCTCAAAAAGTTTTTTGAAAACGCAAAAAGAAAACAAAAAACATTGGGAAATATTCACAGAATAAATTAGTTCATTAAGACCACAACAAAAGGGGGAGAGAATGATTAATGACAATGATTAGGGATCATTTATTTATGTAAGAAAAATCGCGAAATATGTAAATAAAAGTCCCAACTTTTGTTCGCAAACACAAAAAAGAAAGTGTTTTTCCTACTAATTAGAGCATGGAGAATCCAGGAAAAAAACATGTATTTACCGGTCTACGTCAGTTGGGCGCTCACGGTTGGGCGCCCACGGTTGGGCGCTCACGTTTGGGCGCGCACGGTTGGGCGCCAGAATATTTTTCCACTATAACTTTCTATAACTTTTTTCTTTGTCATCCAAATCCAACATTGTTGGTATCATTCGAAAGCTTAATGTATTTAGAAACTTTTTCTAAGCTATTGCTTCGCGATTAGACAAATACCAAAAAAGTTATACATGAAAATTGCGAAAAACTCGAAATTTTGAAGTTTTTTCTTAATAAAAGTTTTTCCAGGCATGAAAATCTTTCGCTTTTTGTAAGACTAATAGAGCATGTTAAGAGCTTTTTAATGATACCAAGATTGTTGGATTTGGATAACAAATAAAAAAGCTATATTGGAAAAACCTTCTGGCGCCCAACCGTGCGCGCCCAAACGTGAGCGCCCAACCGTGGGCGCCCAACCGTGAGCGCCCAACTGACGGGTTCCGGTATTTACATAAAAAAATGATCCCTAATGATATCACAATTTTTGTTCACTGGTTTTAAAACGGACATTTGAGTATTTATTTTGAGTATTTATTTATTTGGACTAGAGTTGAGCGGTAATCGGTAATTGTAAAAAAAAACCGGTACCGGTATCGCTACCAACTTTTTCCACCGGTACCGGTAAAAACCGGTAATTTTCCAACGTAAAAATTTTTGGACAAAATTTTTCAAATACAAAATTTTTATTCAGTTTTCACGCGAGTGCTTGTTTTTTAGCATTAGAATTTTTTAGAAGTATATATATATTAAGGTTGACCAGCCTTCTTTTTCAAATTCAGGATAAAGAACACTAAAATTCGGATTTTTTGCAAGACAAGGGGGTCTGGATCCGCCATGTAAATTGATTAACCTTTTTTTGGTACTTATACAGTTTAGGCCCCATAAATTTTTTTTTTGTTAAAAGGCATAAAAAACAATTTACCGGTGGTTTTTGGGGTCGCTGGTCACGAATCTGACATCCATTTCGACCAATTTCAAACCCCTAACCCGAATTCGAACAAAGGTCGAAAATTCAAAATTTTTACATTTCTAATTTTTAGACTCTAAAACCAAGTTGCTGAATTGTACCCATGCGAAAATTGATCTAACATCTCCATATAGTTTTCAAAAAATTTGCATATTTTGGGACTTTGCTGTATTTGATTGTGTTGAACTTTACTTTATTTTATATATATTACGTGTTTAACTTTGTAGAATTTATGGATTGTTACATTTTATTAGCGTTTATCAATTTTAGAGTCTAAAAATGAGAAATGTGAAAATTTTGAATTTTCGACCTTTGTTCGAATTCGGGTTAGGGGTTTGAAATTGGTCGAAATGGATGTCAGATTCGTGATCAGCAACCCCAAAAACCCCCGGAAACTTGTTTTTTATGCCCTTTAACAAACAAAAAAAAATTTATGGGGCCTAAACTGTATAAGTACCCTTTTTTTTGTTGTTGCTTTCAACATCGCTTTTTTCGAGGCGTATTTTTTCCAAGACTTTTGGGGAAGAAAGGAGGGCCGGCGGTGCCGATAGGCGCCGCCGGGAAAATTTGTAATTTTTAATGCGATTTGTTAACAGAATTTGTCAAAAAATTGACCCAATCTTTGGTTACTTTTTCGATTTCTAGGCTGTTTAAAATGAAAGAAAAAAATTGGAATATTTTTTAAAATTAAAATTTCTTTTTAAATAATGAATGGTAAAGTAAATATGAAAAATATTTGATCACAGTGGGGAATTGAACCAAGTGAGAAATAATGAAAATCAGAAGGTTTAGTGCAAATTTTTACCGGCGGTACCGGTACTAGACAAACCGGTACCGGTACTTTGATTTTTGAAAAAACCGGTACCGGTACCAAAAAACCGGTAATTACCGGCCGGTACCGGTACCGCTCAACCCTAATTTGGACCCATTTTATAGGTTTTTAATGACCATTCGAAAATTTCAAAATTTACAGATCACAACTCTGAATTCACCTGCGTATTCGCTGTTGACAACCAAAGAAGTCGCAGTTCGCCCGTCGTTCGCGGGACTTGTGATTTGACTGCCAAATTAAAAGGAAAAAAAGGGAAAATAATATTTAAATATTAAAAAAGATATTTGAAAGGTGCTATGACGAAGCGAAAAAAGTATGAGTGTGGGGTGAAGGGGGCGGGTCATTTCAGTACCGAATAATGATTTTAATTAATTAATAATATAATTTATTTTAATCATTAATTAGATTTGCTTACTTTAATTATAATTTCGATTTATTATTTAATATTTCTTAAACAAATTACATTTTTGTGAGAGAAATACAGTGCCCCAAAAAAATCTTGACTCAAACCTGAGAAACTATCTTATAGTTCATTTAAAAACTTGAAATAATTCATGCTTGCATAACTTTTGGCGCTGATCAAAAAGTCTCTTACACCAACTTGATCAGATCACTCCTTCCTAGTGATCGGGACACACAAAATACACTGAAAATTGGGGAAATTCTCGAAATCCCTGGGGCTGGGAAATTTTTTCTAAAAAAAATGGGCAAGCCCACTGGAAAGAGCACAAAATTTGCTACCTAATTGCTTTTGTAATTGTGGTTCTACGATTTGTATATAGAACGTTATGCTTGGTTGAATAATTGATCACCACAAAAATGATCAATTTTTGATCAGCGCCATAACTTTTTGTAGAAGCATCCAAATTAAACAATCTTGGTATCTTTTGATAGCCCTAAGTATCCTCTATTTGCCTTTAAAATTTCAAAAAATTTGGTTGTGTTTCAAAAAAGTTGTGGCTCATAAATTTCAAAAATTGATTTGGTAAACCTTTTTGATCAGAATTTTTTTGAAACTCAACCAAATTTTCTGAAATTTAAAGGAAAATAAAGGACACTTAGGGTTACAATGATATCAAGAATGTTTAATTAGGATGCTTCTTGAAAAAGTTATGGTGCCTTAAATTTGTCAAATTATTCTATGGTTGTGTCTTTTTTTGTGGTCATGTAAACTTAAATGGAGCCAAATATAATATTATTATTAGATTGATATTCAATTATAAATTTAAAATAATTAATTAATCATTAGAATAACTATTCCGTACTGAAATGACCCGCCCCCTCCGATCACCCCACACTCATACTTTTTTCGCTTCGCCCACACTCATACTTTTTTCGCTTCGGCTCACCACGATTTGAAAGGGGAAAACAAAGGGATTGGGTGGACAAAAGTAACAAATTCAAAGGTAAACACGGATAAATGGGGAGAACAAAAGCAAATTCAAATTGGCATCGCTTATTGAAAAAGGCACGGAGTCAAGCGTAATTACCCTAATTACCCCCACCCCCTAATGCCGTGCCATGGTCCGTCAATGCCATTCTCTGCTCCCTCTGTACCTTATAAATCGCATTTGCTGATTGACCAATTTTCCCACTGCTGAACTCCGCGTTCGCACATTTTTGTATGGTTGGAACAGACAAATGTAAACTTTTGGACAGAAAAAACAGGCCAATGCCACCGTCCCGCTCAATGCGATTGCCATGCAAAGCGAAGTGAGTTGAATCTGAGGGGGGAGAAGAAAATGGCAAATGGAAAAGCAAAAGAAAAAGCAAAACGGCACTTTGAAGTTATTTTGGGTGGCAAAATAAATGGGACCTGAAAAAGGAGCAAATGAAAATGATGAAGCGGAAAGAGAATGAATGACCAAATGAAAGCCACAAAAGACTGGTGGAGTACATGGTGAACCCAATTAGCCGAGTTTCGTTAAAATTTTCGGGGATTTTGCGAGTTTTGAAAGCTAAACGAATACATAATTATACGGTAATTCAATTTGTAATTAATTTGCTTAATTACCATAAATAGTGCAGGCAATTATCAGAAGGCCACAGTAAAAGAGAGAGACCAACAATTGGGAGATGGTAGCCTAAACAAAGTCGGAAAGTGGTAAAGCGGCACAGTCAGGGGACACTTTGCAGGTGAGCACAGCTTCGACCCGAGAAGGGTACTGAATGGCAGTGCCGGGGGGCTCAAGCCAAAGCCAAACGGAGGCGATGGCGAGCTGAACGGAGGCGAGACCGGTGCAGAAGAACACCTGCAAACGGAGTTTCAAATAAACGCAAGAATGATTTTACTAATTAGGTATTAATTGATCATTGCCTGGGGGGTCGGACCGATCCATTTGGGCCTCAACGCATTGTTCGGTTTGAAGACGCGGGCCAGCCGATTGGTTTTGACAAGAATGGCAGCGTAAACTGTGGCCATTGAGAGACCGGGCAAAAGACGAGTAAAAGTACAAATCTAAGCACAACAAATGAGCAATTTTGGGAATGAGCAAATGAAATGAGCGGGAAATTCAGTCCGAATTCTGCAAATGCCAATTAGGCAAAAGGACAGACCAATTCGGAAGGACGACTGACCAACACGAAAGTCATGGAATAGCAAAGCGCAATCCCAGCCAACATACAATAGCAAAGCTCTCTTCCGGAAGCCATCACCTGGAAAAAACAGCAAATGGAAGAGAATTCGATGGTGCGAACCACGGGGGTATAATTGAAGCGGAGGAAAACCAAAGTGACGAAAGAAGTGGCCAAGAGACCGACCGAGGAGAATAAGGCCGGCACAAGGGCCCAACTGAGCAATGGCAATTAGCGGAGCGGACAAACACTGGCGAAAGACTTACGGACTATCCCAATGAAGATGACTTGGCATAATCGGGCGGCAAACGGTCAAATCGGAATTTGGCACTTCTCCGAGGGGACATTGGACACAGCTGAACACATCAAACATTTGTGAGAAAGCCAGAAGAAGGAGGTAACACCTGGTCTGGTTTGGAACGATGGAAGTGGCCGTGTCGCAAGGAATGCACGTCCAACAGCAGTTTTGGTCTTGGTAGGCGCGGTATTGGCCCCGGAGGCATGGCGAACTGCACACGGACAAAGGGACGAAATCGGACAAAAAGCCGTCGACACGCTAAAAGCAGTTCAGACACATTCAGCAAGTCCACCAACTTGAAGCCCGAGGCGGATTTCCGCCACGTCCAACTGCTGCTCCCCACTGTCCATCCATCCGCCCACCCTTCGGTACGCCCCGCGACTGTCCAATTGGAAAATATTGTACTGTCCGGTGCCATCTCCATCCGGCCCGATCAGCGGGGGTTGGCTCCCTAAATGATCAAATTGGCCGCTAATGCCACTGAGTGATCCGAACCGAACAGTGACATGTTTCGGTAGGACCGCTGCAAACGCTGCCCATCGAAGCCCACTGAGGACAGCGGACACTCTTCCCACTGCCCCTCCAAGCCGCACTCCTCCTGGAACGAGTGATTGATGCCGTAAAAGGGTAAAATGCCCACTTGGATGGAATTGTGCAACGCCCGGGCCACCAATTGGACGGCGTCGTGCACAAAAGGGACGTACGCCTCCTGCACAAATCGGTACCTTCAGCAGAAAATGGACGAATTAGCAAAAGCAAAAGGGGGAGGAGAACCCTTTGGACTGAAAGCATAAGCCAAAATTGTGGTGAAAGCGTTCGGAACAATTCATTGACTGCCAATATTCGCTGAGGAAAGTGTTGGAAGGGGACAGCGAAGCGAAGTAATCGTCGAAGCCTACCGAAAAAGAACAAATGAAAATAAAAGTGCCGGGGTGGGCAACGGACCGTTCAAAAAGCGCACTTTGGGTGCCACAGTGATTGCGCCGTTCACAATGTGCTCAAATCCCTTCACCACGGACCCTTTCATGCCCCAACTGTCGCTGGCCACAAACCTGCAATTACAATTGTCAATTAACTAACAAATTAAACCCTTAATGTCCTCTAATTGCCCATCATTTGCTTTGTCATTTTGCCTACCAAAAGTAATTGCTTAGTTCTGGCTGCTTGCCCTCGGCCAATCTCTTCAGATTGGAGAGGAATCTGCGCAGGTTGTCTTCGTCCACGAACATCACCACCCCGCGGGCCTTGGAATTTCGCATTCGGATGAGCAACTCTCTGGCCAAATGTTTGCATTTGTTTTGTCCGTCTCTCTCGAATTTGCGCTTTTTCTCACTCGAATTGGTCGTCTGTCCATCGTCTGCTGATTTTGTGCACTTCGCCCTCAATGCAAATGCCCAATTCCGTGGCCGCCCCCCGGAAACTGTCCATGCCCCTCTCCCCGTAACTGCCCGTGTCCGCGATGGCATGCACGTAATTCCAGTCCAATTGTGCGACCTTTCCCAATGAAAAACAAAATTTGTTCCTAATTTGACATAATTTCCCAACCAAATGTGCCATGGCTTTGGCCTGCAAATTATCCGGAGGGACAACGCGCGAGAAATAGGCAAATCTGACGAAGGAATGAAAGGGGAGGGAAAAATGCCAAAGTCAAATGCCAAAATCCACCTTTGCCTCTCACTGAGCTCAACTCCCGTGGAAGAATAACTGAGCATCGGGATCTAAAAAGAGGACAAAGCAATGAGAAGAAGCCAAAAGAAGCGGCAAAAGCAATGCCTTAAACAGCTGAAGCATCGAAGCGACCATAACGGACACCTGACAAAGGCACTTTCAATTAAGGGAAAATGTTAGGGTTGAAATCGACTTTTCCATCGAACATTTAAATGAATTAATCACTTGTGAAGATGCTGCCCCAATTACGGCGGTGATTTTTTGCCGTCGGCCGTTCCTTTGAATTTGCACATTTTTCGGCCCGTTGGCGCGCATTTCCACCGGAAGAAACATTCGTTGGGTGCCGTCGAATTCGTCGTCCGCACATCCGAGCCGAACGGACTTTATGAACTCCAAACTTTGTTCGAGAGCATGTGTTTCGACGGAACTGCTCGAATTTGGCTTTTCGATTTTCAAATTAAGAGATGGGCGCCAATTTGCAGTTCAAATTTGTCGTTTTTTTCGCTTGGCAAATTGCCCTTGTGCCTTACCAAGTGTCCAATATTTGTGCTCCCAATTTGAGTCCGGGCAACAAACGCGGGCTTCTGTTGACTGCCTCTAATGCGAAGAGCATTGCCACCTTAAGCAATTTTCATTTCATTTGCCCTTTCGCTACGAGTGCCAACCATTCTCTGTACTCCTTGGTCAGCCTTTATGCGGCCGCAGAGAGTTCCGTCCGAAGTATTGCGACTGCCGGCATGGATTGGAAAAAGGCCCCCGAGAATGATATCACCGGGAATGAACACTTGTCGATGGGAACAGCGGAAAAGCGGCACAAAGCCAAGAAAAGGCAAGGAGAAGCGGAGGAAGAGGAGGGGGCCGATCATCGGCACAACCAATCGGGGGAGAGGGGGCGCAAGGGGCAAAGCCACAGACAGCGACAGGGCCAAAGCAAAGGCATTTTGTGATCGTCGGATGGGGTGGGTAATGCCAAAAAGTGGTGTGAGAAACAGAGACAACGGAAATTACTCTTTGCCAAAAATAATTAGTCCCTTAATTAAGTTGAAAGGCGTTAATTGGCGCACTTCGTGAAAAAAGAATATTGTGGGAAAAGTGTGAGTTGAGAATGAGAAGGACTAATTTTATTATTTGTTTAATTGAATTTGTGTTCAAACAAATTGAAAAAAAAATAGTGAAAAGGCGGTAAGGACAAAAAGGGTAAAACAATTAGGGCGAGGAATTCATATTAGTGGGCTTTAAGTCCGTCCGTCCTCTGTTGGGCTAACTCATTGCCCTTTCAGTGCCATCCCCCAAAGGTTTGTCCGTCCTTTGTCCTCGGCTCTTTTGGTGGTTTTGAAACGGACGGTCGAATTGGCGAAGTGAAGTGGAGGAATTTGGGAATGAGCAGCAAAAAAGGGACAGAAAAAGAGGGGAAATCAGACAAAACAATGAAAGGGCACAAAAGAAGAAGCATTTGAAAATGGAAGGGAAGAGAATTTGGAAGCATTTAAAGATTCAAAAGGGGGGAAAAGAGGACAAAAGTTCATTTTGGGGGGGGGGACGAAGAGGGCAAATTGAGTTATAATGCGACGACAACGGCAAATTTCAGACACAATTCCTTCGCCTTTGATCCCTCCGGGGATTTCATTTTATTATTATTATTATTGTTGCTTAAAAATGGAGCAAGGAAACTAAAAAGAAGGAAATTCGTATCCAAAATTGGTCGAAACTTTGTTGGCCCTCCCGGCCACTTTCCCCTCAGACTCATTAATATTCCAAAACTTTTGGCATTGGCACGTCACAGATTGGCACAATTGATGAGAGAGTGTGGGGAAGAGAAAATTAGCCTAAAATTTGGGGGAGAAAAAACAAATGTTTTATTGACACGGAAGAAAATAATTGAAAGAAAAAGCAGAGGGATAATGATCAATGCAACTGCTTTTTTGTCAAAATTAGATGAACAAATGCGCCGACAAAGCGCAAAATAATGGCAAAGGAAATGAAAAAAAGGGAGGGAAAAGTGACGACAAAAGGGGAACAGAAAAAGAGCTAATCGGTCAGTGAAAGGTTATGAAGCCATAACAAAGGGATATGATGGGTTCTGCCTTTTACTGATTCAGTTTTTAGCTAATATTTCCAAAATGGGAAAGTCAATTAAAAATGAAACCATTTGATTCGTATCTCTTCCCTTTTTATACAACCCTTGGCAAAAAACAAAATGCCTTTGTAATGAATTGGGGGGGGGGGGCAATTAGGAGGGAGGGAATACCCTCAAAAGTTCAAGAAAAGCACAAATGAGGAGGACATTCCGAAGACATGGACGAAAAGGGAAAGGAGCAGCAGAAAAAAAGGGGAGGGGAGGAGTTGTGAATGGCGGAAGTTGTTTTGGTGGGGGAGAGGGAAATGCCTGGAAGAGACATTGAAATGTTTGGGCATAGGCCGGGGAGGGGGGGGGAGAGGGCAAAGGATTGGCAAATTTCCGTGGGATAGGGAGTGAGTGGGTTGGGAGGAGAGGGGAGAGGAGAGGAGAGGAGAGGGGAGGTGAGAGGAGAGGAGAGGGGAGGTGAGAGGACAGGAGAGGGGAGAGGAGAGGGGAGAGGAGAGGGGAGAGGAGAGGGGAGGTGAGGGGACAGGAGAGGGAAGAGGTGGAGGAGAGAGAATGGGAGAGGAGAGGGGAGATGAGGGGACAGGAGAGGGTTGGGAGAGGAGAGGGGAGAGGAGAGGGTGAGGGGAGGAGAGGGGACAGGAGAGGGAAGAGGTGGAGGAGAGAGAATGGGAGAGAGGAGAGGAGAGGGGAGATGAGGGGACAGGAGAGGGTTGGGAGAGGAGAGGGGAGAGGGAGAGGTGAGGGGAGGAGAGGGGACAGGAGAGGGAAAGAGGTGGAGGACGAGGAGACTGGGCGAGGAGAGGAGTGGGGAGATGAGGGGACAGGAGAGTGTTTGGGAGCGAGAGGAGGGTCGGGGAGGTGAGAGGAGAGGAGAGGGAGGAGCGGAGAGGGACAGGTGAGAGGACAGGAGAGGGAGAGGAGGAGGGGAGGTGAGCGGACAGGAGGAGGGGAAGGAGGAGAGGAGGTGACGGGACAGGCTGATGGGACTAGGTAGGAGGAGCGGATGGAGGAGATGAGAATGGGGAGAGGAACGCGGGCGAGAAGAGTGGGGAGATGAGGGGACAGGAGAGGGTTGGGAGAGGAGAGGGGAGAGGAGAGGGGAGGTGAGAGGACAGGAGAGGGGAGAGGTGGAGGAGAGGGAATGGGAGGGCAAAGGAGGCGGGTGCCACAGAGGGGAGACGGAACATGTGAGTGGGGGTAGGAAGTGAGCAAAAATTGCCGAAGAGCAACTTTCTGATCATTTTCTGTCTAATGAATGCGCGCCTCGGCTTCGTTTGGTTGGGATTTTCTCCACTGGCGCACTCCCTAATTTAATATCGGATGATGGGAATGACAAGAGACGGGACGGGAAACCGACCAAAAAATCCTTTGGGCCGGAAAATTGCGCCCACCGAAAAGACTATCGGCAAACAGCGCAATTAGCCGCCCGAAACCGCTTCTTCGCCTTTCAAATTGTTGGGCTGTCCAAGCAATTTGATAGAGGGAATATTTCTTCGAAAAGCGCTCGTCCAAAATTTGTCACGGGTAATTAACGACAATTCGTTGTTTTCATTTTTCTCCTTTTGTTCATTAAAAAATTTAAAAAAAAAACATTTTTAATAACACAGAAATTTTGTGAAAATATTTTTGCTTTGAGAAGCGATTAAGCTTAATTGAGACTCATTAGCATATGAAAAATTTAAATTAAAAATGTTATTTAAATAATTAAAAGTTGACAAAAAGAGCGGTCCTTTGACTATGAAAAATTGAAACAAAAGTCACATTTCACAAAACAACAAATGGCTTAAACAAAAACAATTTTTTAGAAGAATATTTAATGCCAATCTTTCCATGGCATTTTCAAATTATTTGTAAGTTTTTGGATCAAATTGATAAAAGTAAGCAAAAATGAGAGATCAGAAAGAACATTGCAATTCTCATTTTGACAATTTTTATTTTGATAAATGCTTTTAATATTTTGAATTGTTAGAAATAATTTAATTTATTTTAGTCCCGTGGTTTTTTGGGGGAAAGGGTCGTTTTGGCACCAATTTAAGAAACATTTAAAAAAACAAGGATCAGCAGGAATTTTAAAATCCAAAATATTTTTAAAAAATCTTTAAATAAATGTTTCTAATAAAATTAACAACAATTACGGGTTCATATGATAATTGCACGAAATGCCACGAAGAAATCCCAAAATAATATAATTGATTTGGATTTAAGTTGTAATTTGATCATTTACATCGCTTTTTGCATTCATCGGATAATAATTAATTCTCCACCAAATTAATGATTCGTTCTTCTGCCGTTCCGTATTTCCGAGCTTTCTGCGCTGGCTCAAATCCATCAACAAAATAAGCTTTTTGTTCTTGAATTTCGCATCTCCAAAATTTTGTCGTTCCGTCCACACTTTTGATTTAAGCTGCTTTCATGCTTAATTTTAGTCTTTGTCGTTTAATATCAAATTACGATTCATTATCACTAGAAATGAAAGGCAAAAAGAAAAAAAACGAAGTGAACAAAAAGCCAAAATAGAAAAGAGAAAATGAAAAAAATGATTAATTTACGGCATTTCGCCTCTTTTAAAAAGTTCGCTTCTCCAAAAACAAAAAATTACAACGATTTGTCGTCATTTCTTTCTCCCTGACAAATGATGGCTGACAAAACGACACAAACTCTTCTCTTTTTTTTTTGACTGATGCTTCAGTGGTGGTGCACCTTTAAAAGCAAAGTTTTTAAAAATCATGAAATGATCTGCTGAATCGCGGCACTGTTCGATTAGCAATTAAATGAAGCGAATTAAATTCAACGGAAAAAAAGCGAATGAATTTTAAAAAAGGCAATGACAACTCTCACCCAAGGGTTAACGTTTTGAACAAATTGGAGGCAATGCTTGCCAAAGGGAGGACAAATCCATGCATTTGCCAATGGATGAAAGGGTGCCAATGCGAAAGAAGCGATGGGAAGCGATGATTCATGGCAATGCCATGCCAATCCGCCGGTGGACCATTCATTCATTTCTTCACCCAAACTCAGCTGTTGTTTCTCATTTGTCAGTGTTTCCTCCTCCTTCTCTTCTCTTCCTGTTTTTCTTTTTGTCCCCCTCTTCCTTTTCCTCATCTTTTTTTTCCCTTTTCTTTCCTCTTCACTTCTCTTTTCTCCTCTTATCCTTAAATTAATGTTCCTTCTGTTATTTAATCTTTCGGAAATTAATTAATTTTCTTTTCTTTGACACGGAAGACTCTCTTTCTCTCTCTCTCTCTCTCTCTCTCTCTCTCTCTCTCTCTCTCTCTCTCTCTCTCTCTCTCTGTCTCTCTCTCTCTCTCCTCCTCTCTCTCTCCTCCTCTCTCTCTTTCTCTCTTTCTCTCTCTCTCTCTCTCTCTCTCTCTCTCTGTCTCTGTCTCTCTGTCTCTCTCTCTCTCTCTCTCTCTCTTTCTCTCTCTTTCTTTCTCTCTCTCTCTCTCTCTTTTCTTTTTTTTCGTTCGCTTTTCACAGATGTTTTTATTCTGTCCGTTATTCATTCGATTATTAAATTGTCAATTCAAATTCTCTAGGGCAATGTTTTGCTATATTTACCAGTGTTCCAAGTCAAAAGTCTTACAGTTTAATAATTAATTAATTAAGCAAAAGTCAGTCGATGAATGGAACATAAGTGGAATCATTGAAAAAATAAACAAACAAAAAACAATCAAATGGAAATGAAATGAAATAAAAACAAATAGCCAAGGGAATGCCATTTGAAAAGGGGACGAACAAATGCCATCCCAAAAGGGGGGCGCGCGTCGAATATGCTTTTCCTGCAATCCGATGCTTCTCCGAATCTCTGTCCCAATAAAAATTATGCTAAATTTCAATGGCATTCTCTTTTATGGCATTTCCCTCTGCTGAGAAGGGCGGCACTGATTTAAGCAACAGCACAAACATTCATTTTGTTGTGCCCGACATTCATTCGTTCGTTCTTTCGTTCATTTGTCCTCCTCCCATTGCTTTGGCATTCGTTCGTTTGTCTGTCATTTCGTTTAAATATTCCCTCCCTTTTTTTTGCTAATTTTGATAAGCTAATCTGTGCTTTTTGATATTTTTCATTTTTTGTCATTGCCTTTTCTTTTAAGATTTAGCCTTGTAAAACCCTAAAAATGATGCCGATTCTTCGCTTGACAAATGGGCGAGGGAGTGAGTACGTTTTGTTTGAAATCCTTGCAGCACTCATTAGACAATAATTATCCGCTTTTTCCCTGTCGCTGATATTACTTCGCTTCTGACGTGTCCCCCCCCCCCCCGTCCCCCCGGGGTATCTTTTATTTGGTGTTTTATGAGTGCCTTCGTCGGCCCCATCTCGGGAAGCAAATTCGCCGCTGTCCTTCTCACCTTCCCTTGGCATTGGCACATTTGCCATTTCCCTCTGTTTTTCTCTTCGTTTCGTCATTTGTCAATTCGTTTCTTAATTTAATTTCAGCAATTTTTTCAATATTTGCTTATTTTTTACCGTTTCTTTAGCAAATATTTCTCTGATTTCACTTCAAAATGCATTTGTTTCGGCTTAATAATTCTCGCGAAAATTTATGTGCTTTAAACGATGGCATTTTTGACAGTGATTTACGACTTTTTCTCGTCGGATTCATTGGTTCCTCCGTTTCCATTGTGAGAATTAATTGTTGGCTATCATTTGGCCAATGTTTTTTTCCCCAGGCGTCGATTTTGCAGAATTCGCTTCTCTTTTATGTTTTTTCCACCTCCCGCAAATTGCGGCGACAAAACTACGTGAATCCGGTGGGCACTGTTCAATCAACGCATCCCTTTAACAAATTTTTCTATTTTGTTTAATTTTCCGTTGGGTTACTATTATTAGAGGTTGGAATTTTGAAAAATTCCGGACCCGACCGGGACCAAAATTCGAGAAAACAGCCACTGCTAGACCGGATTTCGGGCTTAAAATCCACTTTTTTGGGATCTCGGTCCGGGTGCATCCTTTAAAATACATCGGATCCCGAACCGTCCGGTCTCAATTAGTTGTAGTCAAAAGGGGGAGGGGCGGTGTTTGTCAGCACATTAAATTTTAATTTCTGAGTGTTTCGTCAATTATTGGCCTCTCTTTTTTCAAGGTGTTGTTGGCCTTTTTCGACATTTTCGTCTCTCTCATTTATTTGCTCATTTCGCCCGTCCATTTCGTCGCTCATCGCCTCCGTTCCCCCTTTTTGGCCTCCTTTTGGTCGTGGCATGTTCGGGTTTTCTACTGCCTTCAGGCATTTCCGCTTTTAAACATTTTTCAAAATTCAAAATCATTGGCACCGTTTGCTTTCGCTTCAGCACTTCGCGCTGACCGTGTGCAACTTTCTGCTGGTTGTGGCCAGTTTGGAGCGGTTTTTGGCCAATGGTCCCCTCCAGTCCCAAGTCCCTTGGCCAATTAGCAAATTTAATTGACTTGGCTATTTCAAGATGTGTGTGCTGGTGCTGATCGTGCGCAACAAATCTTGCGTGATCATTTCCATTCTCGCCTTTGCTTTTGTGTTGAAAGCGACACTTTACTTCGAAATTGAATTTCTTCCGCTGCCGAACTGCTCGAATTTGACTGACATCAGCAGTTTGGACTTTGAGCAAAGGTGGGAGATGCATTCTGATCACTTTGACTTTCTGAATTGATCCGTTCACCGATCATTCGCTGTTTCTCCGTTTTAGCGTTGTGTCCGTTTGGGTGACGGAAAGTGGCGGACTTTTTCAAATATTTCGCTTTTGGGCCCGAAACATTCTTACAGTCATTCTCCCATTCGTCGTTCTCGCCTATTGTAACTGCAAAATTGTACAAAAACTGCGCAGACGCCGTCGGCTGACTTTGGGGGGTGGGAGAGAAAGTAAAAGTTAGGAAAGTGAGCAAAATTCAGGGGAATATTCTGAGTCGGTGATCATTAGCCAAACAAACGAAGTTGGCCAAGGGAATGAGCAGCAGACGACGAGGAGGGCAGAGACACAACTGACGAGGAGCCCAAGGACACTGATCATCACGCAGAGAAACAGCGAAAAGTGAGTGAGCATTGACAGACGGACAGACAAAATGGCCAATTAACGATCAGAGAATTAAAGGAACCCGACACTCCGAATAATGCCAAGGGACACAACGGCATCGAATGGAAAAGGCATGCTGGAGCCGAAGGCAATTGCGAGAAGCAATCAGCAGAAGGAACAGCAAGCAGACAGAAGAAGAGACGAAAAGCCAAAGAGGGAGAGAGAGAAAAAGCAGAAGTGAGAGAGCAGAGACAATAAAAACAGAGAGAGAGAGGGGGTGGGAGAGAGAGAGAGTGACAGAGAGAAAGAGGGGGAGAGAGGAGAGAGAGAGAGAGAGAGAGAGAGAGAGGGGGGCGGGTGGGAGAGAGAGTGAGAGAGAAAGGGGGGAGAGAGAGAGTGAGAGAGACAAAATTAATTAAAACTTGGAAAAACATTAAAAGCAAAATATCATAGCTTGAAATTGGAGACAACAGAACGAATCCGCTTGAATTATTTAATGAAAACTCCGGTAGCGGGTGATAAACCAAAGGAAATGGCCGAAATGATCGAAGCAAAACGATCGGCGAAGAATAGCACGGGGACGGCGCCCATCACAAACAATTTCGGAGTTCGGGTGGCAACGCGAACGCTGGTCATGGTGGGAAGAAGCGAACAATTAATTAGGAGGTCATTAAGAGCAATTAGTGAAGGTGGTCGGCTGCTATTTGATCTCCAATTCGATGAGCACTTTTCTCAACATTTGGGAATTTTTTGACGCCCAATTTTTGCGGCATAAAAATCTACGCATTTATTTGACAGTTTCGGACGTTGCGGCATTGGTCGGTTTTCATGGCATTTTCTGGATTAAACTTGTAAATTGTCAGTTGACCATTTGCGGTTGTGCCCTTCGGCTGCCCATTTACGTGTGCAACGATCGGCGAATTCGAAGGGCCATTTGCAGGGCGATCATTCGCTTTCGCTTTTGCTGTTCGAAAGCGAAGCCCGAAGAGATTGTGCGGGGCGAAGAAGCCGAACATTTTTTGGAGAAGGTAATGTAAAGCGTACAAAAAAAAATTCAATTTCGAATTTTATTAATATTTTTTTAATTTCTTAATAATTTAAGTAATTTACCCTCCCCTAACCTTCACACTTTTACAGTATTCAATTGTCATTGTGTCAAATAGTTTGAGGAGCAATTTGACGGGAATGCTCAGCCAATTCGACTGGGGGACATTCCAAGGTGAGCAGAAGAGAAGAAGCGATTGAATTGGCCAACAAATGGCCAAAACCCTTCAAATCTCTCCAGGCAAACGCAGCTTTGATCAATTGGCAATTTTGGTGCAAAACCGGCAAAAATTCCTTGTGCAAATGACCATCAATTTGGGAGCAGTGCAAGAGATTGAAAACAGCAAAATATCAGCGGAAGAATGAGAAAGAAACAGCAGATGGGGGGAGGGAGAGATAATGGAAAATGAAGAGAAAAAAAGATGAGGGATAAAAAAAAAACTTATTAGTCATTAGGAATAATTTAATGAATAAAAGAGCATTTAACAGCCATTTGTTCACAAACAAAAACCAAGGCGACAAGAGAGAGAGAGAGAAAGAGAAATTGGGACGAAACACCGACAGACACTCCCCGGGGACATTTGGCCAATGAATGAGTCGGCATGGGAATAGTTTCTTCAGTGGGAGCGATCTTTCCGCTTTGTTTCTTTGGAAGAAAGAGCACTAATCAGCATTAGTCCTCATAAATCACTTCATCATCCGTCCAGCAGCAGCAAAAGTCCCACTCATTCCAACGACGACGGATTAGTCGCCGATCTCAAAGATCACACCGCCTCCGCCCCCCCCTCTCCCCCTTTTTGCCTGTTGTCCTTTTAATTTGTCATTAATTACATAATTACTCTCTTAAATGGCCACTCCACCCCTCACCATTGATGCCTGTTAGTCAATCCTTCGCCTGTCCGTCTCCTCCAATTCGTTTTGCCATTGGCCAATAATCCCTATTTTTGTGCCCTGCTGATCACACTTTACCAGCTTCCCATTAGCTAATTGTGTCCACAAAATGTTCGGTCGTCGTTGGATTTGGGACAGTTCTAAGCCGACGTGAGTTGCCTTCGTTCGTTGGGTGCTTCTCTCTGCTGATCAGTTCTGTCAGGAATCAGTTGGAATGGGCTCCTCCGATGCGAATAATCGCCGTGATCACTTTGCTCGCCTCCACTTTGGATCTGATGGCGGACTTTCTGCTCTGCAGCAGATTGGCCGAATACCTTCACAACTTCCAGGTTTTTTGCTGCTCTTTGCCCATTTCGACTTTCTTTGCCCTTTCCGACGGAATTCGCCCGTTATTGCGCCCTCGGCTATTTCTTTTTCACCGGTGTTTCCATTCTCGTGTACGTCTTCGAAATGGTCGACGTGTGTCTGACGCTTAAGTACGACGAGGAGAACGTTTTCTTCGCGCGATTGGCCAAGTCAATGGTTTTGGTGCTGGAAGAGGTTGGCTTTGGTTGGTGGACAGGGCAACTCATTTATGGCCAATTTCCAACCGATTGGTCTCTTTTTACCGGTTTTCGGTGCCAATGTTTTCAAATAGCTGCTGATCACTCGTTTGTTCGGTTTCACTTTGCTTCCCTCGGCAGGTGCCGTTGCCCGCCCTGCTTTACCTTCTGTTCACTTCCGAGCCGCGTCTGTCCCTGGCCAATCCGATGCATATCGCCTCGTGGATCAAACTGATCACTCTCAGCTGGGCCATAGTCAAATTTGCCAAGCTCCGTTTCTTCTGGCCACTGCTCCCTTTCAATCCGAAAGTGCTTCTTCTCCCCCCCCCCCTTTTTTTCTCCGTTTTCCCTTTTTTTAGCATGACAAACGCGAAAACATTCGGCGATGTTTCCATCTGAACCTTTACAGAATGACGATGATCGTCGTCAACGCTTTCCATCTGTTGGCCATTTTCATTGTGATTAACAATTTGGTGGTGTCGCGGAGGGGCGGAAGGCCAATCCAAGCGCAAAGTTCGCTTTGAATGAACGCCCTTTTTTGTTTATTTGGCGATGAGTTGACAACAAATTTATCCAAATTAATTTTTGTTAAAAAAAATTGGTAATTTTTAATAAAGAAAATTCTTTCCTTGCCAAAAACACTGACAATGAGTGAAATGAAGGTCATTTTAATCGCAAATGTTTAAAATAGAAGGTTGCGTTTTAAATTTATGAGATAAGAATTTAATTTTATTTGTTTATTTATTTTTACCCGCGTCAAACGAAGAAATCACAATGATTAGCGAATTGGTGCCATTTTCTGCTGCTTAATACTACGCCAAATCGAACATTCGCATCAAATTATGCCCAATTTCCTCCACGTTCACTCCGTCCAATTGCAATGATTCAACCTGAAAATGACCGATTCATTCATTTGTATTCGGTCAATAAAGTTTTGGCGAACAAAAGGGAATTTTTCGATTAATCAGTTAAAATAAATCCAAAATTCACTTCGCCAATGAATGAATGGAGCATCATTTTGATGAACGAAGGCGGGAAGACGAAGCCGAAGAAAGGCGAAGCGATGGGATCATCGGAATGAAGCAAAAAATGTATTCTGAAGAAATGAAGGCATTTGGATGTAATTACCCACGTAATTAGGAAAAGTGCCTTTGTTGGACTTGGCCACTTCCGTTGGCCGAACACAAAAGCATAAGCGACACGCACGTGGCCATCGCCCGGTTCTCCAGCGAACTCACTTTGGGCAACAAAAAATTGGCCGCCAATTCCAAACAAACTCTTCGCTGTGTTTAATTTAAGTAATGATTATCAAAAGGCATTAGGGTGAGCAGATGTGCTGCCAACTAATGCTTTTGGCCTTTTTATGATAATTAAAAGCACAAAAATCAATTATTGGTCATTATCTTAGGGTAGGGCCCTCTGACCCCGAAAATGCATTCTTCTGCTAATTAGTCTCAATGATGAGTAATTAATTGTTTCACTTGGTTCATGAACAACGTTTTGAAGAGTGTGTGGAGGAGGAGGAGGAGAGAGCGGTCGAGCGGAGTGAGGCGCAAAGGCATCGAATCGCCGGAAGGACTGAACAGCAAAAGTGCCTATGGAAGTGCCGTTTTGGATGGCCCACCGAATGTTTTGCCATTTTTGGCCTTCGTCCGCCCACTGAAGCGGATGCTCCACCGACGGATGGCCTTCGGCCGGCGTTTGGGAAAATTCGCTTTCATTTCGCCCTAAGGCAATTATTTTGGGCTGGTGGATTTATTTGTTCATTTTTACTTTTTGGGCTAGTCGTCGGCGGAACCAACAGACCCCAGACGCATTCCAAGACGAATTCCTTGGACCAAACTGAGCAAATCAAATCGGAGGCGATTTTGACAATGCAATTGGAAGAGGAAGAAGAAGAACTGGCATAGAAAGAGAAGCTGCAAAGGCCAAAGAGAATAAAACAAAACGCCAAATGATTTTGGACTTACACATTTAAAAATTTATGAAAATCCTCAGTGGGAAATGCCTTATTGACGGCATATGCAAATTCGCCTCCTTCGCACAGTTCGCGATAAATGCACGTCAAATAGACGGAGAGAGCGAACGGCAAATGGGAGGGTTGAAGCTGATACGTGGCGAAGCATTCCAAGGCCATTTTACGAAAGATTGGGGCGTAACTGAGCGGGGGGGGGGAGAATGAGGGGATATGGCAAAAAATGAAAATAAAAATGCCATAACAATATGAGGAAGGAAAGTGCCAAGCTAAGAGGAATAATGCCAAAAGTGCAATGGAGAGAGCCAATCCAAATGCCAAAATGGGATCAGAGATGGGAAACTAAATGGACCGAGTGGGGAGTGGAGGGAATGGTGAACAATTGCGGATATCGTTCATAAATTGTTTTGGCACTTTTGGTCGTTTTTCACCTGCAATTTCTCAGCACAAGTGACTCAATGCCACAGGTGAGCACTTCCTTTTGCCAGCTTGGAATGCGCGGGTCCACAAATGAATCGGAGACAATGTGCAGGAAAAAGTCCTGAAATGTAGTCAAAAAGGGACTGCTAAATCTGGCAAAAAAAAAGACAGTGTTGGCACTCACAATTGTCCCTTCGCTTATCGGCAAAGAATGGCACTCCTCGACGATGAGAAACAACACTGTCCATGTCAATTGGTTGTACTCCATCCAGTCGGCTTGGCTTAATCAAACACCGGTGCCAATTAACATGACTAATTGACTAATTATCTCTCACAAATCCGTGAGAATGTCCGTCATGCGTTGCATTCGTTGTAAATCGTTGACAAGAAAATGAACAATGTTCGCAATTGTAGACGGTTGAAGATGGTCGCGATTGTCCGATTGGAGAAGGTACAAAAAGCCAACCAAAGAACACTCGCGGACGAATTGGCATTGTGTGGAGCGAATGCCAAATTCGAACAGAAAGTCGACCAATTTGGAAAGATTCTGAGGGAAAAGCAAAGAACGAAAAATGAACGGACAGAACAAAAGGCACGGACCGAATCACCAGCAGAATCAGCAGCCAATTCTGACCACTCCAACACAGAAGCACATTTGAGAAGAAGCAAAAAGACATTGCCACGGATTGGGTGGCCATCCAACAGAGTCTGCCAAACAAAAACACTTGGATTATCAGGCACTGACCATTATCACTTTTTGAGTGCCAACAAATGGCTTAAGCGTTACGAAAGTTTGTCGGTAAAATGCGGGGTCGTGGAACAAATCGGAGAGGAAAGTCAAAGAGCGGAGGGTGCTGCAGAGAATGGCCATCGGAATCTGAGCCAATTCTAAAAAGTGCCAAATTCAATGAGAAATGAACGGAAAAGGGAAAACGAACCGGACGAATTTAGCCAATGGACGAAAGTGTCGAAGAGAGCGCGCAAGGACGAGCTGATGTCCAACTCGGCACTCTGAGCGATCAGAAGGGCACTTGAACTCATTCTGTTGGGGGAAAAAGTATCGGAAATTAATGAATGACGCGAAGGATTAAGCTTTAAAAAAATTAAGATACATTTTGGGGTAAAAAGACCGTTTTCAAAGAAAAGAATTGTTTGATTTTCTTTACCGTATTTCTCTCTCTGCTGAATTCGCCCTCTTTTCTTCAGCTGTCCGTTCGCTTAGGCCACAAAATGAACGGAGATGAAACAGCGAAGTTTGTCCCGTGCCGTACCCTTTGGCCTTGGAAGTCCGCCGATCAGTGATCAATTTGCCGATTTGGAAAAACACTCACCGAAAGTTTCTCCAAATTTTGTGTGAAATGTTCGTCCGTGCCTTTTTGGTTCTTCCCCAACATTTGATCAGTCAAATTTTTTGCGCAAATTGCCATCCGACCAAATCTCAAGAAAATATTATTAATTTGGCTAAATGTTCGGCTTAATTAATGCCTTTGCCTTCCCTTTTCTCCCATTGACTCACTCGCTTTCCAAAAAGCGATGCCTTTGCTTTGTCCGTCGGTGTTTCACCACAAATTCGCTGTCAATTGGACTTCCGGGATTCTTAAATAAAATCACACAGAATCAAATCAATTAATTACGGGAAAGAGAAGTGTCTGCAGAAGAATGTTCGTCAACGATTCAATGGCCAAATTCGCGGCGACAATTTGCCGTTGGGCGGCGGCGAATGAATCGGCAGAAACTCTCTGCTGAATTTCGAACGAAGTGGTCGGCGTCGAGGACAAAACGCCAAACAAAGACATCCAAAGGTCCTCAAATTGGGCACGGGATTCCCAACCTCAAAAAGAAAGGACCAATTAAAAAAGGACAAAAGAGCAAAATGTCACCGAGCCATAAGGCACGCCAGCTGAAGTCACTGAGCACCTCCGGGTCATTGAGCATGTGAATTTGGACAAGCGGCACAAAAATGTGCCGAGAGTCATCAGAACGGCACGGATCGAGCATAAGGGACCAATCCAATCTGATAAATTTATAACCAGTCACTAAATGCCGTGGCATTTTCATCGGATGCCATTGCCTTCCCGGCCCCAATTTCGATTTTCAGGGAATGGTATACCCTTTGAAAAAGCCACCTCAGTGCGCTTTCCGGCACAAGTGCCATCCGTTGGAAAAGGGAAACTCCCAAAAGTGCTCGCAATGCTTTTTCCGTCGCTTCGCCCGCGAGGCGTCCGTTTTTTGCGGAGAAAATTATCCTTTGGACGACGTTGAACAACTTCAGCAATTGTTCCTCAAATTCATCGCCTAATTCTTTTGAATTGTGCACTTTCACTGCCCAATGCTGACGATCGATGTGCAAACGATGCCAACGGGGAATGTCCTGAAGAGAGGGAATCTTAGAGTGATCAGACTGATCAGTAGGTGATCACTAAATTGATCAAAGTGATCGGCAGGGAATGATCAGACTGATAAGCTAATGGATGATTAAAAGGGGAAACTTTTTTTCAATTAGTTATCTAAGCTCAGTTAATGCTGAAGAAATCTACTTGAGATTTATTTAATATAAGAAATTATCTATCGGAGTGATCGGATTTCTCTTTGCCTTTTCCAAATGTTCCCAAAATGCCGTCAGAAATTGCTGCAAACTTCGCACAGTATACAAATCATTTTCCGAGTAGAAATTTCGAACTGATTGAAGAGAAAAGAAAAATTTCATTGCTTTGAAATAATCGGAAGGAATTTTTCTGAATTTAATTTAAGAATTATTAAGAGGTGTTAAAAATAAATGACCTTTGTGTCGAAATCAGTTGAAAAAGCATTCTTACAAAGACAAAATTAAACAATTTTTCGACATTTTCCCTCGGCAAAAGTAAAGGCTAAACAAAAAATAAATAAAAATAATTAAAAAATAATTTTAAAAAAATTAAAAGAAAAGTGTTTATTTAATGAAGGATTACTTTAAGTGTGGCAAATTGTTGAAACAAATCAGAGAGAAGAGAAAGAATGAAAACCAATTCATCAGCTGACGGAGAATGTCCGCCGGTGGAAAAGGCGAAAAATTCA
The DNA here is from genome assembly GCA_023374025.1 of Heterodera schachtii. Taxonomy (NCBI): domain Eukaryota; kingdom Metazoa; phylum Nematoda; class Chromadorea; order Rhabditida; family Heteroderidae; genus Heterodera; species Heterodera schachtii. The sequence goes on from SIJG01000145.1 coordinate 126,737, forward strand.
AATTCGACCAAAGCATCGACGATGGGCTGACGATCGCCCTCATTTTGCAAATTGAAAAGGACGGAAAACAAATTTTGAAAGAAAGGACGACGAATTTGCCATTCGGCACCAATCTGTGGGGGGGGGGAGTAAATTGGGGAAAGGGTCGGTCATTAGGAAAATAACAATTAGCAATTAATTACCAATGCGAAAATGTCCAAAATGGCATTTTTCTCCAAAATGAACAGTCCCAAGCAGATTTGCTGGGGAAACTCTTCACAGAAATGTTTCGCAATGAGTTGATAAAACTGAGAAGTGTTGAGACTGTCGGAAGATAATTGGAAGAAGCTTTTTGCGGTTGGCCTTTGGCGGCACTTTCGAACGGACTGAAAAATTGAAATTGGCATTGCTTTAGGCAATGTTTGGCAAATGATTAGCTTCCCACTTACCAATTGGTCGTCTTTTAAAAGCGCCTTCCAATGGCGTTGGCCCACTTCCATCATTCGACTCGCCCGCTCCAAATGGGACGGGTCTTCCGATTTGGCCATAAGGTCGAAAAGCCTTGGCAAAACCGAAGCCTAAGAGGACGAAAAGCCCATTTACGAGGAAGGCTTTTTAAAAGGCACCGTTTGGTGATCGTCGGCTGAGGCGAGTGCCGTACTCACTTGGCCAATCAAATGGCCGATGCTTTTTTGACTGAGTCTGTTCAACATTTTTCTAAAGCCTTTGTCCTCCTCAATTATCAGCAGAAGACGCACACAAAATTCAGGCGGAAAATGCAAAAGCATCGCTTGGGGATGCCCAAAGTTTTCCACACTTTTTGGCATTTGTTCCTCGCAAAGTTCGTACACCGTCAAATGAATGAGAAAGTTTTGACAATGGGCGGGCAGCGAAAGGAGAACGGCACTGAAAGGAATCAAATGGGAAAAATGGAAAAAGGGGGAAAAGAAACGAACGAACGGAGACAAAGGCAAATCCAAGCGGAGAAGCAGCAGCAGCGAGAGCCAAAACAGAAAGAGGGGCGGCGAGACAGAAGCCAGCAGACAAAGGTCGACCTGTCCCAGCAAAAGACGCAGCTGCTCTCCGATGGCGCCGATCAGTTGCGGCGCCTTCCCTTAATGGGATCACAATTTGCCATTGTTCGCCTTCGGTGCCATTCGAACGGACCCGCCCTAATGCATTGATGCAACGTAAAAAGCATAAAAAGTGCCGTTGTCTCCTCCAACTCGGAGAGGCCATTCAGTCCCTCCAATTTTGGCAAAACTGTGGCCGAGTCCAAATACAAACAGCGAAGACTTTCAGTCAAAATGGAAGCGATGTTTCTACAAAAAGGGGGGGGGGGGAGTCGAACGCAAAACGAACCGACGGACGAACGGACCTTCCAAAGTAAATTTTGGCCATTTCGATTCGCTTTTCCTCGTCCATTTCCAAACTTTGGCCCCCAAAAATTGTGCCCATTCGCAGCAGAAAAATGTCCTCGTCAATTTGGTTAAGCAAAACAAACAAAAAAGGGGCCAAAGTGTGCGCAATTTGCAGGCGAAATTGGCCATTTTTGGCAAAATGCGGCGGAGGAGCGGCGAATTTGTCGAACAAATTTTGGACGGAATGGAAAAATTCATCCACAGGCATAAAACAAAGAATGAATATTAAGAGGTATGAATAAGTATAACAAAATTCACCGGAAAACAGTGGGAGAACAAACGCCGAGCAGAAAAGTGAACAGAAACATTTGCCGGGTCCAATCGGCCGAATTCGACGCATTCATTGGCAAAGAATTGGCGAAAGAGTGCCAATGGGAGGCCGAAGGGACGGCACAATGGCGGGAGCAAAAGTCGGCAAACAGCGAGAACAGCTCCAAAGAGGCATCCGTCCAACTAAAACAGTGCAAATGGTAGCATTTGATTCATCGTTTTGTATGGTAACTACAATATTAAGTGCTGAACCCCAATTCATGGTGGCCCCCGTCCCCACCTTTTCAATTTCACTACAACACAGCAGGTGTCAGCCACAGTATCCCTTCTACAGTCAGTACGTCCTACCGTACCATTCGTCCGATTGGCGGTGCTGCCGAAGGTCGTTCATCAGAATGATCCAACATTGTGCCGACACAATCGGAAAGGCACAAAATGTGCGTGAAAATTGGCTGGTCAATAGGGTTTTGAGGCGCGTCAAACATTGCAAATTTTCCTCGGGGCGTTTGCCCTTTCTTTCCATCGGATTAAATGTTTAAACATTTAAATTTTTATGAATTTGTTTTTTTTACCTTTCCAAATTAAAGCAAACGCTCAGAAGAACAATTCGCATCGCTTCCAAAATGAAAGCGCCGTTTCCGTCGTCAAATCGGTCGAATAATTCCGTCATCACAGATTCAATCTGAACTTTTCTCTCTAAATTGATTAAATTTTGAACTAGGGTAGGGCCCCGACCTTCGGCTGAGAAAAGTCGGGGTTGGGGGTATACCCTCGAAAAATGGCTTAAATTTTCATGATCGGGGCGGGGCGCTACCCTCTTTTGAGCTGTCGTCGGAGTTAACCTCAGAAAATTTCGTAAAATTAATTCGCTCCAAAACGCAAAGAAACGCCAAAATGTTGGGCAGCAAAGGGACGTCGTCGACGGGCGAAAGTTGCTTCAATTGGCCCAAAATGCGCGCGTGGAATTTGCCGTTGCGGTCCAAAAGCTCGTAACTGACGTTGCACAAGCATAGGGAACAGACACAGTCGAGAATCTGCTCACAAAAGGAGGTTGGCCAGATTTTCATGGAGTTCGAAATGAAATGAAAATTCACCGCCTTTTTGGTGTCCGTCGAATTGGTCAGTGGGTACAGCTTGAGCAAGTGGCTGATGAACGGCTCGAACTGGTGAAGCAGCTCACCGAGCACTTGCGCATTCTTTTAAAAACGGAATTAGAAATTGGTAAAGGTTTTCAGCACTTCGGACGGAAATTGGCAAAGTCTGTTCGGCAAAATCCATCCGGAAAGTCGCGCAACGAATGCATCGGCAAATTCAGTGCGCAGAACAAAAGCAGTGAATACGGTGAAGTTGTTGAGGGGGCCGAACAGATGCCTCTCCAGCGGACCTTGAGGGTTTTAAATGGAAAAAGGCAAAAACCATCCGCAGAATTGGCCATAGTTTAATGGCCAAAGGTCCAAAGACCGATCGAAACAGTGGGCACACCCCATTAGTTTTTGTTCAAAAATTCATCTTTTCGAATTGATTTTACCATCCGATTGGATTAGGTGCTGCTCCCAAATTTCGTTCTGTCGCATGGCTTTTCCGTTCAGATTTTGGGCATTTGTGTTGAACACGCATTTGAGCAGCTGGTGGATAAGACGCGCCGAATTGGCGGGCGAAAAGTCAATCTGATCAAAAAGGCAATGAACAGCCAAAGTGCCAATGGCATTTTGTCTATGAATTTGAAGAGGGCATTGATTTGTACCAGCATCCGTTGGTAGAGCAAAAGTTCGTCAAGAAAAGTCCGAACAAATGTCAAATTGGTCACTTCCAAAAGAGTGCAAAACGCAGAAATCGCCGACTCCAAAGGCTCCAAAAAGCGGCCAAATGAATTCGGATTGAGTTGTTCCTTTTAAAAGGCAAAATGAATGCCATAAAGTTGGACCTACTGCATCGTACAATAAAAGCTTTGTACGCTGCTTTTAAAGATGGCTCCAACGAATTTAAAGTGTCCGAATGGGTGAAACTCGTCGGCCGAGAAGGTTTAATGCCGGAACCAATGAGAAAAGAGAAATTGACGACCTTAAAGTGTTGGGTTTGGACGGAGACTGATCAGGGGGAACTGATCAATGCGGAGACTGATCAGTTGGGGGGGGGGGTGATCAACCAAAGCAAAATGGAGGAACATTTTATTTTATTTATCTTTTGTGGTCATTGCCTTTGGCGAATGTGCCGCGGCTGTGCCAATGCCAATTCCGTCGCTTTTCTCTTGCGAGTTTTTTTTCGTGCGAAGGGCCCAAAAACATTTGACGCGACAAAAACGTAGCAAAAGCGCTCTCTGAAAAACGATAATGTTTTCCTTTTTTAAACAAAACGCAAAGACCGGCGGAAGAAACGGCCGCCGATGCGTTTTTCGCCGTGCGAAGCGTTCGCTCTTCAGCAACGACGGCATAAAACAAATTGAAGACACGCAGCAACAACAGAACAACCCTCTCAAGGAGGGCATTACGAAGGGACAAAGGCTAAAAGGGCAGGGGAAAGGGAGCCCAAAAAGTGGAGGAGGGGAAGAGAGTGATCAGAGAATGATCGTGCAGAACAACACCGATTTCGGGTTAAGAGGTTTCGAAAGTTTCGAGAATTCGTGTTTTTGGGGGTTCCGAGTTACCAGTTTCGATTTTTTAGTTTCGTGTCTTGGGTGGTTTTTCGGTGAGTTTCGCCCATTCCTTTTGGTGCGGGGGGGCACAAATAGGGGAGGAAGTGGGGCTATTGAATATGTAATGCTTAAGCTTCTTCCTCACAAGCTGCTGTTTTGAGTGCGCTTCATCCGACATATTCTGCCCAATTCCCAAAAATTGGGTGCCGAAATTCGTTCCATGGCCATCAAATTCAAAGTTAGTCAGCAAAAGTCCCTCGGAAATTCCTTTGGCAAAGCGTTCAAATAATAAATTTTGAAAAACTACCGGCAAAAAGTGAGGCAATTAATTTGGAGCAAAGAGTTCAATTCGTTCAATGAACAACAACTGCTCTCAGCGCATTCCAACAACAGAAAAAGCAATTTATGGCCATTTGGCAACATTTGACCACGCGAAAAAGGTGGCGGAGCACTAAAAAGAATAATTGGAAGAAGGAAACTGATTTAATAGCGGACCCAATTTCGCAATCAGAAGTAAGCCAAACGGAGGAAAATTCGGAAGTCGTAGGGGGAAAATGGTGGACCAAAGTGGCCAAAGCAGTGACAAAGCCAAATTGGCACTCGGAAAAATTGGCGAAGGCAACGGACAGAAGGGAATGAAGGAAATGGGCCAAATTATGGGCCAACAAAAAGTGTTCGGCGGAAGAGTTCTGAGCTTTGAAAGGGAATTGGCGGGAGCAAATGCCAAGTAACTGAAAAAAGAGAAAGGCAATTAATTAATTAATTAATTAAGCAATTTGGATCGGTTTATAGTAGGTACCGTACCATTGGCAATTGGCGATGTGCCTCTTCTTCAAAGCAATGCGGAAAAGTGAAGGGCAGACGCACGGACGAATCGCCAAAATGCAAATTCCAAATGAGCTTTGGCATAGCGTTTCGTGCCGTAGTTTGCACCTGTATCGGTAAACTATCTTAGGATATATTAAAAAAAATAAAAAAGTCTATTTAAACCCGCGGGTCGTTGTCAAAGAGATGCCGAAGAAAGAGTTGCAGACAAACATTTTGAAGCCGAAGACGACATTTGGGCAAAGTGCGCGACCAGCGAATGTTGGCGAGAAATTCGATTCGGCAATTCTTAATTGGCCGATTAACCGCGAAGGGACTCCAATTTAAAATGCAATTAGTTGGCCATGCCAACTTCGTTTTTGGTTTTACCTTAACCAAAAAGTAATCGCATTCGCCCGATGAAATTGCGCATTCGCAAGCGGCCTCTAAAAGCTGTCCGTCGTCAAAAGGACAGCTGAACAGTGCGAGCGATTGAGAACAAAGGCGGAGCACACTCTTCACTCTGTTCGGGCCGCGATTTGCGTGAAGCGTTTTTTTCAAAAGCCATGCCAAACGACCTGACAACAAAAGGCAAATGGAAGACAAAGTGCCAAAGTCCGACCCCTCTCCTCTGTTCCGTGCCGTTGTTGACTGTCCAATTTCTGTTCACTCGCCAACTTCCACAATTTCCATTTCCCAATATTAAAAGCAAATTTCAGTGCAGCGATGGCCAAATTATCATCCTCATGGCCGGCTAAATTGAAGAGGTCGCTGATTGGTTGGTGGTGACCGTCTTCTAAACGACATTTTGTTTCTTTGGTGGCATTGTGCTACTCCATTTAGCTTAAGGCTGTGTTTACCGTGGACAACCACACAATTAGCTGATGCCAATATTGGCTCCACCATCGCCGTATTGGCCAAGAATTCCATGGCCAAAATTTTGTGCGAAATGCGCATTTCGCCGTCGCCGTACAAATTGCCGTGGCCGGACAACAAAAAGCGACGAGCAACGGACAGCGAAGAATGGAGCCAAAAGGTGAGCCCATCCGAATCGAGAGGCACTAAGAAAGGCACAAAAAGTGACTCGCTTATGGCGAAATGCCGTCGCTCACCGTTTTCCGACAGTTCGCGCAGCATTCCGTCCCATCTTTGGCCGGCATTGGCATCCTTTGTCCCCTCATTCCGTTGTTGAATTTTGTCTTTCTTTTCGCACTGATCGGCCCCTTCCTCCGTTTTCTTCTTTTGCCTTTGGCCAATTATCGTTTTGTTATTTGTTTCGGCACTGTTTTCTCTTTTTTCTTCTTCCGCTGATTGCATTTTTTGTTGGTGGAAACAATTCATCAAAGGGTCAACGAAAAGTTCGGCAGAAATTACGGAGAATTTGTCTTCCTCTTCGTCGGCACTTTCCCTCTCCGCTGTTTTGTCCCCAATTTTGCCAATTTCATCCCCTGTTTCAATGTTTATTCCTATTTTGGTTAGTGCCGTGTTCAAATCTTCTATGCCGAATTCCATCTGTGGCGAAGTGTCCATGGCGGCCAAGTCGGCCAGCGAACTCCACGCGCTCATTTTGGCAGTGCCCAAGGAGAAAACACTTTCGGCATCTGCCAAAGGAGCAATAGATGAGGAACGTCATCGGATATGCTGCAGAATCCGATCAAGTCTTGGCCTAGTGATCAGCCGCATTTTCCGATCAGTCCCTACCGTCTCCAATCGTTTGCCTTTCAGTCGTTTCCGCCGCGTTTTTCCCACTCCGTCCATCGTTTGGTAAATCGAATGGGAAATTAAGCAACAAATCGGAGGTGATTTTGTGATCGGAGAGAACAGTGAGAGGATTGAACTGAAGTGGGGAAGGGTAAACAAAGAATGGAAAGTCAAAAAAGGACGTCGAAAAGTGAGGGCGAATTGGGGGGACATTTTTGGACGGCCAATTGGGCGCAGTCGCGCAACAATTCCAACGCCGACACCAAAAGTTCGTTTGTATCGCAGCAAATGCAACGCAACACTTTGGACAGAAGCTGAAATATCGGACGGACACTTCGCCAGACAAATTTTAAAAAAATGAATTTTACTTTTTGAAGAATTGGCTGCGAATTTTCCGTCAAATGTTCCATAAAATGGGGCCAAAGCATTCGAAAAATGTTCAATGAGCCAACCAAACGCATTTTGTGCTCTCTTTGGTCCGATTCGAAAACAATTTTGGAAAGCGCACAGAAAGACTCGTGGAAAATTGAGGGCACAAACTTTGCCAATTGAACAATTGCCACTACGGCAGCACTAAACGAACAATTAAATCAGCAGACATTTAAAAAGTTGATCAATATCTTTTTTAATTGTTTTACCGATTTTTCGCGCCTTTCAATTCGATGTTTTCCAATGCAATTGCTAAGAGTTGGCCCGCCTTTTCGGCATGATTTGTTGCGACAAATGATGGCCCAATTTGGGCAAAAATTGTGGGGAAGTGTTCTTCGACTGCGATATGCACAGACTCTTCGGGTCGTTGAAGACAAATTCCGATGCCATTCAACAAATGGGTCAGAAAAGTGCTGAATGGAATTGGATGGCATTTCGGACTAATTACCTTGAGAATTTTTGAAAATTTTGATCAAGGCAGACAGGGGAAAGCGAGAGGAGAAGGGGAGGGAGGGAGGAAGGGAGAGAGAGAGGAAAGGGAGGCAAAAGGAAGAGGGAGGGAGGGAGGGAGGGAAAGGAGAGGGAGGGAGGGAAAGAGAGGGAAAGGAAGGGGAGAGAGAGAGAGGAAAGGGAGGCAAAAGGAAGAGGGAGGGAGGGAAGGGAAAGGGGGAAAGAGGAGGAGGGGGAGAGAGGGGGAAAAAGGAGAGGGAAAAGGGGAAAGAAAACGAAATCTTTTTTTTTGTATTCAGTGGAAATTCTTCCAAATTTCACTTTGTCCGCTGTGCCTTCGCCCTTCCGATTGTCCAACTCAGTTTTTGCAGTGCCGCGCAAATTGCCCGTGCCGAATTCGTTCTTTTGTTCAATTCGCTGAGCAGAAATGCCACAACTTTTTCCGCTTGGAATTTCAAGAAAAATTTCTGCAATTATCTAAGTTTTTGGCTTTTTGCGTATGGTAATTTTTACTCTAAAAAGGGCGTCCAATGTTTGGTCGGCGATGAATCGCAAAGACTGCTCGCGATGGTCCAAACACTTCACAATTCGATTCGATTAAGAAAAAAGGGAAAATTCCAAGTCACCTGGAAAAGTGCCGACACGGCATTTGTGAGCAAATGCCGTGGCACTCGGCCGAATGCCTCGCAACCGTTGAGCAGAAAATGCAAATCGTTCAGTGCTTGGCGTTCCCTCTCCAGTGAATGGGTCTTTCTTCTGAACAATCGGCAGAATTAAATTTCAATTAATTAATTACTTTTCACTTCTCTCACTTTTTTTGTGTTTCCGAACTTTGCCCTGCGGCATTTAACGGATTCTCTTCGCTTTGTTCCAAAATAATTACCGCCCGGCAAATTCTGTCGGCGATGGGTCCGCCGGCGGAGGGCGAAACATTTTTAGGGATCATAACACTTAAGCAATAATTATTTTTACTTTCTCATGATGGCTTAAAAAGAGATTTTTGAATTAAAATATTTTAAAAAAATGCGGTAATTATTCTCGAGCCAATTAAAATTGCATTTTTTGTAGTAAATAATGAAATTACAATAACATAATTTAATTAAACATTGCTAACACATTAATATGTACCAATTATGATGAATTTGACATGGACAATTAATGTTTATCATGTGACTTAGAAAATGGACAAAAATTGTTTTAGAGGGCATTCTTTTGGGAGAAATTTTAACATTTCGGAGAGTCAAATGGGCGGACATTTATTTAAAAGGGATAATATCAAACAGCTGAGGATTAATAGATTAAACTAACAAATAAACAAAGCAACAATAATTCCACAAACAGTTCCATGGAGTGCCAAATGAATGAGTGCTTTTTATTATCTGAGACCGACAAGCGAAGAAGCCGAAGGCGAAGTGCCATCCCCAGCCGAACGGACAATGGAAGTGACGGAAAGTTGGCGGTTTCGCAACAAATGGAAGCAGTTCAGGCAAACTCTGACCGGCTGGGCGCTGGACGGCATTTTGACGCGTCCGTTGCTGCATTCGTTGCAGAATATTTGGCCACAGTTTCTGAGTAATGCAAAAGGGTGGGAGGGGGGGGGGGGGGGGAAGACGTGCCACCTGCAGTGGTGTTTGCGGTGCCAAACTCCGAAATGGACGTCGCACATTCGGCATTGGACCACACGGCTGTCCTCCACCCAGGCGGCTTCACTCAACGGCATGATCTCCTCCTTTAACTCGACCATTCGCAGCTTGGACCTGAATAAGCTCTTCTGATCGGTTCTCCTTTCTCTCAACGGCTCACTCGGACAATGCTTCGCTGAACTCCTGGAGGGCCATCTGACAGTCGAGCAGCTGCTGCTTGCTCCTCCGGTGCTCCTCCTTCAGGCTGAGCAGCTCCTTAACAATTAGCAACTGATCGATCGGTCGGTGCTTTTCCCTCTTTCTCTGCCTGACTTTCTCCGTCTTGGCCATTGTCTCTGCGCGTGCCTCTTGCTCCGTGACGCGTCTCCTCAGTGTGGCGTTCTGTTCGCGTTCTTCGCTCACTTCCTGCTGCTTCCTTTTCACTGCGCTCATCACCTGTGGCCAATAGTCCTTTCCATTTTCTCTTCTTCCCTACTTCCATGTACTGCTTCGTCTTCTCCATCAACTCCTCTTTCAGTCGTTTCTCATGCGCTTTCTCTTCCATGGCTTCCCCTTCGTTTTGTTGAAGCGCACAAAGAGAAGCATTCAGCGCCTTCACTTCCTAACAAAGCAAAAATTAATTAATTAAGTTTGGAAATGAATTTTTTCAGATTTTTTCTTACCCTAATAAAAAATTTATATGTTTTCGAAGTCTTGGCGCTATAATTTATTAACAGCAAATTTGGGGGCAAATTTCGGAAAAAATTCATAATTTTTTTTTTACACTTTTAGATTTTTTTTGTGTGGTTCTTAATATTTATGGGAGGGTATGTGTGGTAAAAATTTCAGACTGATTGGTCCATGGGAAGTAGCAAAAAAAAAAAAAAAAAAAAAAATCTTGGCGCTATAATTTATTAATAGACTGTACTCAAAAAGGAGCACGCGAAAACGGAGCAAAAAGTAATTAAACGCTTTGAGCACTTTTATTTTTATTTTATCGTTTTAGAGCACCTAAGAAAATCTATAAAATTGGTTTTGTTGTTTTTGGCTCTGGTGGTTATGATCAATATTTTCCAATTCCCATTTTTGATGTTTGTATTAGCACTAAAAGTGGGTAAAAATGCCCTCTTCAGTCCATTAAATTGTCCAAAGGATTTGTACCCAAAAAGTTTAAACAAAATAAATTAAAAATGATAGGAATTGTGCCAAATGATAATCTTTATTATGAGCCAGAACAAGTTTGACCACCTTTTCGTGTAATTCGTTGAGCTGACCAATGTCGCTTTTGAGTCGTTTCACCCGATTCTCAGCTGTTTTCAATTTCTCGTAAAGATCCTCCGTGAACTTTTTCATGTCCGCCAATTGCTCATGACTAATTAACATCCCAATTTGGGTTAATTGGCCAATTCCCTCAATTGGCGTCACCTTGTCCGGACGGAGTCCTCTTTTTCGGCAAGTCTTGCCCTCAAAATGTCCCTTTCTCGCTCCAAATCCCTCAGCCGATCAGTGAAGGTCAAAGGCTGGCCCTCGCCTCCCAGCGGCCCATTCGACTGAATCGCTTTGGCACTTTTTCGGTTCCCCCCCCCCCTTTTTTACTATATTTCTGTCCCCATTTTGCGCTTCCAATTGCTCCAACTTCATCTTCAGCTGTCCATTGTTGGCACTGAATTCGTTGTGCCATTTGCCCTCCTCTTCTCTCCCTCCCCCCACCATAATTGTCTGTTCCGCTCTTCCAAATATTGCTTTTGGCTTAATACCAATGCCAACTCATCACCACTGACAGAAGCATCTCCAGCTCCGGCACTTCCGTTGGCGATTAATTCCTTGGCCGAATTTGGCACATGGCCGGGAAGGGTGGGCAGACGGAAATAAGGGGCCAATTCGAACGAATTTATTTGCTCCTCAAATGAAAAAAAAAAACGCCATTAGCAATAATTGAGACGGAAAAAAAAAGATTATACTTCCAAATGGTCATTTTCAATGGACAAATCGAAATCGAAAGCATTCAAAGCCAAAAGAGAGCCTGCCAAAAAAGCACAACAACTGTCGCAGCGCATGAAGGCCCAATGTTCGTAAAAAGGGCTAAAAATGCGGAATTTGTTCAGAGTAAAGCAGAATTGATCAGACAACTTCTCCAATTCTCCATGCCGGACCGAAATGCCCAAAATTTAATGGTCCCTAATTATTCAAGCAATAAATGTCATTTGAGTATAAATTAAGGTTTTACAAATGTTTGTCTTTGGCGGATGGTTATTGTGGCTAAAATCAAAGAAAGTGATCTTTGTTCGTTCATTTTGCTTTGACATTTCCTCTCGGCCTTTGAAACTGATCATTCCCATCCAAAACTTACTTTTTCCCATTGAATTCGCAAATCGCATTGAAATAATCGGACAGCCGTTTCTGCACCAATGCTAAACGCCAAAAGGCGCGCATTTTGGCGAGCGGAGAACTGTAATGATCGCAATAGCCAATCAATCGATCATTTCTTTTAATCATACCTCAAATTGCTCATCTCATTTACGCTTTCGTACAAATTGCCCATTTCGCCCTTTCCTTCGCTTGTCTGCCTAATTAAATTCCAAAGTTGAGCCTCGGGCCTTTTTCTGACCAACAAAGAAGCTGCAATGCATACATATTACCTTTTTTGCCTCAATTTCTATTTCTAATTTTACAAGAAATCCGAAAACCGTGCCAAATCACTTTCTCGAACATCACGAAAAAGTCGCTGATTTCTCGCGTCTCCACTCCCTCCAAAAGCATGCGATTGGAACGGATTGAGTCATCGAGCAGAGAGTTTAGCACAAGATGAAAGATGGCAAGCAAATTGTTGCGTTCATTTTCTTTGAGAATTGGGGGGGAGGGGGGAGTTCAAAAAAATGCCAAATTTTAAATTTAACCATGGAAAATTCGCAATGCACGTTTTGAAAAAGTGTTGTTTCCATCGACTGAAGTAGAAGGCCACGAAAGAGGCGGCACAAAACTCATTACATCCATTAACTTACGAGGAAGATTTACGAGAAAATTCAAAGAAAAGTCTTAAGCGTTTGAAACAAATACAAATTTGTTTTTTTGTGATGGGTTTGCTTTTTTTTTTACAAAATTTGAAAATTAAAGGACAGGCATCTCCAATTGTACCGCATCAATCAACCAAAAAACAGACCGACATCGGCACAATTTTGAAAAATTATACTAGGGTTGGGCCCCCGACCCCGAACCCCGACATTTTTGGCCATTTTCGGGGAAAACCCCGACCCCGAACCCCGATGCTTCCAACCCCGACAACCCCGAACCCCGACCCTTAACCCCGATCGGGGTCGGGGTTAAATATACACCCCTAAGAATGGGATTTTTGTGGGGGAAAAGGCAAAAAAGTTATAAGAAATTTGAATTTTTTTAACCATTTTGCCAAATTTTATTACGTAAATAAATTAATTTGCTGATGCTTATTCATTTGAATTTAGTGTAGTGGGTAAGTGCATCACACTTAAATTACTTTCTGTCATAGTTCGATACCGGTTGACGTTTTCATTTTAATTTATTTTTTTGTGATTAGGTAATATGGTTTTTAAACAAAAATCCCATAAAAATTGGTCATCATTGGCATAATTTATTGACAAATTAAATCCAATCTTCCTTTCGTTGAAATTAAAAAAATTTAATTTTCCTTGACTAAATCATAAAAAGTTAATATTTTTCAAAATATTTTTTACAAAATATAAAAAATAAAATAAAAATTTCACGGAAATTAATAAATTTTTGGTGAAAAACTATTAGAAAATAGACCTTAAATTTCAAAATTCGCCCGGCGCTGCCTATCGGCATCGCCGGCCCTCAAAAGAGCGCCGCGAAATAAAAAGGTGATTTGAAAAACAAAAAAGGTGTTCAGAAATTTTTGGGCATTTTTTTATTATTATGAATAATAAAAATTTTTAAGCTAAATAATAAAAAAAATTTTGACTATATGGATTAAGGCAAAAATAGAAAAACCCCGAACCCCGACCCCGAACCCCGAACGATTTTGCAACCCCGACCCGAACCCCGACGCTTCCAACCCCGACAACCCCGAACCCCGAATTTTCCAACCCCGACGTCGGGGGCCCAACCCTAAATTATACAATTATGGCGAAATGTTGCAATGCAAATGCATCAGAAAAAGCTTGGACAAAAACGCAGGTCCAGGAATACATATGTATTGTCCTTTTTTTTTAGCAATTTATAGTCAATGTCTGTTCAAATAAAATGGCTTAACGATGGTCGCTTCAGACGATTCGAGTTGGTCTCATTGAATTTCTGCGCACTTTTTCTCGAATTGCAAAAACGCGTCCCGGCATTCAATGGCTCAATTTGTTATATTGGTCGGCAGATAATGGCAAAAATCGAAAATGAACAGATTTTCTCAAATTTAAGACGATCAAGACGACGAAATTGTGATTGAAAATGATCAAGATTTGTTGGATATGATTGGTTATTTTCGTCAACTTGGTGAAAATGTAATGCGAATTCAAACCGACCATAAGCAACAACAAATAAATAATTCAAAATGTAAAGGTAAAATGGGAATTTAACTAATAAAAAGACAATACAAACGACAGATCTGCTAATAGTTGAAAATGGGCAGGAAAAAGCATTGGTCGACCAACAAAAGGAGAGGGGCACAATGGGCGAGTCGGAAAGTACGGACGAAGCGAGCCCAAAGGAGGAGGAGCACGGCATGGCGAAGCGGAGCAAAAGCGGTGGGAAATGCCAAAGGGAAAAGCGAACTGAGCGGACGGGGAATTCATTAATTGAAGATAATTGCCATAACACCGCGGTGGGCAAAGTTGAGCTGCTCAACTTTGCTGGGGAGGAGGAGGAAGTCGCAGAATGGGCCAACTTCGGGCGACAGAGCAGCGAAAGTGTGCAGTCGCCCTCTTTCCTGAGCGGAGGAGACGAATTCTCTCATTTTGATGAGGCAAATGGGGAGGAAATGAACACAAATGAACCAACAAAGGTGAGCATTTTGAGAGTCAATTCCACCGAGTTAAACACCAAAATTATTAAAAAAGACAAAAGATTTTTGTTGAGACAATTTCTATTGGAATTTCTTTAAAATACTGATTTTATAATTATTGTAAATGAGTTTCATATTTAAAAATGTATTATTTTGATTCTTTCACAAAATTTTTTTTTTTTTTGGATTACCAAAACTTCCATGACGGAATTCGGTGTCTAAAAATTGTATTGTTAATTGCCTCCAACCGTCGTGGCGTGCGGCGTTCGGCAGCGGTAGACTTTGTCCAATTCACCTCGTCTATTCATTCTTTGCTTTTGCCAGACTCAGAATCCGCGCAAGAGACGGCCCCTCCGAAGTGCGGTCATTCCGTGCTCGGACTGCGGAATGCTCGTGGCCAACGCCAGCACGAGTCTGAAGTCCCATGTGAATTTGCACCACCTGAAGTTGCCCATTTACAATTGTCGGCTGTGTGGCCAAATGAGTCCACAGCTGCAAAAAGCTTCGATTGTACGGCACATTGAGAGGGACCACCCGGGGAGCAGCAGCGAAGAGTTCGACTACAATTACCCGGCATTTTCAAGGAAAATCCATCATAAATTGGCCGAATGTTTCCCGATGCGAAATGCCGAAATGGTAATGAAATGAATGGGAAATTTAGTGGAATGGACAAATTGTCAGTTTTCAGAGCCAACAATTTTAATTTTGGTGAACCAAAAGCTAAGGATGAAACAAACATAAATTGATGATGATATTGATAATGAGACAGATGATTCTTCATTTCTTATCCAACTATTCTAATTCCATTTTTTCCTTTTGTGGCAATGGTTTTATTAATCAACATAAGGGGGGGGGGGGGCTTACCTGGCAAATTTCCGAAATTTTGTAAGAAATTTTCGTATTTACCCCCCACACCCCTTGGATTTAAAACCACTTGAATCATAACCTTTAATATCACTTAAAAATTCACAATCTCATGTATAAAGAAATCCTTTGATTTCGTCTATTAATAAATTTGCGGCTCTAGTGCACTTTATGAGTCCAATCAATTGAAAATACTCGATTTTTATACAATAACTTTGTTCATGTTTGAACAACACCTATCTTTTTGGTATCATTCGAAAGTACAAAGTCTAACGAAGCTAAAATATATAAAATCGCAGCGTTTAGGCAATTACCAAAAAAGATTTGATGAATTAAGTAAATACTTATTATTTTCGTTTGTAACTTTCTTGAAATTTTAAAGTTTTCTTGTTTTCTCGTATTATTACATTATTTAGACTTTATATTTTCGAATGATACCAAAAAGATAGGGTTTGTTCGAACATGAACAAAGTTATTGTATAAAAACCATTGATTGGACTCATAAAAGTCGATTGGACTCATAAAGTGCACTAGAGCCAAATTTGCAATAGTAATTGTTTCTCCGTATGCATTTTATTGTTTTTTGGCAATTATACCTATTTTTGATCTTCGTCAATTTCCTCGAAATTCGATTTTCCGATTGGCCATGGCTCCCGTCCAAATCAAATGGCTCCATTGCGATGGATTTCGGCGCTTTGAATTGGAGGAGCCAACGTATGCTGCGCTTGTTGAGGCTATCAGAAGCAGAATCGCAACATTCCAAGGCGGATTGTGCTACACTGGTGGGATTTTGCCGATTGTGGAATAATCCTCGAAAGTGTGTCAAATTAAACAATTGTCTGATCAAATGTTTAAGACGCGGAAGGCGACAAAATTCTGATCGCTTGCGATTTGGACTTTGCCGATATGGTGAAATATTTTAAAAGAAAAAGCGCGGGAAGCAATTCTGAATTAGTGATTAAAATACAAACGAACGGTGATTAATGCGAAAGGGGCTGGGAATAAAGTGCATTAGGAGCTAATTAAGCATTAATTTGAAGATGGACAAAATGGTGACAGAAATCCCGGAGAAAGCCCAGCGGTCACTTCGTCGACATCGCTGGCGAAACAAAAGCATAAAATCGAAGTGATCGAATTGTTAGAAAGTGCCGACGAAAGTAATAGCATAATGGGAGAGGCCGAGGGGCAATCGGCACAAATTGGCACCACAGACAAAAGCGAAGAACGACAGATGGAAATGGCACGGAAAGGTGGAGGAAAAAAAAAGACCAAAGAATGGAACTGATCAGTCAGCGAATGATTTTTGAAAAGGCATTGCAATGGAAAACCATGATGGGCACAGAGACGGGCCAATCCCTTCGATGAATGAATTTATGCGGGAGATGGTCAAAATAGACGACGACATTTGCCACATTTCGCACCAAAAACAAACCGACTTGGCCCACCAGCCGGGCCATTCTTCGTGGTTCGTCAGCCCATCAGAATTTCACGCCAATTTGAGTTGGCCACTTGACGGAGAAGTGATGTCAACGACGAATTTTGTGCGAGAAAATGGGCCAAATGAGACGGTCGACAACACAACGCCAATCGGCACCAATTTAATGGATGTAAACGGATAGGATGAGATGGGGGAGGGATTCCGATTAAGGGACGAACAATTTTTTATCGGGGATCGAAAGCGTACCCCCCCCCCCCCTTTGAATTCGTTTTCCTCTCATTTTTTGGCTTATTTGCTCAAATGAATTCAATTTCCACCAAGTTGGGTCATCGGATGTGGTCCAATCGGAAGAGCGTCGCCCGGCTAATCAGCTGCACTCGCTGCGGTGCCGGCGTCACTAATGAGCATTCCAGCCTCAAATTGCACGTCAATTTGCAGTGCGTCGTCCTTCCTTAATGCTTTTCCTCTTTTGTGCCGTTCATTTTCCTTTCAGTCATTTGAAATTGCCCATTTTCTCGTGCAAATATTGCTGGAAGGTCGAGCACAAGTTCAGTCGTGCCAATATGCTTCGGCACATGCGGAGAGAACACGCGGAAAGGGCGGAGACGGACTTTGATCATAACAGCGGCAAATATCGGGTGGAATTGTACGCGAAAATCGATGAGTGTTTCCCCGAAGCGGCTGCGGAGCGGAAGAGACGGACGGCAACAGATCAATGAGAAAGCGGACGAGTGAAAAAGGGGGCGGGGCAATTGGCGAATTAGCGGCGCATTTAAACTGCCCAAAAATGATGGGAATGGCCACTTCGGTGGTCTCCCTTTTAATTGGTTTTAACTCACTAAATACCCAAAATACTCTACTCGCTAAATACCAAATCATAATTTAAAAATTTGCATCTTTTCTTATTCCGATCCCATAACCTAAAGCAGTCGCTTCCTGCGAAAAAAAGGAAATCTTTTTTTGTAAAAGCGATAATAATAATAATAATCCCAAAAATTGCTGGCACTTCTGTGTTGTCATCTTTGTTTTAAATTGTACCTTCTTATTTCCTATTAACTTCTTCTTTTTACGTATTTACACCTCCCCATTTTCACCTTTTTTAACTTTACAAATAAATGTTCATGTCTTATAATTAAATAATTAACGCTTCTTTTTGATTTTTGCTAGTAAATCACTAACTAATTCTTGAAAACTAAAATGTTTTCGGAAGTAAATGTGATAACTGATAATGTATTAGCATGTTAAAATACAAATATTTGAAAATATTCCCAAATGTTTCGTTTTCTAAGCTTGAAAAATCAAATCAGAGACGGATAATCCGACCCACGATGGCTTTTTCGCTGTTCTTCAGCTAATCTGGAACAAATAAACATTTTACGGAACACGACGTTTTATCCTACGGCGATGTGGCACTTTCCACGTCTCTCGGTTGATTAATTGTTGGCAAAGTCACATCCGAAAAGAGTCCGTGGCGTTGGCACAACAAAATGATCGAATTGGCAACATATTCGGGCTTAATTGTTATACATGTCCAAAAAGCATCGTTTGAATCGGCGCTGACCGTTTCCGCGACGACGTCGACGATCCCTTCGGCGACGAACAATTGCGTTTTCGCCTTGTTCATATGGTTGAACATGTGCTGCACATTCTGAAAAGCGCATTTTGCACTAAAGACCGAAGCTAAATGGGACCGGGATTAGACAATGGATCGGGGAAAGGGTTCACGAGACTAAAAGTCCCCTTTTTTGTTCCCGCCCCGGTCCCGTCCGCTTTCTTTCCCCCTTTCCTTCGTCCCCTTTCACCTCATTGTGAGGCGCTTTGCCGCCGGTGACCAAATGGACGTCGATTCTTAGCAATGGTTAATTAAGCACTGATGCGTTTGGCTTTGCCGTGCCGCCTCACTCACTTGCCCAGCTGATCCTTCAGCCGATCAGTGAGTTCGTCGCGGTGACTGAATGCGTACAAATATCTGCTAAGATTGTATTCATTCATTCCGCCCGCTTTGATCGAATCGACGTAATTGCGCTTTTCTTTGTCCATTTCATGCTGAAACAAAATGCATTTAAAAACTGCGATAATGAGCAAAAGCGCGAACATTTCCAAATTTGTGGACCAAAAGCCAATTCCACGCGCTGTGAGTCATTTCACCATCATTAAGGAGCAAATTGGTGAACTAAACGCGGGACGGTAATGAGTAAAGGGAACGGGCACTGACAAGCTCTTTGATGCTGGCAATGATTCCGTGGGTTGTCGAAATGCAATGGACCAAAATGGCACCGACGACGAGTTGGGGGAAGCTCATCTGAGCAGCGGAACGAATGAGTGACCAAAGCGGGAGCTAATGGATGAGACGTGTTACCGCAAAACGACAAACGATGTCCGCACCCGCGCCCTCCCCAATGACAATGCATTTGCTCAGATTGAACTGCTCCATCACTTGCGAAAGTCCGTCCCCCAATTGTTCCATGGAAGGGAAGCTTAAAAGCAGTGGTCGGCAAATAACAAATAATGCCTTTAGCATTTTCAATTTTTAAACGCACTCTCCGACAAAATTTTCAGCGCCGGGCGCTTGCCCTGGCACAGAAACGTGGAGGAAAACGGCACGCTGACCGACCAGCGGAGAGAGGGTCGGAGTGTTGGCAAGGTCCACACAAGACAAATACGTCTTGCCAACGTCGTGGACAGTGAGGAAAACCTTTGGGTGGGGGGGGGGGGAGAAGCGATGAGTCTCAATTGAGTGATTATCGAGACAAATCAATTGATGGCACGAAAAGTGCCATGAGAACTGCCATAACTCACAACTTTGTCGTCCAAATGCTCTAAGTTTCCCTGAACGTACACATCCAAAATGCACTTGCGCGTCCCTTTGAATTCGTCAGTGAAAATTGGGTAAGAGCCGACGTCGGCAAACGGAGCGACGATCGGATTATAAAGGCATTGCTTCCACTGAATTAAGTCACCTAATTAGGCAATTAAGCCAATATCAGTTGGGAAGCAGGTGGCTTTAAAAGGTCAAACCGCCAAAAGTAACATTAAAATCCAATTTTGAAGGATATCTGTTAAAATTGCAAACGAATTTTCCTCCCTTGGACTAAAAGCTTTATCACCTGACTGGGCTGATCATTTATTAACACCTTACTTGAATTTCCACTTGAACGCGTTGTAAATTGTCTTCAAAATTCAAATTTGACATTTTGCGTAAACGCAATGGAAATGAGAAGAGAAAGAAAAGAAAAGTGGCGAATCGAATGTGGAGGATATTTTGGTATTTTGTTTGTTTACATAAGAAGAAGAAGTAGTCAAGAATCTTGAGGGGGGAAGAGACCGAGAAAGGAATTGTTTACCACAATTTTGACCTGATTAAAGTCCATAACAAAGAGATAGGAACGAGAGAGGGAAGAAGGGGGGGGGGGAGGAAGAGAGTGGGAGAAAATGAGGGAGAAAGGAAACGAAGAAAGGGGGAGAGAGAGGGAGCAGGGAAATAAAAGAGAGAGAGGAGAGAGAGGGGCGTGGGGAAAAGAGAGTGAGAGAAAATGAGAGAGAGAGAGAGAGCGGGGAAAGGAAGAAGGCGGATAGAGAAGGAGCAGGTAAATAAAAGAGAGAGAGAGAGAGAGAGAGGGGGGGGAAAGAGAGTGAGAGAAAATGAGAGAGAGAGAGAGCGGGGAAAGGAAGAAGGCGGATAGAGAAGGAGCAGGTAAATAAAAGAGAGAGAGAGAGAGGGGGGGGGAAAGAGAGTGAGAGAAAATGAGAGAGAGAGAGAGAGGAAGAAAGGAAAGGAAGAAAGGGGGAGAGAGAGGGAGCAGGGAAATAAAAGAGAGAGAGGAGAGAGAGAGGGGGGGGGGGGAAAGAGAGTGAGAGAAAATGAGAGAGAGAGAGAGAGAGAGCGGGGAAAGGAAGAAGGCGGATAGAGAAGGAGCAGGTAAATAAAAGAGAGAGAGAGGGGGGGGGGGGGGGGGGAAAGAGAGTGAGAGAAAATGAGAGAGAGAGAGGAAGAAAGGAAACGAAGAAAGGGGGAGAGAGAGGGAGGGGGGGGGGGGGGTAGGAGGAAAGAGAGTGGGAGAAAATGAGAGGGAGAGAGGGAGAAAGGGAAGGAAGAAAGGGGGAGAGAGAGGGAGCAGGGAAATAAAAGAGAGAGAGAGGAATAAAGGAAACGAAGAAAGGGGGAGAGAGAGGGGGGTGGGGGAAAGAGAGTGGAGAAAATGAGAGAGATGGAAAAAAGGGAAAGGAAGAAAGGGGGAAGCAGCAGGGGCAGGGAAAGAAAGTAAGGTAGAAGGGTGGGGAAGAGAAAGAAAAAAAAGAAATAAAGTAATTCTAGAAAAAACTAAAGATTAAAAAATTAAATAAAAATTCTGAATGCAATTTGTCTTGCTGATTAAAAATTCTTTAGCTAAGTTTGTCTCATTGTTTTATTTATGGCTACAATTTCTGCTTTTGCATTTTCCGCAGAAAATAATGAAATGACTGTTCAAACACTTTCAGTTAACATTTATAAATAAATCCAAAAAATCCAATTTTATTGTTTTTGCATTTTTTATTATTCATTTAATTGTTTCGTTTATTTGCAGCAGTATAAAAACGGAATGAAATTAAATTGTTTAAATTTTCTCAATTCATTGACTCTTTCACGGGCATTTAATTATTTTATGTCAATAAGTCAATGTCTGGTGCCAAATTTGGTCCCATTTTTGGCACTTTTACATTTGCTTTTTGTGTCCTTTTTCGTGTGCCAAATTGACGCCGTTTCAGGTGAATGAATGGAACATCGGCATGAAAAAATGCCGTTCATCCGCTTAATTTGCCATTCTTTTTAAGATATGGACACATTGGACGGATGGACAAAAGACGCGGCCAAATTGGGACTTGGCCAAGCCGAACTCGGAGCATTTAACGCACTTAGGGAAGTGCTGAGCAGCAGCGACCCCAAGCAAATTTTGGGAATGACGGCGAACGAACGCGGAATGGACGGGGCGGACGAAGCGGCGCGGAGACGGCTGAGCACGATCAAAGGCGGAGTGGACAGCCCACGGGTGCGGACATTGGCCGAACTGCCAAAAATCACATTGAGGGCCAAAAAGAGTGAGTTGCCAGGAGAGGGCATTCTGATCAGTGATCGGAGAACTCAAACGAGCAGAATTATGGTCGGAGGGATATGACAAAGAGACGAGCAGTGCGGAGGAGGACCAGGACTACGCGAAGCGAAGGGTGAAAACGGTCTTGGCCAAATTGGAGGAGGGCAAAGAGAGCGAACTGTTCGAGAAGATCACGCCAACAGACCACAAACAGTTGGCGCAACTGGACGACACCTTCACCACCAAACGATTCAAGGATATTTTGACGGATTTGAGCAGGAAAAGCATCGTCGAATTGCCCGGGGGGCTTAGCTTGGCTTTGAAAGATGCTGCTGAGTGTGAGTAGATGTCCAACAGATTCCATGCCCAATGATGCTTCTTAAAAGATGTTATTGTCGCCTACAGTAATTTGGCAATTGGAATGGCCACAGCGAACGATTTGCCCATTACGGTAAAAAAGGCGATCGAAGTGACACGGGAGGTTGAGGAGTCAACGACGGATGATGAGAAAGTGATGGGCGGGACGAGAAGATCATTCGACCGGTTCAAGTCAGTTGACGACTCGTTCAGAGAGCGTATCGAAAGTCTCGGGTTGAACGACGAAAATGTGCTGGCCCTGCGGGGATTGGTGGCCACTTTGAGACTGATCACACTGAGAAGTGAATGATGATTTGGAAAGGATGCGCAATGAATGGCCGAGCTGTTCAGGGATTAACATGGCATATGTTGAGCTGAGCAAAGACATGGCCGAATACAAATTGGTGGAAAATGGCATCAAAGCAATGGCATTGGTGGAACAAACGGTGTACGATTTGGACACTTTCGGGTTGAAGATGGAACCGCAAAATATACTCGATTTGGACCGACAATACCTCGAAAGGGCCGAACGGATTACCAGGAACGACCATTTAAAAAGACATTTTGGGCTGAGGAAGAGAATGGAAGAAGCCATCAAAAGTCAGCTGGGAAAGCAAAATGCCAATTGGGCTGTGCTTTTCAGAATTAAACAATGACTTTGACACAATTGTGCAAAGAAAAACGTCACTAATCAGCGGAGAACCGAAAACGCTGTGGGAAAAGCTGGCGGAATTGGACGCAAAAGCTGATCTGAATTTATTCGGGACCCCATTGGACTTTGAAGGACTCGATTCGGAATATATTCGAAAAATTGGAGAAATCAAAGCAGATGCGGCTCCATTTGTGGATTACAAAGGGCTCAAAATGCGATTGGAAATGGCAAAACAACGTGAAAATACGGGCAGAGAATAAAAAGGTGTACAATTTTGTCCATTTGAACAGGCTTATCACGGTATGTTCAGCCGATAATTGATTGGTATTTTGACCCACTGATGCCAAATAAACTTTCTTACATAATTAGTCAATTAACCAATTAATTAGCTTGTTGTGAACCTAGAAATTATTTCCTGGTAGCGGACAAAAAGCGACTGATCAGTGCCAAAGAAGCGACGCACGTGCAAAATGCGGTGGCAAAGGCCACGGAAATTCTGTTGAGCAGCGATTGGGAAGAAATGCTGGGCAAGCCGAAAATGGACGAGAAGGGAATCGAAGAGGAGTTCAAAAAGCGGATGGAGGAGCTTAATTTGGAGGAAAGCGAAGTGAAAAAAATGGCAGGATTAAGCGAGGCTTTGGGCGAAGTGACTGAAAGTAAATTGGGACGGATCAGAGGGAAATTACCGAAAGTTAAGCACTGAAATTGGCACGGCAAGTGCTAACTGAGCGGGTCAGACCACCGCCGCCGGCACCGATTCCGGCGGAAACGGCGCCGGAGGAAACGGAGCGGCGCCGGGAGGAGGAGTTGCAGAGGGAATACGACAATAATCCGCCGGGAGAGATTTGTGCGTTTAGTGGGGGGGGGGCAAAAGAGAGACACAAAGGGACAAATGGAAAAGCCAAAGGAAATGCCAAAAGAGACAAAATGGAAAAAGGAAAAGCCATAAGGAAATGTCAAAATGGACAAATGGAAAAAGGAAAAGCCATAAGGAAATGTCAAAATGGACAAATGGAAAAGGAATGTTTCAATTTAAAATTAAAGTTCAGCCGACGAATGCAAAGATGAAGCGCCGAACTGCCGAGAAAATATTTTTCTGTGCAAAAACGGAGTGAGTTCATTTTCCTGTTCATCAGTTTTTATTTTTAATGTTTTGTCCCGTGCTGTGTCGAAGTGACAAAAGTGCGAATGAGTGATGATCGGAAGAGGCGGGTCATTTCAGTACGGAATAAATGATTTTAATTAATTAATATATAATTATTTTAATCTATTAAATAGATTTGCTGACCATAATTATAATTTCGATATATTATTTAATATTTCTCAAACAAATTACATTTTTATGAGAGAAATACAGTGCCCCAAAAAAGTCTTGACTCAAACCTGAAAAACTATCTTATAGTTCATTTAAATACTTGAAATAATTCATGCTTGCATAACTTTTGGTGCTGATCAAAAAAAGTCTCTTACACCAACTTGATCAGATCACTCCTTCCTAGTGACCGGGACACCCAAAATACACTGAAAATCGGGGAAATTTTCGAAATCCCTAGGGGGTTGGGAAATTTTTTCGAGAAAATGGGCAAGCCCAGTGGAAAGAGCACAAAATTCTCTACTGATTTGCCTTTTGAATAATGGGGCTACGACTTTCACATAAAAAGATATACTTGGTTGAATATTTGATCACCATAAAAATGATCACTTTTTGATCAGCACCATAAAAACTTTTTCTAAGAGCATCGAAATTAAACAATCTTAGTATCTTTCGATAGCCCTAAGTGTCCTCTATTTTACTTTAAATTTCGTTGAGTTGCAAAGAAGTTGTGGCTTGTAAATTTCAAAAATTGGTTTGGTAAACCTTTTTGACCACAACTTCTTTGAAACTCAACGAATTTTTTTTAAATTTTACAAGAAAATAGAGGACACTTAGGGCTATCGAAAGATACGAAGATTGTTTAATTTGGATGCTTCTAGAAAAAGTTATGGTGCATGAAATTTATCAAAATATAACATGGTCGTGTCTTTTTTCGAGGTCGTGTAAACTGAAAAGAACCAAATATATTTATTACTAGTAGTTTATTATTCAATTATAAATTTAAATAATTAATTAATCATTAGAATAACTCTTCCGTACTGAAATGACCCGCCTCTTCCGATCACCACTCATTCGCACTTTTGTCACTTCGACACAGCACCGTTTTGTCCTTTCTTTCTCTCCATTTTCTCCATAATTTTAAGCAAATTCACTTTATTTTAATACTCTCCATATTTTATGTGCTTTTATTTAAATTTTATTTTTTATAATATTGATCAACAATTCCATTTTGTCCAATTTGATAATAAATTTTCCATTCTCTGCAGATTTACGTGACTCTAATGCACGGATTGTGCAGGAAAACGTGCGCCGTTTGCATGCGAACGATCGAAGCGGCACAATGCGAGGACAGAAACCCAGTGGAGTAAGCAAAAGCGAGAACAAAAGAAGCCGACCGATGTTGCTTTCCTCCCCTTTTAAGCTGCCAATTATGGGGCTACTCTTTCTGCACAAACCCGGCCTATTCAAAGGGAATGAAAATGGCACAATGTGCCAGGTTTTGTGGGCTGTGCCCTAAATGATTAACGCCGTTCGATCTCGAGAATGGGGCCTCTGTGGTTCGACCACTCCACTTGGATAAATAATTTTACCGATTGTTTGGCTCAATAAAAGAACAGAATTGAAAAAATTAATTGCGATAATGGAAAAAAAAAACTTGTTTTTTATGTTTATGTAAGGTTAACAATTGGGTGAGGTGACGACGAATGAGTGATGGAAAAAGGAGGGGGAGAAGCCAATTTAGGAAAACAATCCCTAAAGATCGCGCCAAAAACGATCTGATAAAGCGGACAAAAAGCCGAAGCTGTTCTGTTTGTCCAACAGCTGCTTCTCTTCCATCTGCCATTTTCCGCTGTCCGTACATTCACTTCCCCCTCTCTTTCTCTTATAACACCTTTTCCTCCCCCGCCCTTTTTTCTCGTCTTTTACCCGCCACTCCTGCCAATTTCCAATCAGTATAAAATGTTGGATTTTCACTGAAAGCAGCATTCTTTTTTAATCCATTTCTGTAAAAATGGGCGAATTGCCCACTGGAACTTTGACAGCGTCGGTAATTTTGGCCGTGAGCTCATTCTGTGCCCTTTTGATCGGCTTTCCTTTGATGCTAAACGATGTCGCCAATTTGCAAAATGAATTGGCCCATCAGCACCAAACCTACAAATACATGGTAAACAGCAGAAGTGGAAGAGGGGAATGAGAAATAAATTAAAGAGCAATAGCATGTGGAATGACATTATGGAGCAGGGGGAAATTGGTCGCGGGGGCCGAGCCAACGCGAGACGACGGCGCCAATGTATGGAGGGGGGGGGGGGGGGGGGGGGGGGGGGGATTTGGCAAAAGTTGGGACAATGCGGCAAAACAAAAAACAATAATAATGCCTTATTGTCATATTGTCATGCAAGGACAGTCGTTTGCTTCACAATTCTTTTCACAAAGATCAGCCAGCCGCTTCTTCCGCTCTTCCTGCGCAATCGTCGGCAAATGTTTGTCCCCAGGGACCAAAAGGAGCGCCAGGCATTCCGGGAGAGCCAGGCAAAGGATAAATGGCATCACTACAAGGACATAACGAAAGATATTCAGGCCAAGACGGACAAGCGGGGAACCCTGGTCAACCCGCGGCCGGGGGAACCGCCCAAGGGGCGAATGGGGCGGTACGACCGGAGAGCGGAGGAAACGCATACGGAGGGGGAGCATCGCTGAACGCGGAACCATCAGCGATATGCGCACCATGGTCATTTGGATCAAAATAATCTGACAATTCAAACATGGCTTATCAAAGTCCTTTTTTCCTTTAGCCCCGCTGGACCGCCGGGACCCTCCGGCTACAAAGGCAAACGTGGGCCGCGCGGAGAGAAAGGGCCCAAGGGTGCATTTGCTGAAAATATTGCGCTAATTAGGTCATTTAGGCCAGATTGGCTCTCCTGGACGAGATGGACACCCTGGTTTAAATGAAAAGCCAAAAACAAACGCTGAAAGGCCTTTCAGGTGATGAGGGGCCAGAGGGTGAGATTGGTCTGCACGGAGAAACGGGGGAGGCGGGGCCCAAAGGGATTCCCGGCGAAGAAGGCATCGGTTACGCAAAGGGACCGCCAGGCCCAAAAGGCGAAGTTGGGCCGCCGGGTGAGGCCGGCGAAGAGGGACCTCCCGGAGAAAGAGGAGAGGACTCGCCGCCGGGTGATCGCCGGAATGTTTCTTTTCTCATAGACTGTTTTGCAGGGCCTAACGGCGAGGTTGGACCAATTGGACCACCCGGGGAAAGAGGCAGCGAGGGACCGCCCGGACAGCCGGGGCCTGCCGGAAGCCCAGGTTGGACCGGGAGAGAAGAGGCACAATCCCGACATAATGGCTTTAACAGGGGCCGATGCCGAGTACTGTCCTTGTCCCGAACGCTCCAATGGACAAGGGCCGGGCCAAGCCGCATATCCGGGCGGTGAACAGCAGGGACAAAAAGCAACAGCCCCGGGGGGAGTGAGCGGTCCGAGTGCCGGGAGAGCATCCGTTGGCACTCCCTCGTCCGTTGGTGCCCAATCGGCGGCTTACCCAAACAAAGCGGCGGCTTATGACAAATTCTCTCAAGCGGCCGCACTTCGGCGCTGAGACCTTTAAGTGGAAACGAATAAATGATGTCAAATTCGCTTGAAAGAATTGGTTTTCATTTTTGGGTGTGCTGATTCTGCATAAAAGGGGCCGATTGATGGACGACACTTTCATTCGCTTTTTGGGCGATGGAGGACGAATGATTAATGGAAGGAAGGGTGGGGAGGGATGGATGACCTTGACTGCACATTTGCACCTTTCCTTCCCATTTTTGACTAAACTTGGCAGAAATTCAAACATTTTCTGTGATAATCGGAGAAAGGGACAGAAAAATTAACGGATAAATTAAAAAAGGAAGGAAATCCAAAAAAGAACATTTCATGAAAGCCAAACTCTTTTTGGTGCTCAACACATAGCAATTATTGTTGTTGTTCACAATGTTCGCCTCACCCCCTCATTAAATGAGTCATCGACAACAAAATCCCCCCCCCTCCCCCCCTTCCGCCCCTATTGCCATTCTCCGCCCCCCCCCCCCCCGCCCATTGACCAATCTGCGCGAGTGAGTGACCCTTTGACCCCCACCGGGGCTTCTCCCCCCCCCCCCCCCCCGCCCCTTGCGGCATATTACTCCCGCGCCACCCCATCAGCCCTTGGGGCGTTGTTGTTGACCCTCCTCCCCCACCAACCAAGGTCAGTCTCAGTCTCTTCAGCCACTCGTCCCCCCCCCTTCCCATTCATTTGTCTGTCCTTTCTTCCATCGACCCGTACCTTTCCATTTCCATTTCCAACTCTTTCGCCTAATAATCAGTCAGAAGCGTTCGTTCGTTCACTCTGTTCATCACAAAATCTGAAAGTGTTGAGTAGGTTGGCCAAATGAATTTTCTCCAACTTTCAATTTCAATTTCCCCGCTTTTTCTCTTTTCTTTTCCTTTCCTTTGTTTTCTTTTTTGCCCCCTCCCTTTTCAGTGCTTCTCTCAATGTTTAGTTCAAACCCGCTTCTTCCTTTTGCTTTTTATGAAGTTCCCTCCCTTTCACGGGCACAAAATTTGTCGGTCGATTGGAGTCAATTGACTCCTCTCTTCCCCCCCCCCCCCCCCCCCCCCCCCCCCCCCCCCCCCCCCCCCCCCCCCCCCCCCCCCTCTCTCCCTCTCTCTCTCCCTCTCTCTCCCTCTCTCCTCGCTTCTCCCCCCCCCCTACTCTCATTCCTCTCTCTTCTCTCTATCCTCTCCTCTCTCTCTCTCTCTCTCTCTCCCCCTCTCTCTCCCCCTCTCTCTCCCCCTCTCTCTCCCCCTCTCTCTCTCCCTCTCTCTCTCCCCCCCCCAAATGTTTCCCTCCGTTTCAATTCGAATTCCAAAACATTCTCCGCTTAAAATACGCAAGTGTCGTCTCGTCTCCGAATCAACTCACTCTTTCGGAGTGAAGCTGATTCATCGACAATTCCAAATGCTTTCTGCGGCGCCTCCAATTGGATAACCAAATTTAGGATAGAACGGGTCAATTTGTACTGTGTATTTACGTGCTCTTAGCGAAAAATCACCGAATTCGAGGCCTAATTATTTTATATTCGAGAAATGCAAGTTCGAATGGTTCCTTGTGACTTGATTTACTTAATCTGTTTGTTCCTCAGTATTTCTTTCCGCCTTCCTTCTCCGTATTTTGTTTTTTTTCGGCTGTCCTTTGCGAGTCAATGGTTGTTTTTCACTTGGCTTTTCCGTCGGCTTTTCCCTCGGCTTTTCCTTTGGCTTTTCCCATGCTTTTCTCCCCCCATCCGTTCCTCTCCCCCCCCCCCCATCATCAGTTCCTTCCTCCCGCCTCTTTCCTTGTTTTATTGCGCATGAAATTGTAAATGCGCTGAAAGGGATTAGACAGCCACCCCCCCCCCCCCCCGGGGGTTTATTGGCGTCCTTCCCCCTCCCCTCCCCCCCCCCCCCCCCTTTCGCCCATTGATCGTTCACTCCGATGGCGTCTCCTCTTTCTTCTGCTCGTCTTTGGAATGGAAAAAGATGGCATTACAACGCACAAAATTGGGTTGTATAAAGTTGAACTGTTCCACGGATTAGCTCCCCTTTAAGCTTAATGTCACTTTTTCTTCTCCTCAACTCCAATTTTCGCTTTTCAATTCTCCTCTTTTTTTGGCATTTTCTTTCCAATTGGTGCCTTTGTTTCGGCTAACTTTTGTATTTATTTAAGACTGAACATTATCTCTCTCTTAATTAATGTTAAGTGCGTTCGGTGGCCCATCCGCCGATCCGTCGCCGCCAATTCCTCCGCGGGGCGTAACTGTCCCTTCTTCAAATGTCGACGGCGGACCCAAAAAAGAGGCAAATACACGCAATAATAAATCAAGGATGGTGAACTTAAAATTGAATATGCCATAAAGAAAAAAAAAAGTTGTGACAAGTTCAAAAATGCCTCAGAATTTTTGAATGCCCCATAAATTTAATTAATTTCCCACGTCCCATGGAAATGCGTTTTTAAAATGTTTGCCCATTAAATTGCCTTAATGAATGAATCACTCATCACTAGGGATGGGATTTTTAGGCACAAAAAATCGCGAAATAGGCACCTAAAATAGGCAAAAAAAAGTCGCAAAATAGGCATTAAACAGGCACAAAAATCCTCAAATAGGCACTAAAATAGGCAAAAAAAATTTTTTATTAACGCTTTTTAGGTAGCTAAACACGTAAAAATTAATCAAAAAACTTATTTTGCTTATATTTCAATTGTTTTAAAGTTATTTTCGATCAAAATAATTTTTTAAACCAAAAATTTTTATGAAGAGAAAATAATTAATTTTTCGGGACGAATTTTTGTGAAATTTTTTTTTCAATTCTTAGGGGTGTATTTTCTGAATTTTTTTAAGGTCATTTCTAGGGGGTGTATTTTTCATTTTTATTGCATTTTTGTTAACGATTTTTCCGAAAATCCTAAAAAAGGCGTAAAAAATGGCGAAATAGGCACAAAAATAGGCAAATAGGCATTAAGCACAAAAAGTCCAAAATAGGCAAAGTTAGGCATTATAAAAGTCATCGTAGACACCCCAAACCAAGCGGAAAATGCTTTTTTCGTGCTTATCTTTACGTATTAAGTACGCAAAAATTTTAGGCATTTGCCTAAAAATCCCATCCCTACTCATCACTGATTGTGAGACTGATTTCACATTCCTCACACAGCAAAAGAATCAAATGGGAAATGTGCGCGAATCCATTGGCATTCTGTTCGTGATCACTGTCAGCATGGCCATTCTTTTCTCCTCCGTTTTCATTTTCAAATACGCCCTCAGGGATAGAACCATTTACGAAGAACTCGTCGATTATTTGGGTAAAAAATTTACTCTATGGCAATATTTATTGTTTTCAATCGAATCATTCTTTTTGGACATTTCTCATTTTTTGAAAATTTCAGTTTGAACTTTTAAAAAGCAATTGTTTTATTTTAAAATTAATTTTAAAAAATAGACAAAACGGTGAGCATCAGCAAAATCAATTACAACGTTATGTTTGGCGTTTACGAATTGAAGCCGAGTGAATTGGACGTGTTGGAAGAACACAGAAAGGTCAGCCGATTCAGTACCGATTGTCCGTCCCCCAAATTGGCGCGTTTCAGTACAAATCGCTGATGTGGGCCTTTCTGCTGGCCGACCTCTGTTCCCTGCTCATCTTCGCCATTGCCGCCTTCTTTTACTTCAGTGCCGAAACCTCAAAGGGCCTCATCCGAGTCCTTTTTTGGGTGATTTACTGAATTCAGTTTTTTCAAATCAAAAAATTATTATTCCAAAATGCCATTCATTTCAAAATGCCAATTTGGTATTCCAATTAAACTCTGGCTCAATCCTTGCAAATCCCCAGGTGTTCCTTCTGCT
The DNA here is from genome assembly GCA_023374025.1 of Heterodera schachtii. Classification (NCBI taxonomy): domain Eukaryota; kingdom Metazoa; phylum Nematoda; class Chromadorea; order Rhabditida; family Heteroderidae; genus Heterodera; species Heterodera schachtii. The sequence goes on from SIJG01000145.1 coordinate 157,907, forward strand.
CGGCCTTCTGTTTGCGCTGGTGGAGGTGTCGCTGTACGCCTTGCTCATCTCTCCGTACCTTTCCAAGCTGCCCAATTCCACAATTGCCCTTCTCGACCATGCCATTCCCTTTAACCCCGGGGGCTTGGCTCAGATGGAACACCGATTCGGCTGCATATTTGACCAGAACCTTTACGAGACTTTCAAACGTCAGATGAACGCGCGGGTGCGTCCGTCGCTCTGTCCCTTTGAATTGGCTGAACTTGCAGAACACCTGCGACCCGTTCCTTCTGTCCTCCTTCGTGCCGCGGCCCCTCCTCTTCGTCTTCGTCCTCCTCCGACTTCTGCCCATTCTCTGTTTTCTCTTTTTGGTCGCTGCTCCCCAAAATGCTTTGAGCATTTCGCTGGCCAAATGCATTCTTCGCGTTAAGCCCACCATCAGATACAAAAAGAAGTGCTTTGAAAGAAAAATGAAGGCCAAAAGCAAAATAACTAAAAATAAAAAGCCCAAAAATTATTTAGCGCCAAAAGCACTCCTTCAAAGAGTTTGCCATCGTATTACTCGCACAATTCGCCGACAAAGACAACATTTGGCATCAAAGAGAATGTGCCAATCTCTTCCCCGTTGCCTTGCGGCACACAAATTCCACCAAAGACTCCGCCGTTGGGTTACATGGACCACAGAATAAAGTGGGCACAAAATGATCGAAATTTGTTTGGCTAATTAATTGGTGCCATTTCCCTCCAGCTATAACAATGCCGCCTTTTTCGCCGTCTCCGGCGCCAACGCAAATTATGCGCAGGGCCCAAATGCCAGCGCGACCAATTTGGGCGGCGGAAGGAGTTCACGCAGCTCAGAGATTTCCATTAACAAATTCGGCGGGGAAAATTTGGCGACGGTCGACCAAATTAAGCGGCAAATGTCATTTTCCCATCTGTAGGAGAATTAATTGACCAGATGGACAGCAAATTAATTCACTGATTCAGGGGCAGTACGCACACAACGAACAGTTTGGTATCCGAAGTTTAAGCCAATGGCACACCAAAGGAACGCCAATTGCTTTTTGTCCGTTCCCTCAACATTTTTGAAGCCTTTTCTTCTTTTAAATCCTTAGCATTCTGCCAAAACCAATTCATTAATTAATTACCCCTCTTTTACATTCCAAATCTTTTCTTTGTTCTTTAATGGTAATTTCATCTCTGCTGATCATTGGTCAATTTAAATTCAATTAGCCATTTTAAAAGTGCGTTTTTCCTCCCCCCCCCCCCCAATTATTTTTTGCCCATTTTTTCATTTTTTTTTGTTTTGTCATTTTATTTATGAGATTAAACATTTGTACAAAATGGCAAAAGTGCACAAAATCATTCTTTTTCTCTTCACTTTTCCGTCTTTTCATTTATTTTCTTTTATCACCCGAAAAGCATCGCTAATTTGGCATCATTAATCCCTTCCTCGGAATATTTGGTGCCATACCAAATTTACGCGGAAGAGAGCGTGTCCGATTGGGCTGTGTTTTTTGACTGATTAATTAGTGCCTAATGACCGACCACATGCTGCTGTTGTTTGGCTTTTTTCCTCGGTTGGTGTTCCCCCGCGGCGACATTTCCGCCGACCGATTGCCTTGGCATTCGACTCGGCAGCAAATAAATGCTCACTTCGCTGCCATTGCTTAACAAAATTAGCACTCAATTAAGTATCATCATTTGCTTAATGTGATGCAATGAATCGAAATGACTGCTCTCGACTTTATTTCTCGGATTTGGCACTGTGCCAACCCTTTCCAAAATGCGTTGTCCATTCAATGCCTTCCCCTTTCCCCGCCCCCTCTGTTTTCATGCGTTTTGCGTACCCATCCGTCCGCTGCTCGTGCCGCGCTTTGACTTCCGCGCGTCTCAGCCGCGTCGACCGCACTCCGTAAAAGCGAAGGGTCGCGTCGCAATGGGCAAAAAGACGCACAACGGAGGCCAAAGTGTTGTTTTGTTCTCCGTTTTCATTTGCGGGGAATTTGAGTTTTGCGATATGAAAGAAAAGCTAAAAAGGGATGAAGTTCGAAAGGACGGAGCTTTGGCCAAATAAATCGTGGCACCTGCAAAAAGCCATGGAAAGGCAACGCGGGTGCCCCCGAGGGGACGCTTTTGCCGGTGCTGTTGAAATACGAATTGATTTCACCGAATTGCTTCTCCAATTCTGGCAAAGACATCACATCGGTCAGCCGACACTTTCTTAACAGAGCAAAAGGTGAGAAAATTCAAATGTTTGGCAAAAAATGCCTGAGAAAAATTTTAAGGGCCAGCAGAGAAATTGAAAGAGAGTGGCGAATGGACACAAATTGGAGGAACAAATAGACGGCCCTGTCCAACACCAGCAAATGCATGCTCACTTGGCCATAACGGAGCGGGAACACCTGAAACAGCAACAGAAACAGCGGGGCTTTTGACCGTAAAAAGCCTTCGTGGCAAATGCTTTTGCTTTTGTTGGCACTGAGTGACGTGCCTCGGAAAGGTGCGGTCTCCGTGCCCTCCTCCGCTTTTCCTCTTCGTCCTCCTCCCCCTCCGCTTTTGCGGCCGTTCCGTCGGTCCCTTTCGAATTCACCGACAAAGCCTCCCAATTTTGTGGCGCTTCTTCCGCCGACATTTCGCTGTTCCTTTCCGCTTTTCTTAACCATAATTTGCTTTTCGCCTTCTCCCGTCCGTCCTCACTTTTCGCGCCTTTCATTTTCCTTTTCGCTTTTTGCCCCATAAAAATGCTGCAATTTGTCAAGCACAAGCAAAAGACAGTCCCTGACCAATGGCACTTTTATCATCTGTTCAGCGAGTGGCAAACCCGACCAATTTTAATTATGCCAAAGAACAAACTTCGTCGACGATGGAGCGAACTTGGAAGTTGGGCTGGTCGGCGGCAGAAGTTTCAGCTTCAGTCCCCGCAGACTCAGCCGTACTTTTGCTCAGACTGTGCTCAACCGTAAGCGACGGGGCTGAGTTCACCTCCAGCAAAATGGGAGAGCCGTCTTCGCGGATCAGAATGTCGAAGCCCATAATCTGCAGAAATTCATCAGTGAATGCTTGTCACGGCTTCTGCTGGTCCGCAAAAGCCGAGTGTCACACGGTTTTCTGTCCAAACATTGGCACGGCACCTGAAAGCACTTCGGTGCCGCGTTTCTGCCCATTTCTGCGAAGTGGTGTTCGTAGTTGAGCATAATCTCCGGCACCATGGCCAGCACCGTCTTGGCAATGATCAGCTTCACGTCCTTCCACAATCGCCGTGTTCTGACGCCTTTTCGCTCCATCTGATGGAACACCGTCGACAGCAGTCGCTTGCTTCCTGCGATTCATTTTTTTTTTTTGGCAAAATGCCAAATTCACCTCTCAGTTGTTCTCTCAGGGAATTGCTGTGCATGTACGCATTGTTCTCTTTGTTCAGTGAGTAATTGGTCAAATGAGCGTAAAATTTGTCGAAATTCTCAGGGCACGGCCTCACATATTTTTCCGTACAAAATCGTGCCATTCCTATCCTTTTAGATAAAAGGTTATAAAGCAAGATAAACAAAAATAAAAAGTGAGCGCCTTCTCTGGCCACGTAAATGGAAAGTGGGTTGATGCTTTTAATCACCGCATACACCCGAAGGTCGAATTTGAGCTCATCCGGCAACAGATAGGGGTCGATGACGTACTCCTGGACCAATTGCCGTGTCGTGGTGCTCTTCAGCTGATCATGCGAATTGATCAGATAAATGCCCGTCCCCTGGGCACCTAAAGCAACTTCCGTTCTCTCCCCCATCTCTCTTTTTCCACATCAGAATTGACCTTCGTCCGGTTTCACAATAAAACATTGGCCTTTGTCGGCGTCCCTTTGATCCGTGCAGTGATTTTTGAATTTGTCCAATTGGGCGGGAAGTACCCAACTTTGGGGGTAAAAGGCATATTCGTCGGGGAACAATTCGCGCATTGATTGGATCGCCACAGTCAAAGAAACCTTTTTGGCCAATTCGCTCATCCCTAAATTAGCTTAATTGCCTAATTAGGGGAACTTGAGCATTAACCAGGGAATTTGTTGACGCGTCCCCCCTCTTTGACAGTGTCTTTCATGTCTTGGTAAACCACGCTATGCCAGTAAATATCACAGCTTTGTCCATCCCTTTTTGGCTCAGTAAATTCTCGAATGCCAAGTTGTTGGGCACAAAATGACACCACTTGGGAATTGCTGTCATTTTGGAGCTTTTATCCGTCAGAAGCAATGCTCGGCCCCTCTTACAATTAAACAATTAATTAACCCACCTTTTGGCCCTGGAAGTGTCGATGCTAAACCGATCCATCGTTTGCATTTGCCAAAAGATTGAGCAAATGAATAAGCAAATGCATTTTTAGTTTTTAGGTCTTTTTCAAAATGTGATACTTAGAAATGAATTCGAGTGAAAAGATGCGCGAGAAAGGACCATTTAATGCCTTTTGAAAATTCACTGCGAATTTCCGCCGTTTTAAAAAGTGCCGACTTTCATTTGCGTCCACCGCCCCTCGCCACTCCTTCGGCACTCATTCTGCTCTTTGGACTAACGCTATTCGAAAAGGACAAAACAACGAGCAGAGCCAATGGCACGATTATTTGGCCATTATTGGCCCTTACTTTTGCCGTTTCCCCGGGCAACTAAAAACCAAAAGCATTTCATTTCTTTTGTGTGCCCAAATTGCATTAATAATGTGAGTGAAGTCAAATTTTAATAAATTAATTCGGGTATAATGCGATTTCGACAAATTAAAATAGCGATTTCTTTCGATTTTAAACATTTTGCTTCAATTTTTTTGGCATTTTGTTTCTCTCATTTTCCATTTTCTCATCTCAGCATCTCTTTTCTGCTGCTGAAGCCCACCAATTGTTCAGACATTCCAATTGAGGCGGGGTTCGAATTGTACTCCTTAAAGACTCGTTCATTCTTTTCCATTCTTCGCCATTGCCTTATAGCCTCGGTCGTCCCGTGGGTATTTGGCTCCGCTGATTTCGATCAGTTCCTGGAGGCCGTGGACTCCGATCAGTATTTTGTAGAGCCAATGACCGACCAAAGCCCCGACAAAAGGCACGGCTAGGGGAATCCAAAAGTAGAAATTGTTGTTGCTGAACGAATGGATGATCGATCACATGGAAAACGGAAAAGGCAGCGATGGGTAGGCGGAGACTTTCACTAATCAGCGCCCACCTGAACACTTCCCAGCCGAGTCCCAGACAAAGCATAAAAAGCCGAGGCCCCAAATCTCTTGCGGGATTTATGGCAAAGCCGCCATTTGTGCCGAAAGTCAACGCGATCTTTCGTTTGAAAAAAGGAACATCGGAGATGCATAAATAAGGAAACAGACCATTGTCAGGGAAAGGCCCACCAGCAAAGGCGCGAGTCCGACGGGGACGCGATTGCGTTTGTCCATGATCAGACTTATACAAAAGGCCAAAATTGCAGTACCGATCAGCTTAAAGAGGAAATTTAAATTAATCCAGGAAAAGATAGTGCCAAGATGATTAGATGTTGTCAAAAAAAGAAAGAAAACGAAAATGGAAATGGAACTGACCTGATCAGCAACACTGCCCCAAATGCTTAAATTAGGACTTGGAAAAGTGGCGAAAAGTTGTGCTGTTAAGTGATCGGAAATGTATTAAACAAATGAGTGAGAACGCATTACAGAATTCTTGATTGCCATTTCGTGTTTGAATTTGCATGCAATTCTCTGGAATAAAATTAGTGCAAAATTTAATTTTAGTTTTACCGAAATGGCCAAGAAACGCCACAGCACTGCCCAGAAAAGCGGCAAACAATTGGGCAAAAATATACAGGGCAAAACGGACCGGAGAGATGGACCCGCTGGCCAACTGAACCAAAGAAATGGCCGGATTTAAATGACCACCTGATGGGGAAGGGAATTGATTGCTATAGAAATGCCAATTTAGCGAACCTGAAATTTGTGCCGAAATATAAACACCAAAAGCGAGGCCAAGCCCCCAGGTAAATTGAGGACCGAAATGGACAGAAGCCGACTGGAAGGATTGGATGTTGGCCGAAATTCCGATGAGCTTAACGGACAGAGGGGGGGGGGGGGGGGGAGTAAAGCGAAAGTGCCAAATGAAGACAGACCAAAAGGAAGAAAGTGCCAACAAACTCGGCAAGTGTTTCTCTGAGCAGCTGATTCTCCGTCCTAATTAGTGATGCTAATTTTTCTCGAAGGCGTTCCATTTGATAATGGAACAATAAAAATAATTAAATTATTGTCAATGATTATGCCGACCGAATTTACCAAAAGTTTTGTCCCAATTTTTTTAATTTTTTATGTAAAAATGAAGGGATTCATTCTGTTATGGAATGGGCCGAGGGGGGAGGGGGGCGTCCTTTTTGAACAAATTGTATTGTTGGCGGAAAACAAATTGTTGGATGATTTTGGAATTTGCGGAAAATGGCCGATTATTTTATTCAAAATGCAAATGAGCGATTTATGGAAATGATAAAAAAAAATAAAAAAAAGGGGGGATGAAAAAGCATGGAAATGCAATCGTACAGATAAAATTTAAGGGCAAAAGGACAATTAAAGAAACAGGAAGCCAACAAAAGTATCGGTAATCACTCACAAATCAATTAAAGAAATTAAAGCATTGTTTTTTGTTTTCACTTCAATCTTTGGCCGTTGGAAATGTCAAAGGCACCAAAAAGCGAAGAACACTTCTCACAAGGGCAGCTGAAGAAGGCATCTTTTACTGCTTGCAAATCCCAATCATTCCAATCGAAATTCGTCGTTTTCTCCGCACTTTAATGAAGTGCAATTAATTCTTAATGAAGGGAATTAATTCCTTTGTCGGTCTTTCCTTTTACAATTGCCCCCCCCCCCTCCATTTTCCAGATTTTTTCTCTAATTCCTCCCCCCCCCCTCCCAATTAATCCGTCCATTGTTCGTTCTTCCATTTCTTCTCTTTTTCTCCATCGTCACTTTATATAATCTTAATCCTGCTTGCTGTGGTTTCTGTTTTGTTCATGTTCATGCATATTTGTCAATTAGTTACGCATTTAGCATTAATTAGCGTATTTTGCTCCCCAATTACCCCCCCCCCCCCGCAATGTGTCGAGAATATCCCGCCAAGTTAAGCAAATCCCCAACCAAACAAACCAAGAATCTGTTAACGCATCGTAAGTCATCCTCCGCCTACTCTAATTATTCGACCATTTGGTCCAATGGATGATTTTTTGTTTTTTTTTTGGCGGTATTTATGCCAAATTGCTTTTTCTGTGTCCATTCCATCTTTTCTAATTCAATTCCTTGTCAATTAATTAAATATGAACAAATTGGCTGCTGTTTTGTCAATTGCTTTTTTCATCATAAACCATCACTTTTTCGCATTCATTCGTGCTCAATTAGAGGAACAATTTAAAAGCATTGGAACAGAGAAAAGGGTAATTAGCAAATAATTAACAATATTAATTGGGTTTGTTCACATTCTTTCCTAAGATTGGCAATCAGTTGCCATTGCGTCAAATATCCGATGAATCGATGAGACAGACGATAAATTATTCAGCGCCATTGAAACGAAAAAGAGAAATGAGAGGCGAAAACGGAGGAAAAGCCGAAGGAAAAGCAGGAGGAGAAGCCGAAGGATGTTTTAGGGACAAAAGGCGGAGAAGGCGAAGACGACAGAGTAAAGTGAAGGGATATTTTACAAAAGTGCCAATTGATTCAGTGAGCTGTCCGTGCTTTGGTTGTGCTAATTGCGGTTACGATCGCTGCAATGAGCAGAGAGCTGCGAGTGAAAGTGTAGGAATTGTGTTGTATTATGCAATTTTTTCATTTCATTTCAAAAGGTGCCAATTTCAATCGGTCAACCGCAAAATGCCATTGTCCCTTTCCCTTTGCCTTTGCAGCAGATTTCGCCGTTAACTTCGTACAAAATTGCTCCACAACAGCTCAGTGGACTTTTAGCAGAAAATGATTGGTATTCGAAATATAAAACGCCAGAAAATGGACCAGAGCAAACGCACGCAAAAGCAGGACAATTTTACCCTTTGGGGTAATTAATTAGTTAATTAGGCAATTAATAATGGGAAATGTTTTCACAATAATTGCGTCGGAAAAGTTTGACAAATGCTGCGAGTGCAAATGTCGACCAAATCCAACCACAACATTCACTTGCCCCTGTTTCTTCTGCCGATGAGCCGACAATCAATCGACAACACGCGGCGATTGTCCACCGACCGCACAGCGATTCGGGATATGCCAAAATACCGCAATTAGCACGAAAATACCCACTCCCGGAATGTTACACGGACGAGAGCAGTCAGTCAGCCGCAAAAGGACACAAAAATTAATTAAAAATCAATTAAACAAATACATAACCAAATTAAATTATTATTATTATTATTACTTTATAAAAAATGGCTTAAAGAAATGCCTTTCTTTGTTCATTTAATACGAATTTCCATTCTCTGCCAGGTTTTATGTGCTGTAATGCCCAATTGGAAGAGACCATTCACCGGGCTTTTCAGCATCTCATCGACACCATTCACAACTTTCATAATTGCAACATTCAGAAAATTTCGAGCACCGTTCAGGTGACGCTAATTGACTTTTGAATTGAACACTGTTCAGTCATTTGCCGAGAAACAGTTCAACATTTCATTCGAAGTGGTCACCGGGTTGACAGATTATGCGTCCAAAAGTCACTTTTACAGAAATTACATTTGCAAAGTGCAGAGGGACAATCGGTAAAACTTGGCGAATATCGTAACAAAGTTAAATGAAGCATTTTACAGTAGGAAGTTTTAATGATCGATTCAGTGATAATTAGTCGATCAGTGACTTACAAATTAGTTGAGGCAAATTTAAAAGTGTTCTTGAGATAATTGAATTGGTTTTTTGTATTGTTAAAGCCCAGCAGAAATATTAAAATCTATGAACCAATTGGGTTTAATTTTAGCACTTCGGGAAATTCTTTGAAAAGAATTTTCTCAAATCAGCTGAATGAATAATGATCATAGATCGATTTAATAGTGTAAAAAAACAATTTTAGTTATATTTTGGCTTATGCAACGCCACGTTGGGAAATTGAAGAAGTAAAAGCCCATTTTCAAACTAATTCTTCTTTTGTTGTTATTTCAGAACGGAAGAAACACAAATCAACATTTTGTGATATAATTAGGGCTGTAATTATATTTTTGTGATTGGCTCCCGGAAAATGCGTCAGTAATACAGTATTTTACCGTAACATAAGCATTGTATTACAAAAAGTATAAAATACATATATAAAAATTCTTTCTTAATTTTTTTCAATAAAATTTTTGAAAGAAAATTAACCCAAATCCCTATAAATTACTACTGTAAATGGATTATATGTTGTAAGCTTGTTTCTATATAAATTCACACTTAAGATTCAAATCATATCATTACCCCGCCTCGTTTTAGAGATTCTGTCGCTGATGCATTTTCCGTTTTTTGCATTTCTGCGCATATGCTACTACATATGTGAAGAAAAAGGCTCAAAAATTTATTCTGCGTTACATTTGTTGTTTTGGTGAAGGTTTTTGGTGCATATAAATGCATTTTTGTTGATTTTACAAGAATTAATGTATATTCACTGGTTTTAGGGCATATTTTGCCATTTTTTGGAAATTTCAGCCTTCATGACTGTAGGACCCCGAAGGATCATTATAAATTATAAAATCTTTAACTAAAAATTTAACGAATATCTTGACTTATAAGATGTTTTTTCTCGTGGACGGATCCCGACAAATATAGCACCAATCAATAGCTCTCGATGAGAGAAATTGATCTAGGGGTGGGGGACGTTGATCAGAAGCGATTAAACCGGTTTTTGAACCGATTCAAACCCAAAGAAAGGTGCATTTAATGCCAAATTAAACAAAAATTTCTTATTGCGCTAAAAACCAGCGCACTTTTATTTTTTATTAAGTTAAAATTTGTGTGCACACCAGGGATGGCACGGAATTCCGATTTTCGATTTCCGAAAAAATTTTGGTCGTCGGAATTCCGACTTCCGGTTTCCGAAATTTTTGATAAATTGGAAATTTTCGGAAATTTTTGTTTTATTTTTTAAAAAAAATTAGTAATTTTTGTACAATTTCTATTAATAAATTGGGTACTTGAGATTTTTATTTTTAATGGTAAAAACGTGTTTTACAGGGGTATTCGGGGTCGCTGATCGCGAATATGACATTAATTTCGACCAATTTCGAACCCCGGACCCGAATTCTAACAAAAGTCGAAAAAAAAAATTTTTTAACCAAAATCATTCTTTATTGTCCAAAATCGATTCAAATGCACTGAAATTGAATAGAAAATAGAGATCCATGGCCATTTCATGCATAGAAAATAGGGATCCATGGCCATTTCATGCATTTGAATCGATTTTTTGACAATAAAGGTGGATTTTGTAAAAATCAATTTCCAACTTTTGTTCGAATTCGGGTTTGGGGTTCGGAATTGGCCGAAATGGAGGTTATATTCATGATCAGCAACCCCGAATACCCGTGGAAAACACCTTTTATCATTAAAATTTTTTTTTTTTATTTATGTGGTCCAAACCAGGGGTGGAGCGCGCACAAAGAAATCCCGCGGTCGCGGATCGCGCATCGCGGATTCAATTTGCCGCGGTCGCGGATCGCGCAAAAAAATTGCCGCGTATCGCGGATCGCGGTCGCGCATTTTTTCAAATTTTTTAAACTATTTTTTACACTTTAAAAATGACCAATTGGTTTTAGGATGTTTAAAAATTAAAGAAAAATAAAAATTGGAATATTTTCTTTATTAATTAAATTTCAATTGAAATAATGTAAAGAAAAAATGAAAAACGTTTCAGTTACGTTGGGGAATTGAACCCAAATGACAAACACTGAAGGTCAGAAGGTTTAGCCACTAAACCACATTTGCATATTAGTAAATGCTGTAAATGAAATAAATAATAATTTTTTTTTCTCAAAAATTTATCATTCCTCACCAATTACCTTCTCTTTTTTCACCCAGACCCCCATTCTTACCAGTGCTTACAAAAATGCGCGGCACGCCGCGCAAAAAAAAATCCCGCGGCCGCGCACCGCGCATTCAAATTGCCGCGGCCGCGACCGCGCAAAAAAAAAATGCCGCGAATCGCGGATCGCGGTCGCGCTCCAGCCCTGGTCCAAACTGTACAAGTACCATAAATTGTACTGAATTGCTCAAAATCGCTAAATTTGGTCATTTTTGGACAAAATCTCTTAATAAATCGTATTAAAAATTGCAAAATTTTTCCCGGCGGCGCCTATCGGCGGACCAACTTCCCCCCCCCCCGTTCAACAAAATTCTTTGAAAAAGCGTGCCGCAAAAAAAAACAAAGTAAAATGACATGAAAAGATTTTGATGAAAATCATTGAATACTTTTTTCAAGCGAATATACTAAAAACATTTGTGACATCACCTTTTCCTTGGTTAAGAAGTAAAAAATTAGCATATTAAAATATTATAAAATTTTTATTATATTTTATATTTTTGAAAAATTTCCGATTTCCAAATTCCGATTTCCGACGTTTTTGGGGTCGAAATTCCGATTTCCGACTTCCGAAAAATTTTTGGGGCCTCGGAATGCCATCCCTGGTGCACACTCGACTATGGCGGCAACTTACTTAATTTTGTTTCCATTTTTTCTTTGGTACTGAAGTGTCTATTAAAAAAATTTTAAAAATAAAATAAAAAAGCCCGATTTTCTTCATTTTTGGGTTTTGAATCGGTTCAAAAACCGGTCTATGCGTTATTAGGGCCTATTTTCTAGGTTTTTATTTTTGGAACCTACAAACCTAAAAAAAAAAAAATTGAAAAAACTTATTTCCACCTATTCTGGCGTTTTGCACAAAATTTAATAAAAAGGTAATTTCCACCTATTCTGGCGTTTTGCACAAAATTTAATAAAAAGGTAAAAGGAAATACACCCTTAAGATTCGACCCTAAAATTTTCTCAAAAATGCATCTTCAAATTTTATTTTTTTGAAAGGAACCATTTTTAGGGCTATTTTTGGGGTTTCTTAGGACCTAAAACCCAACTATTTTGGTACTTAGTTTTTAGAACCTAGAAATATAAGCCCTGATAGTCATCAAAAAATATTTTATTTTTAAATCCTTAATATTGTGCCAAAACTTTCCGGTGCCCAAACTTAGGAAAATATTGATCATATGGCCCAGAGCCGAAAATGGTCGAAACATATACCAATCGATAGCTCTCGGTCTGTAATGGAAGGATCCGAAAGAATTTTTTTGCGGAAACCAATTCCTGAAGAGTTACAGACCCGGGACTGAAATGGCCAAATGGCTTTGGGACTGAACCGTCCAAACCTTTAAACGCATGCAATTGCGACAAAATGCATATCAATCGATTCCTCATCGTCTGTTAATTAAGAATATGAAGGAATTTTTGGATAAAAAAGAAATTAGCAAAAGTTATAGGTCCCCTCAAAATCGGTTCAGTCAAAAAAAAAAATTCGTCAAATTTGAAAAGTTGAATTTAGCTTATTGCGCTAAAAAACCGCCGCACACTCGACTACGGCGGCCAGTAGGTGGGGCGAGACTACGGGCTACGGAAGAAGTCCGCGCGTGATCCGCAGGCGGTTGACTGATTGGCGGGGGCCCTTCGGGCCCCCGCAGTCAACCGCCTGTGGCGCTCGTCAGACTGCTTCCTCCGCCCTCCGTCTCGCCCCACTACTTGCTCCGTCTTCGCATGCTCCCTTTTGCGAAGTTCAAAAACTGAAGTATTTTACGTTTTTTTTTTGGCTCAGCTAAATTAATTTTTTAATCAAAGTCAGTTTTTGATATTTTTGAGGACCCATAACTTTTGTCAATTTCATTTTTATCCAAAAATTCTTTCGGTTTCATGATTAGCGGACCGTGAGGAATCGATTCATATGCATTTTGTCGCAATTCCATGCATTTTAAGTCAATGGATGGTTCAGTCCCAAAGCCATTTGGCCATTTCAGTCCCGGGTCTGTAACTCTTCAGGGATTGGTTTCCGCAAAAAAATTCTTTCAGATTCTTCCATTACAGACCGAGAGCTACCGATTGGTATATATTTCGACCATTTTCAGCTCTGGGCCATATGATCAATATTTACCCAAACTTACCCCCTCGCGTAAAAACGCACTTTTTATGGGACCAGTAAAAGACCACCCTTTTATTTTTACTCCATTGATCGAGCTTTTTCATTTCTTCATTAAGTAAATTCCTAAAATTGTACACTTTGTATTAACGCGTGTTTACATTTTAAAAATTGTCTTTGGGGTGTCTACCCGTTCATCCGCTTTGCCCCAAATCACCGTATTAGATCTTTCATAATTGTTTTGTGAATGTTGCATGTTCGACTCTGAAAGCTTTTAAAAAGTTATGCTTTAAGATTCTTATTCTGAAATCTTAAAAAACAATAATATGTCGGTCAACCAAGTTTATCACATTTCTGGCTTGCTCGAGAAAATGACTAATGTGGACAAAGTTTGTAAAATTTGTTAATCCTCGAAACCTTTGCTTTAAGGACTTCCGTTATATGGCAGTGAATGACTTAATGGCCGAATTGAGCAAACAGTCCATCACATTGGACGAAGACATGGAGAGAAGGGTTTGTTCTTCGCCCCATAATTTGTCTTACTTTAAATTTGTTAGATTGTGAGGGCTTTGCTTACTCTAATACAGGACAAAAATGGAGAAGTGCAAAATCTGGCGTGTCGTTGTTTAGGTTGCGTTTATCTTTTATCCCTTTGACATTCTGTCGGAATTATCCCGGTAATACTGCCGATAGTTGCCCCACTTTTTTGTAGAATTTTTTTTTTTGTTTTCAAAAGTCCTGAAAACATGTTTCCAATGGTTTTCAGGGTCGCTGCTCACGAATCCGGTATCCATTTCGAACTCCGGACCTCGAAAATAAAAAATTTCAAAATTCGCGCAACTATCGGCAGTATTACCATTACCACTCTTCCCCATTTTTTTCAAAAAATAAATTATAAAATTAAGGACCACTTGTGCACAAAATTAAGTTGGCTCAGTTGGAGACTTTGGTGGACTCACTTTGTGCCAATATGGTGAGCCAAAATGAGCAATTGCGCGACGTCAGCTCCATCGCCCTGAAGACGGTGCTCAATGAACTTCCAAGTGGATCCATAACCAGTCAAATGTTTCTTTGTGTGAGACGGGTCATTCCGAAGCTCATCGAAACACTCAGTAAGTAATTACAAATGGCATTTAAAAGAACCTATGTTAAGACATGTCTTTTTGAATAATTAAAATGTTTTTTATGCCAAGTTTATTAACAATTACGAGAAAAGCGCTACTTGTAAATGCGTGTCTTAAATTTTATTAAAACCCAATGGGAGTGATTTTATCGTGAAAACTTATTCCTGCCTTATCGTGGTCACAGATCTCGAACCTAACATCATTTTTATACCAATTCCTAATCACTATAAGCTGAACTCGAACAAAAAGTCGAAATTCAAATTTTTGGAACTTGAATTTTTGCTCAAATTTAGGTTAGGATTTGGAATTGTATGAACTTGATGCTGGGTTTGTGATCATTGATCCCGAAAACTCCAGGAACAAGTTTTCATGACAAAATTTTCCAATCCACCCTTTGATTGTAATAAAATTCAAAAAGTACCAATTTGCAATCAGCGCCCAAAAAAATTTATATATTAAGAAACTGACTACAAAGGCAGCTCTTCTGTTAAACTTGAAGTTTTGGACATTCTTGGCTCTCTTATTTTGCGTTACGGCCGGACATTTAATTTAATGTTTGACGAGGTATATTTTTTTGCCCTTTGAAAAACCACGATTAATTACCATGCCATAAATAAATACTTGCTTTTGGATTCTTATCACAATTTGTGCATTTTGGTATAGTAATTACAATTCCTTTCTTTAAAGATTGAAAATATTCTTTTTGTTCAACTCGAAAAAGAGAGGCAAACGATGCGCAAAAGAGCAATTTCTACCGTTGGTATGTCCTTTGTTGCTTTTCTTCCCCTTTTGCCACTCTCCCTTCATTTGAGTTTTTCTTACTTTTTCCGTTTTTCTTGAGGCCATCTTGCCGATGTCGTCGGTGACGAACAATTCGACCGAATCGTGGAGAAAGTCCTTGGCACTTGTGCAGATTCTGAAACTGAGCTCAGTTCCCTGAAGACATTTATCATTTCTGTTATCACAATTTGTCGCACTTCGGGCGCTCGCTTTGCCAAATTTTTGCCTCAGGTTTCGACCGATAATTCACTATTTTTATTGAAAATTATCAGATTGTGCCAATTTTGATACAAAAGTGTGAATCGGTGGAGGACGATGAATTGCACGAGATTTGCTTACAGGTAAATGCAATTGAAATCGGTAATTGACATATTGAAAGTGTTTTTAGGCGTTTGAGATATTCGCGTTTCGTTGTACGAATGAATTATCGCCATTTGTGCCGAGCATTGTGAAGATAAGCGTCGAAATGGTTTCTTATGACCCGAACTATAATTACGGGGCTGAAGAAGAAGGCGAGGAGATGGAAATGGGTTTGAATTTTTTCCAAGTCATTCCATGCTTTTGTACCTTATTGTTAGACAATCCGACACAAGAAGATGGCGAAACCGAGGAGCAGGACGATGCTTATTCGGATGACGACGATTTGAGTTGGAAAGTGCGAAAAAGTGCTGCCAAATGCATCGAAGCATTGGTGAGCTTCTTAGCTTTGGGAGTCGCCATTGATATTCTTTTTAGATTACATTTCGAACCGAAAAACTGAGCGAAAGTTACGGTAAATGACATTAAAAATAAAAAACCTTTCCGTCGCTGCCCTTCCCTTTTAGACCATTTCGGTCCGCTGCTCATTTCACGCTTCAGAGAACGCGAGGACAATGTCAAATATGACATTTTTGCCGCCTATTCGGCTCTGCTGAGACTGACCAAACAGATGAACCCTGAACTCGCTTCTTTCCAAGCGCAGGTCCACGAAACGCTAATTTAAAATAATCTGGGGAATTTAGAATGCACAAGG
Source organism: Heterodera schachtii (assembly GCA_023374025.1). Taxonomy (NCBI): domain Eukaryota; kingdom Metazoa; phylum Nematoda; class Chromadorea; order Rhabditida; family Heteroderidae; genus Heterodera; species Heterodera schachtii. The sequence continues at coordinate 173,896 of SIJG01000145.1, forward strand.
GGGAAACGAACTTCTTGTTGAATCATTTCCGCCTTCGCGTTTTGAGCAAATTCGTAAAGACGAATTTAGCAAGGAGCAAAAAGCAGTCTTTGCGAAGCTACAAAAACAAGATAAGCATCACAAAAAGCACATTTGAGAATGAATGACGGTTTTATCAAAATCATTGTAATTATATTTAACTAAAATGATTCAATATTCTGAAATACCTTCTCCCATTTCACTTCCGTCGCTAATGCGCGTGCTTCAAAAACATTTGACGACCAAAAACATGAGAACCCGCATTAGTGCCTTCACTGTTCTCTCGCACCTTGTCAGGTATACTGATTGGCCAATGAACCACATGATAATGATTTTGTCTTGTTTCAGAACTTTCCCAGGAATTATGAACGATTACTTGGGCACCATTACCACAAACATCACAAAAACTTTGACTGACAGTGCGGCGGACGGAACCATGAAAATTGAAATTTTGCGTTTCATTTCGCTGTTGTTGAACACCCACGAACCTGAGGTAGAAAGCCATTAGGTGGTTGGCATAAATTGATAGAGGGGTTTTAGTTTCGCTAAATACCCTCCCCTTCTCTTTAGCGTTTCATTTTCTTCAAGAATTTCTAGGCAATTACCTAAGGTCCCAGGATTACTCTGCTTTCGTTTATTTTGGGGCTGTCTCATTCGCAATATTTTGTGCTTATTATTGCAAATTTTCTTTAGCGACTCGTTCCTTTTGTCGAGACGGTGCTTCCTCATTTGGCTGCTGCGGTCGGTGACCATTTCTACAAAATTGCTGGCGAAGCACTTTTGACTACTCAATCGCTTTTGCGAGTTTTACGCGCCCAAAAGACGGACTTTTCGAAGGCATTGCCCGTTATGTATTCAGCTGTTGTCTCAAAGCTAAAAATTGCTGACATTGACCAGGTAATTTTGAGTTATTAAATGGGAAATTTGGATTTACGTTAAGGAGGTTAAAGAGAAAAACATTGCGACTGTCGGACTGCTGGTCGCTCTTTTCTCTGCTGAACTTGGAACGAAAATTGTACTAACTTTGGTGTTTTTATGCCTTTTTTTTCTCTCGCTTTCAGACCGACGAATGTTTGCCTCTTCTTTTGGAAAGACTGCGCAACGAAATGACTCGACAAGGTGCGCATTTTTGAGTGACCGTTGTCTAAATGTGTCCAATTTTCAGTGGCCCTCCGTGCCATCAATCACATTGTGCAAAGTCCAACCAAATTGGACCTTCAGCCGATGCTGCCCGAACTTTTGTCTCTTTGTGCCGATTTTTTGCGTAAAAACCAGCGATCTTTGCGAGTTAGCACCTTTTCTTGAAACTTACATTGATTTCTCATTGTGTTTAGCTGAACACTTTGACTCTGTTGGAGTCTTTGGTGTGCCGTTTTTCCCACAACGGACTGCAGGGACCGAATTTGATCAAAGTGGTCAAGGAGGTTCCCGCTTTGATTTGTGAACAGGATTTACAAATTGCATTAATTGCGGTCACTTTCATCACAAGTAAGGCTTTTTTGGTGTGATCTTTTTTCTCTCTTTGTTTTTAACTCGTCCGTTCTGATTTTCAGATGTCGTTAACTCTTACCCTGATCAAATTTTGGCCGACTCATTGAACAACATGTTCCAGTAATAACCCATGCTTGTATCACAATATTTCACTTAATTTCCCTTTTCAGGTCACTAATCACTTTGGTTCACAGTTCGCTGCTGCAGGGCACGACACTTAACGTGGGAAATGCCAAACAAAAAACGTTCACATCTTTGAATTTTTCGTTTAGGCGACTCTTTCACTGTTGTCGTCTTTGATAAAATCACCTCTCCCGAACAAACCATCGTTTAAGGTATTCTTTGCTTTTTGGCATTTACTATTTTTCCATTAAAGCAAATTTTGGAGCGGATCTCTGAGCCGGTTTACAACACTGGCACTTCTCAATTTCTCCACCGTCAAACGTACAGTTCCATTGCCAAGGCGGTACGGAGCAAATAATTTGCTGTTAAATTTCATTTATTTCCTAAGACTGCGACAGTGGCGCAATCGAATGCCGACCAAACTGATTCGCGCACTTTGGTCCTTTCCTTGCGCGACGCCTTTCGCAATGCTGGGCCAGTAAATGACTCGGGTCCTTGCTTTTCTTTAAATTAGCAAATATGCTCTTAATAAAATATCCTAATTCAAAATTTAGTTCGTCTCTTTTCTGTTTTGGCACTTGGTGAATTAGGCAGACTTTGTCGCTCCGTTTTTGAGTCACTTCAACGCGAAATAAAGTCGTAATTTAATTTTGTTATTATTCAGAACTTAATTTAGTATTGAATCACTGATAATCGAAGCATTTGAATCGCAATTGGAAGAAATAAAATCGGCCGCAAGTTACGCTTTGGGTCAGTGTTATGGACTTTGTCCTTTTGAATAATCGTTTTTAAGGGAGTCTGGCCACCGGAAATCTGCAAAAATATTTGCCATTTTTATTGAAAGAAATTTCAAGAGAGGAGGGGAGGCGACAATTTTTGTTCCTTCATGCGTTGAAAGAGGTCGTTATTCGAAAATAACGCTTTGAATTGCATTTTTTAGGTGATTAACAGCGAATGCGGAGAATGCGGCACCGTCGGAGACGCTGACGAAATATTCAAAAAGGGCGTTGAACAAATTTGGGAGCTTTTGATGAAATACTGCGACTCGGCTGAGGAGAGCATCAGAAATGTCGTCGCCGAGTGCATCGGTCGGCTTATCATGGTCAACCCGAAAAAATACGTCGAAGAACTTTTGGTTTAGTCAATTGCACTGCCTGATCGGAGCATTAATAAATGCCTTTTCAGCGACATTCTGCCGATTCGCAAGCGAATGTTCGTGCCACTGTTGTCACAGCTTTGCGTTTTATTATCGTTGAGCAGCCTCGGCCCGTCGATGATTTTCTTCGTCCGGTTATTGGCAAATTTTTGGCCACCGTTAGAGACTCGGATATGAATGTGCGCCGTGTGGCAATCGTTACGCTGAATTCGGTGGCACATAACAAACCAAAATTGGTGAGCAGAAGATTTGAGGAAAAACCAATTTAAATCAGGGATGTTGCCGGCGCCCTCAAAAATTTTGTAATCAGTCTCCCGACGGCTCAAAAAGTTAAGCAATAGGAAATTGGAAATTTTTTAAATTGATAATTCGAGCTCGGCTTGGACCTGAATTCAGGCTTGGAATTCATGCGGCATGAAAAACCTGGATTTCCTGTTAAAATTGACCGTTTGATTTTCTTCAGATCAAAGAATGTCTCCCAAATTTGCTACCGGCCCTTTACGAAGAGACTAAGGTCAAACAGGAACTTGTGCGGGAAGTTGAGATGGGACCGTTTAAACACATTGTCGACGACGGACTCGACCTGCGAAAGGCGGCCTTTGAATGGTGCTTAATTTGCCGCAAAATTAATCCTTTTTCTTTCGATTGTCAGTATGTACACATTGGCAGACCAATCGTTGGATCGTGTGAATATCAACGAATACCTGACTTATGTTGAAAACGGACTTAAGGTTTTGTCCTTTGTTGGCCAACTTCGCTTTAATGCAATTGTTTTGAGGACCAACACGACATAAAACTGCTCACTTATCTGATGTTGGTCCGATTGGTTCACAAATGTCCAATTCAAATGGCACAACGTCTCGATGCTTTTTGTGAACATATAAAAGTCAGTTTCAACTAAAATTTAAAACTGGCTTCATTTTCTGTATATTAAGCCCCAATTGCTTTTGCGCCCAAAGCAAAACGCCGTAAAACAGGAAAATGACAAGCAGGACGAACTGAAACGGTCCGCCGTGCGCTCAGTGATCGCTTTGCGCAAAGTGCCGAACAGTGACAGATCGCAGAAAATGACCGACATGTGGGAACCCTTTTTAAAAGCCAGTTCTATAGTGTGATTTTAGTTGGGATGTGATCAATGGCAATCCTGACCTAACACAGATGAAGGAAATGCAGGTGGGTGGGAAAATGTTATTGGCACTGATTTAATTCCTTTTTTAAGACACGCGAGCAAAATTTGTGGTCAACAGCGACCAATGGATACGAAGGTGGACAAGAAACGATGGAATTGGAATAAGTGCAAATTTATTTGGAAGATAAAAGTCACCGTCCGGGTGTTTATTGCTCTGTTTTTTTTATTATTGACAAACAACAAATTTATGTTTTACTATCATTGTAAAAAAAACATGGCCATTCATCTGCTTGAAATGCTTTTTGAACAAAGGTGGTAAATAAATGGTTGGGTTAGCAGCAAAGATAAAAATAAGTGAGTTATTTCGCTGGGGGCGGCTTGGATCTTCGGTGGCAAACTGAATAAATATTTAAAATATTCTTTTCTGCTGGTCATTTCTCTTTCTCTGATCAGTCTTCGGATGGAATGACAAAGTGTGACAATCTCCGACTTTCGCTGTTTCTTCCCTTTGCGCGACCGCCCGAAAACCCCGCGGGGCGCCCATTCATTCGCCGTTTCCTCCCTTTGACCCATTTCCTTTCAATCGTTTTGCGATTCTTTCTCAGTTTGGTGTCGGCATTTCCTTTCCCTTTTTATTCCCTGGGAATGTTTTGCGTTTTCCTTTGGCTGTTCTCTCTTTGGCGCGGGAGATTGAACCGGCGATAGGAAAGAAGGGAAAGGAAAGGGCGAAGAATAAATAAAAGAAAAGCATTTACCAAAAGCCCCGCCCCCTCTCCCAAATGCCATCCAATTCACCCATTTTTAATGGTTTAATTCTTAATTAAAAAGAAATATAAGAAGAATTCTTTTCATGACAGTCCAACAACAACAACACATTGGCAACAGCGCAAAAAGTGAGTCATTCATCCACACACACACTCTCTCCCTCTCTCTCTCTCCATTTCCCTCTCCATTTCCCCTCTTCCCCACCCTTCTCAATTTCCCCTCCCCTTCTCCCTCCTCTCTCTCTCTCTCCCTCTCTCCCTCTCTTCCTCCCTCTCCATCTCCCTCTTCCCCACCCTTCTCAATTTCCCCTCCCCTTCTCCCTCCCTCTCTCTATCTATCACGCTTTCTCTCCCTTTTTTGTCTTTCGTTACCGTACTGCTTTGCCCACTGTAACTCACTCGTCCGTTACTATCGCTTTTAAGTTGTGCTTGTGACCGGCGCTTCGGGCTATTTGGGTGCTCATTGTGTTCAACAACTTCTTGCCCATGGCTTCACCGTCCGCGGCACCGTCCGTTCGTTGAAAAATGACGCAAAAGTGCGGCCATTGCGCGATTTGGCCGCCTCATTCCCCGCGGAAAGACTCCAATTGGTGGAAGCCGATTTGACGGACGAACACTGCTGGACAGCGTAACAAATTGCCAATTTTGACCCTGTTCCCCCAATGCTTCAGTGCCGTGTTCGGCTGTCACTTCGTTTTGCACGTCGCCAGTCCATTTCCCATCGTCGCCGACGATTCCGTCGTACAAATCGCCGTCGACGGCACTTTGAACGTGTTGAAGGCATGTGCCAAAAGTGAAACGGTCAGAAAAGTGGTGCTGACCAGTTCATGTGCAGCAATAAATGGTGGAAATTGGAGAAATAAAAGGGACAGAAAAAGGCATTTCAGAGGGACATTCGGACGAGAACAGAACATTCTCGGAGAAAGACTGGACGAACACGGAGAGCAGCAAAGTGAGTGAGTGGCGGATCAAAGCACAAACATTCCCTTCCCCAAAGGTTTTGGCGTACAGTCGGAGCAAAACGGAGGCGGAAAGGGCGGCGTGGGAATTTGTGGGAAAATTCAAAGGCACAGCTTCTGTTTAATACCTTAATTAAAAATCTAATAAAGATATTACAACAGATTGTGACAACAAATTCGAGTTGACTTGTCTGAACCCGACTTTGATTGTGGGCCCAATTCTCATCGACACGCAGGGGACGAGTATTACGGTGGGAGGGGGGGGGAGGCAAGGCGAAGTTTGAAGTGCAAAAAACCCAAGTTTCCTAATTTGTTTTTTTTTATTCTAAAATATATTTCTATACAAAAAATTTCGATTAAATGTCAAATTTAAATCATTATCTGCTGGACAGCGAGAGAGCAACCAATTGCAAATAAAAGAAAATTGTGCCATCGAATAATTCACAGATCATCCGTCGCTTCCTCAACAACGAAATGCCGGCCGTGCCCGCCCTTCAGCTCGCTTTGGTGGACGTTCGCGACGTGGCAAAGTTGGAGGCGCACATTTAAAGACCAATTCATTAAAAACTGAGGTCAGAGCCCACATCGTTGCGATGACAAAAGCAGAAACGGACGGACAACGCATTCTGCTGACCGCGCAGCCGAGCTTTTGGTTTCGCGAAATCGCCAAAGTGCTGGCCAAAGAGTTCAGAAGTCAGGGTACGGTCGGGTGGGAAATGCTTTTATTGTGCCAATGCCAATCAGCGAAGCGCCCTTCCCCATTTCCCGAATGCTTTTCCACTCCCTTTTAAGGCTATTGGCTGCCCCGCTTCCAAGCGCCGTACGTCGGCGTTTGGCTTTACTCCTTTTTTGACGCTGAGTCTCGTCAAGTGCTCGATCGGCTGAACCGCGAAGTGCACTTCGACAACTCAAAAGTGCCGTTGTTCGCTTGGCCTTTCCATCGCTCTTCCCATTTTAGGCGATCAAAATGCTCGGCTTTGAGTTTCGCAATCCCTCCAATTCCATCGTCGAAATGGCCTATTCGATGATCGAGCGGGGAGTGTTGCCAAAAGCAAAGGGTACCGAAGGCCAAACCGAAAAGACGGAAAAGAAAGGGACTGATTAAAAGAGAAACGAATGGCGAATGACAGATGATTTTGACAAATGAAATGACGATGACTCATTGAATTTGGGCTGAATTTTTTCAAATAAAAAAAGAAATAAAAATTGCAATTTCCAAAATTTATCGCTTCCTTTTAATAATTTGGCCTTTTCTCTTCCGAAAATGAGCAGCGGTCTTTTCCCACCGCAACATTCCGTCGATTTCTGTCCATCAATTCGCTGTTTTGATTCAATGCGATTGTTTCGGACGTTGAAATGCTCGTCCCGCAACTTTGACTTTGTTGGGAGGAGGAGGAGCAGAAGCATTGCTCGCCTAAACAACAATTTGGCACTTTTGAAATTTTTTTTTGCTAATTATTTTAATTATTATCTTTATTGCCGCCCTCCCCCCGCGCCCCCCATTTTTTGTTTCCCGCAAATGCCCTTTTTCATTTATTTTTTTTATGTATTTTTCTTTCCGTGCCTGATTCTGCCGACTCCGTTCCTTTCCATTGATGCATCGAAATGGCATTTTTGGCACTGTAACAATGCTTCCAAATCTCTGCCAAACAAACGCTGAATTGAATGAATGATGGTCAAAGAAGGATGACTGCTTAAAGTGGACCTTGAGTGGAACCGATAGAACACCACCAAAGGCGAGACGCCGACAATAAGCGAAGCGTAGGGACGGGCACGACGAGTGGAAATTGTAGAACCGAACACTACGGCAAAAATGAAGAGGAAAAGCAAGGCAAAAGCGGAGGGGGGGGGGGGCTTGTCAGCCCGGAAATAAGAATCGCGGGCTGCTCTATTGGTCCCATAATTCTGTAAAAGCTTTCATCTCTCCTTCTTCTCTCCTAAACTCTTCTTCTCTCTCTCTCTCGCCCTCTTCTCTCTCTCTCTTTTCATCTCTCTCGCTATTTTGTTTCTCTCTTACTTTCCCTTCTCTCTCCTAAACCCTTCTCTCTCTCTCTCTCTCTCTTTTATCTCTCTCGCTATCTTGTTTCTCTCTTACTTTCCCTTCTCTCTCCTAAACTCTTCTTCTCTCTCTCTCTCGCCCTCTTCTCTCTCTCTTTTCATCTCTCTCGCTATTTTGTTTCTCTCTTACTTTCCCTTCTCTCTCCTAAACCCTTCTCTCTCTCTCTCTCTCTTTTCATCTCTCTCGCTATCTTGTTTCTCTCTTACTTTCCCTTCTCTCTCCTAAACTCTTGTTCTCTCTCTCTCTCGCCCTCTCTTTTTGTCTCTATTTCTCTTCATCTCTTCCTTTTGTGACAATCTTTGATCACACTTTTAGCTGCTGATCACTCACCCGACTTCATGCCCTCAAGCGTGTGGAAAAAGAACAGAGAAACGTTGGCAATCAGAAGGAATGTGACGAACTGCTTGCCCGGCTTGTCTCTCCGGGCCCGTTCACTCAACGCGCACAATCTGCGCGACTTTGCCAGAAAAATTTATTTTTATGCGTACCTCCGGGCCAACAGAATGAAAACGGCCTGAACAACGACTTGGACAATGCGAGTGATGAAGACGAAGAGCATGTAAAGCTAATGGAGGGAAGGAAATGAGAGAATGACATGGAAAATTGGGACGGAGAAACGCCAACGAACGGCTCACCTCCATTTTGACAGGGACGTGGTCCGACAGAGTGGCGACCCAACACATCACACCGGCTGAAAAGAAGCATTCATTTCGAAAAGACCGAGCGAATGACTCACTCGAACTGTGGATCAATTCGCCGACCAAGCCGATGATCAGCAAAATCTCATCAAGAAATTCGGTGCTGGCCGATCGCTGTTCCTCGTGGCAATGGTATTGGAGAGAACGCATTCTGTGAATGAAAAGCTGACGAGGAAAGGTCGGCAAAAGGCACCTGAGAAGCCCAACCGAACAGCCGATCAAAGTGCAGCAGAACAAAGCCATGTCGGACAAACGGAAGACGAGCAAAGCGCCGGCGGAGTCCGCGTGTTGGGAGAAGAAGGAATGGATGCCGAGGGAGACCAAAGCGGCGATCAGAAACAGCAGTCCGGCGAAAAGACCGCCGCTGGAGGCACTGCAATTTGAAAGTGGCAATGGCACAACGCCAAAGGTGGCGACAACGAACGCCCGAAGGAATGAACGACCTGCAATCGATGCGCACACTCTTCCCGCTTTTGTGCTCCTTTTGAGGCTTTGTCTCGTCACAGCTCTTCCCTTCACTTTCTGTCCTATGTTCGCCAATTGATCGCCACAAACACACCATCACAGCAGCGCCGATCACAGAATATTCCTTGAACATTTACAGAGAAATGCCATGGCATGGCGTGGCACTCACCACAATGCAAGTGGTCAACAGAGTGGCAAAGTCTCCGAAGTAGTTGAAGGAGTACACTTTGGAAGGGAGCGGCGCATTTGCTGGGCCGTACGCCAACTCGGCCATCCGTTGGGGCTGAAACTGTTCCATCTCTTCGCTGCTCACGCCATTTGTCAAATCGCGCTTCAGTCGAAATATTTGTAGCAACTGATACCAAAAACATTAATAAATAGTCAAATTCCGCTTTTTCTGACTCTTCGGTCCAACGGTTTGTCAAGCGCCGCATTTTTTGCAATTACAAATCGAAGCCATGTCCAAATGTTGACCGCCAATAAGTGCATGGTTCCGAGTTTTGCAGAATTTTTTGAATCGACAATAATCAACTGTAAAATTGCTCAAAAATTGATTCCACTTTTAGAGGACCTTTGAATTGCAGAAAATGAAATGCATTTGGATGAAAGTGAAAGTGCCGGCAAAAAGCCAATTGATCAGCTGATAATTGAAGCAGGCTTTATCGGAGAAGCAGATGAACACTTCCAAGCAGAACAGCACAATGCCACTGCTGCCAAAGCCTAAAAAGGAAAAGCAGAAAATAGGGAGAAGAAGCGACGAAATCGGACAGAGAGTGCCAAGTCGGAGGTAAAGGGAGCCGGTGCCCCTTCTGCTGGGCACTTGGCCAATGGCGAGGCGATTCTGCAAAAAGCGGAAAGAATGGATAAAAAGGGGGGAGAGGGATGAAATCACCACAATTCTTTCCGTTTTTCGGATCAATTCCTTCCTGAGGGCCAATTTAAGAAGCCGACTTAGCCAATTGGGATGCACTTTGAACAGATAGCAGTGCAACAGAAACACAATGCCAGCACCGTACATGTAGCAGAAGAAGAGCTTAACGCAAAGGAGGGAAAGCAAAGCGATTAGCCAAAAAACAAATGCATAATAGCGAAAAGAGAGAAAGAGGGGAGAAGAGAGAGACCGTTTCGGAGAACCATTCGTCGGGAGTGAATTTCTGAGACAATTCGACGACGACGGCGAATACGATGATGAAAATGGCATAAAGGGAAGTGAGCACGGAGCAGAAGTGGTCCCTTCAAAAAAAGCTTCATTGGCACGGGTATTGTTCGGTTGGCCAGGCTAACCATGCCGCGGGGTTTTCCAGCCAACTCTGCTGGGCACGGCCACTCTCCCAGGAAGTTTGGGCAGGGACGGCATCGACATTTCGGTGGACAATGCTTCGCGGAATGGGCGGGGAGGGCGGAAGCGACGGCGGAGGAGAAGCGGCGGAAGAGGGGACGGAGGAAAGACATTTTTGGCACGAGGAGGACGGATGAGAGTCAGAAGAACAAAGGGACAAATCGGGCGGATGATGAAGCTGTTCAAAATGACCAAAATTATCGGCAGCAGAACGTTGTCGGACTTTGGTCGCCAATTTATGGGACGGAATGAAAGAAGGGGCCAATACCAAAGATGCGACGGAGGACGAAGATGGCATTGGCCGTTGGAAACGGAAGCCGAAAAGGCAGGGAAGGAATGCCAAAAATAAAATGAAAAAAAAAACTGAAAATTGTAAGAAAATTGAAGAAATTAAGCGATGCTTTCCGGGTTGGATTCCGTTCTTCCTCCTTTAATTGAGAGTTTGACTAAAAATTAGCGACTAATATTTGACCCAGCAATGAATGGAGTGGCCAAAGTGGGGGGGGGGGGCGGACGGGTCGCACTCGGCGAGTGGGAGGACACGCGCGTCAATTGTTGGACGTGTCACTGGACGGACCGCAGAATGACCACCCGTCCGTCGCCCACTCACTCTTTCCCGCGTCGTAACCCAACCGACGCCCAATTCATTCGGTCGTTCATTCATTCGTTTATTGCTGCTCTTCGCCCCCACTTCACTTCACTTCACTTATCACTCGTCCCATCCGCCGATTGTTCTTTTCCCCATTATTTGGCTTTGATTACACCCAAATGCTCCCATTTGCATAAGATTTACTGTTCTTTTTTTCATTGTCTGAGGAATTCTTTAAGTGTCATTTGTCAAGCGCATTGTGGCGAATAGAAGAAGAAGAAGAGGTTAAGCGGAAATGAAAGGAACGGCCAAAATGGACAAAAGATGAATTGGACAGTCTCAGGAAGGAATTCCTCTCTTTTGGACTTTTTCTGTGGCCTAAATCAGTTTTTTTTTTCTGTCAGCCGTTAAATGCGAAGCAAAGAATGAATGTTTTGTTTATTGTTCGCTTTTTACAATTGCGCATTATTTTCCTCTTCTGCTGATGGTCTATTTTTGCATGTCAATTCATAAGAGGCTTTCTTTGTCTTCTGCTGATTATGATGAAAAGAATGGAGGGATCGCCCATTGATTAACCTTCAACCCCCGAACAATGGCATAATTCGAAGAACAAATAAACAAAGGCGGCAAAAACAGACAAAATGTACAGAAATTAAAAATGTATACCTATGTAGGTAGGTATGTGTTATCATGGAAAGACAAAACAGCCTTAAACAATTCCGACAATTAAGCCATTTGTGAAACTTTGAATTTTTTTCATTAAAATATATTTTTTTAATTTGCAAATAAAGTAAATTTAAAAAATGAATTTGAATAAATTCTGCGCCGTCGTTGAAATTTTTAAACTAAAAAGAGAAAAAAATCTTCTTGCTTTGCTGAGAATTTTTTGTACATAGGTATGTGCTAAACTCCCAATTTTTTCTTTAAAAATTGGCACAAATCACAAAAATTAGCAATTTTGTACAATTTATTAACAAATTGCCACTCAATTTTCAATAATGCATTTTCACGGCTATCCATTCTTAGTTAAAAGTTTGGAGCATTTCCGGTGGGGATTTCGCCTTAACCGCTTAACCCATCCTTTAATATATAATTAGGTAATCAAGTTTTTGTAATTTAATTGTTCTCTTTATTGAAACCATTACATAACTCTCACATTTCCATGCAGTGTTTCTTTTCTTACAATTACCTAATATCAGGCCATTTCATTCCGTCATCACTTTGCTTCTCTTTTCCCGGTGATCGATGCACTGCTTTTCTATTATGGTTTTCAAAAAACTAATAAATACACGACCCATTCCTATTCTTTTCGTTTTTCATCGTCAAAATTTGCTCCATCTCACTTTTAAATCACAAAGTCGGAGTATGGCCACATTTGGAGATGGCCAAAAAGGAAGCAAAGACTTTCTCAAAATTGGTCAAGTTCGTATTCCAATCCATGAGAGTGAACGGCCTGAATTTGTCCCTGCGGGTTTCGGTGAGGAATTTTTTGCCATAAGTTAAATGTTTATGGTTTTTGCCACTAACAAATGGCGTTCCGCATTTGTGTATTGTTTTTTTCAGTTGGCCCTGCGCATCTCCCACCGGCATTGGTCCAATCTTTGAAATGGATGATGCAGAAACAGTCCTTGGGACAGGACATTTTCCTTATCGGCATGCCGGGGTTCCTCCGTTCCGGAATTGTGCACCAATTTATGGTGGGAATGCCAAATGGAATAGTCTAATTTCTTAAAAATATAAAGGAACTCTGCAATCGAGAATTTGAGTATCTGAACATCACGCGGGACACGACAGAGGCCGACATCAAACAAAGGCGCGAAATCCGCGCCGGTTCAGCCTATTACACTGACTTGGTAAAGGGAGGGGGGGGGGGGGGGACGATCCAACGAAAAATCAAAAAGATTTATTCTACTGTTTGATTATTTAAACAAAAATATTGCTAGAACTTTCGCAAAACCAGGCGCCCCAATCAGCTTTTTCCCTGACAAGGGACGAAATAGGCTAGGCCTGTACCGCCTGATTAGCTTGATTTTTTAAAAAATAAGATGGCCAGACATATATTTGTCTCCGTTTTCATAATATTTTAGATAAATATTTAAGGTCGGACTGCAACAGAGCCGATAAAATTTGTTCAGATTTTTTTTGCTTTCTTAATTTTTAAAATTTAAATATTCATTAAAATATGATATTTTCCACCGCATTTCCCCTCATTTCAGTGCGCTGTCCGTGCCGCTCTCTGTGGGCGCATTTTATTTATCGATGGCGTGGAAAAGGCCGAACGGAACGTACTGCCAATTTTGAACAATTTGCTGGAGAATCGCGAAATGCAATTGGACGACGGACGCTTTCTTTTGTCTGCTGAAAATTTTGACCGACTCCTTCGGGTGAGTGAACAATTAAATAGGCTTTTATAGGAGATGTTTTACAGTGGGCAATTTCCTTACATTGATAATTTGGCTCTATTGCAGTTCTCACGACCATAAAAAAAAGACACGACCATAAAAATTTTTTGCAATTTAATGAACCATAACTTTTTCAAGAAGCATCCAAATTAAACATTCTTAGTATCATTCGATAGCCCCCCCCCCCCCCAAACGAAAATTTTTAAATTTTTTGGGTACATTTTTGAATTTTCTAGGCGATTTTTATACAAATTGCACTCAAATTTTCAAAAATTTTCCCGGCGGCGCCTATCGGCACCGCCGGACCCCGAAATTTTTTTGTAAATAACTGGAAATTTTTTTTGCCCGAAGAGCAAAAAAAAAAAAGGTCTTCAGATAGATCCCCCCCCCCCCCCGAAAAATTTTTCTGGCTACGGGCTTGGGTTCTTTATTATTATTTTTTTCAATGTCATACTGCTTATTGTTAGAGAATTATTAACACGGAAAATGTTTCCCCCTTTTTCCTGAATTTCGCTTTGCCAACATTTCTTCCCCCTTTCAGAAGTATTCCCTCCAACAACTCAAAGAGTGGAAACTCGAGCGTGTCTCCGAGCATTTCCTCGTGATTGCCCTCGGCTTGCCCGTCCCCCCTCTCCACGGCCATTCGCTCGACCCGCCCCTTCGCTCGCGCTTTCAGTGCCTCCATCTCGGCCAACTTCCCTTCGCTCAAATGCTCCAATTGTGCCTTTTTCGCGCTCCTTCCGTGCCAAAAGTGCGTTTGGAGCGGCTTCTCTCTCTCGTTTATGGCCTTAACTCGGCAAATCGACGCACTGCTGACAATGGGCAGGGAACGGACAATGAGTCCCAAGGAGTGGGGGCATTGGACTTGCCCCAATTCCCCACGGACAATTTACTAAAAGCCGCCAACATTTGGGTGCGTTCTGACACAAATTCATCCACAAATGACACTGTTTTTCAGAACATTTGTCCCGATTTGGGTGATGAGTTTGTCCTCCATTTGTGCTATCCAACCCAAATTCTCCAAGCGGACGCTCGCGTCTCACTTTTGCGACAGTTTAAGCAAAAATTCAATATCGAGCAGTCGCCTCGGATGGATTTGAAAGTGGTCGCTCTGAATTTGCAGGAAGAAAAGGGAGGCGATTCCAAAGAGACGGCCCATTGGGCGACGGTGGGAATTGCGGCGGATGGAAAACAAATTGGCGGATTTAAAGTGCGCTTATTTGCGTCTGGTGGCTTAACCCTTTGCCATTCTTTGAGGTCCCTTCGGGTCGCTTTGTCCGCGAAGGCTTTCCTTCCGCTGGCTTTGTCTCTTCCGCTTCGCTTGACCGTCTTTTGGCCGAAATGGTCCTTCTCCACTCGACTTCCGACTTTTGTCTGCTCGGCGTTCGCGGAGGGGGCAAATCGCTGGTGGTCAACGAATTTGCCAAAAGATTGGGCTATGCCGTCGAAACGATCGTCCTTTACCAGGTAATCGCGTAAAACCGACAAACACTCAACTGATTTTTGCAGGACATGAGCAGCAGAGAGTTGCTTCAGCGCAGGAAAATTCTTCCAAACGGCGACACGCAATGGGAGGACAACCAATTGGTCAGGGCGGCCAAACGCGGGGCGTTGTGTGTGTTGGACGGAGTCGACAGGGGTGGGAAACCCGAGCATTTATTCTTGAACTTTTATGCATTGTTGCCTAATGATTGTTGCCATTTCAGTCCATTGGAGCACCGCCGAGTCAATCGCTTCCCTCGTCCATCACCGCTTTTTGGCACTGCCTAATGGCACTCGCTTAGTCGGCAATTCATACTTTGAACTTTTGAAGCATCGCAGCGGATTGAGCGAACAAATGCTTAACGATCGGTGGGCACGTTTTAAAGCGTGGATAATAATCTGTTAATTTCTGAAGGCTTACTTTTTCATTTCCTTTCCATTTTCAATTTCTTTTTTCATAGAAATGTCTTCCGAATCCCGGATTCCTTCCGAATTGTCGCCCTCGGCGACTCCGAATCCGCGCCAAAATGGCTGAATGCTCAGCTTCTGTCCCAGTTCCTGTTCTGCTCTCTCCCTAGTCTCTCCATCGATGACCGATTGCGCATCATTCAGCAGCGTGTCCCTAAGGCATCGGTTGGCCATGCGAAGCGATTGTTGCGACTAATCGATCGGCTGTCCAATTCGCACGACGCTTCGGTCGTGACTTTTATGGGCTATTTATTTAAATCTCATTCTTGGGTTTGTTTTCCTCTTCAGATCCGGACCATCGCCTCCTCCCTTTCGCTGCGTCGTCTCATTCACATCCTCCGTCGCCATTCCGCTCACCCCGAAGAGGGCATTTTCGACGCCGTTCAACGCGCCGCTTTGACCCGTTTCGTTCCGCCAATTGTTCGACGCGCATTTGACGCGACACTCGCCGAAATTGGCATTGTGCCCGACGGGAAGAAGAAGCACGCCGAATTTGAGAAAGAAGAATTGGAAAAGATGAGGAAGAGGGCGGAAGTGCCGGAGGGAATGTCATCGGTCAAAGAGAGTGAGGCAAAAATTGGGGGCCGACCGGCGGACGAAGCGATGATCCCATCAACTCTGTTCTTCGACAATCCCCAAGTAGGAAGCGAAGTTCTCCCACCACAATACCCCCACAAATAGCATCTCATTGTTATGGCGAACATGGCACGCGATTTCCATCTCGGAGCGCATCTTTTGCTGATCGGGAACCAAGGGGTGGGCAAGAACAAAGTCACTGACCGACTGCTCGAACTTTTGGATCGACCGCGCAAATACATGCAATTGCACAGGTAAGGGAGAAAGCGGTGGTGGGTAAAGGCCATTTCCAATGGCATTTCTCCTCAGAGACACCACAGTCCAATCGCTGACAGTCCAATCGACCGTCGTTGACGGAGTGCTCACTTATGAGGACTCCCCCCTGGTGCAGGCCATCTGCGACGGACTTGTGCTGGTCATTGACGAAGCGGACAAAGTGCCCACTCATTTTTGTCATTTTATCTTTTCACTTTGCGAAGGCGCCTCTGCACGTCGTCGCCATTTTAAAGTCTCTGTTGGACGAGGAGCCTTTTTATCTTTCGGATGGCCGAAGGGTTTGTCCTGAAAAACGGAAAAAGGGAGATGAACTCGAAAAGGGTGATGGCAACGATATTTGTACGTTTGAGCACATGAAGTGTGTCCAATTTGTTTGTTCCGCTAGTTGTCCATCCCGAATTCCGTGCCATTCTCCTTGCCAATAGACCCGGCTTTCCCTTCCTCGGCAACGATCTTTACGCTCTGTTGGGTGACCTTTTGGCCGTACACGCACTGGACAATCCCTCCAAAGAGTCCGAGTTGGCCATGCTTTCCAAATACGGACCAGGCGAGTGGACGACGGCCTTTTCGCTTACCTTTCGACAGATGTTCCACAGGAAGTGCTCGAACTGCTCGTTTCCGTGTTTGGCGACTTGCGTTCTTTGGTCGACCAGCAACTGATAAGTTACCCCTATTCCACGCGAGAATTGGTCAACATTGTCAAACACTTGCAAAAGTGAGTTTCGAATCCATTGTCCTGAATCTGTTGTCCCATTACTAATTCACTCATTTTGAGATTTCCCGACGACCCTTTGCCTGAAGTGATCAGAAATGTGTTCGATTTTGACGCTTATTCCGTGGACACTGTCCAATTGATCGGTGAAGTTTTTCAGCGCAAAGGCATTTCCATTGGTTAGAAAAAGACAGACAATGTAAAGTTGTTTTATTAATTATTCCCTTAAAAAGGTGTCGGTCTTTCGTCGTCCATTGGTCCGTCTGATGCTTATGGGAATTGGGGTCGAATTCTCGGGATGAAACATGATCTTGGAGAAGAAGAAGAACGCGTCCAAATTGAAAGGGACGGCTCCGTTTTTGACTTGTCCAAAATTGACGAGCCCAAATTCGGAAAGGTTTCTTCTTCAAATGCAATTTAAGAATTTATTATTCAACAGATCGATCCGAATAATGTGCCCCATGTCGGCGGAAACACTTGGGCGGGTGGCACCGGTAATGCCTTGTGTTTTTTTGGCTCCGATTTCTTCCTTTTCAGGGGGGTACAACACCGCCGGACTTGGAGGAGTCGGTGGTCCGTTTCGGTAGTTGCAATTAATCATTGGCTTAAATTCTGCCAAAGTTTGGATGCCGGCCATGCAGTGCATCAGTTGCCGGACAGTGCCAAGGAGCAAGTGCCAGAACAAATTCGGAAAAGGGCGCGGGAAATCGCCAGAGAGGAATATGCGAAGCGATTAAAAGTAGGCAAATGAAGCGAACTCACAATCAGCTTTTGATTGGCGTCTAATGAATGGGCCTTTAAAAGGAAATTGACATGGGCGAATATGACGCGGCAGCGTACCAAGAATTGGCCACTCGCGTGGGCCGACAAGTGCGGGTGCTGCGCAGTGTGATCGATTCATTAGAGCAGCGGAAGCACGAAAGACAGTGGGCCAAGCACCAGACGAGCGGCGACTTGGACGATGCCAAACTGATCGAAGGGATGGCCGGCGAAAGAAACATTTACCGGTAAGGAGAGGGCCGGGGAGGGTAAAGGGACCGACCCAACCCAACACTCCGTAAAAGGAAGCGAATTGAGCAACCGCCCGATTCCTCAAACCAACAACAGCCGAAACGAATTCGTCTGTGCTTCGACGTGTCCGGCTCCATGTACAGGTCAGTCGTGATGAGCCATGACTTACTGGTGCTGCACTCACAAACTGTTCATTTGAATTTTTTGCTTGATTTTCTAAAATTACCTACCTATTTCTTAATTTTACTACATAATTGTTGAAAGATTCAATGGCTACGATCAGCGTTTACAACGTTCGCTTGAGGCGGCGTTGTTGGTGATGGAAGGACTCGACGGGAAGGAGGACAAAGTGAAAGTGAGTGGTGAGTGAGTGACGCCTCCTCTTTTCTTTTGCCCTTTTAGTACGAAATTTATGGACATTCGGGCGAAAGTGCCAGCATTCCCTTCGTTACGTTGGACCAACGACCCGCCAATGAGAAGGAGCGGTTGAACGTGCTGAAACGGATGTTGGCCCATTCCCAATTTTGCACCAGCGGCGATTACACCGTCGAGGCCCTTTCGCTGGCGGTGCGCGAGTTGGACACGGGCGGAGGGAATGACTTCGATGAGAAATTTGTCGTGCTGCTCTCCGACGCGAATTTGGACCGTTACGGAATTCGACCGTCGGAAGTGAGCCGTGCGCTTCAAATGGGCGACAGTGTCAACGCTTTCATTGTGCTCATCGGATCGTTGGGAGAACAGGCGAAAAAGTTTGTCACTAGTGCAAACCGTTCACAGGCAGAACAAATGCCTTCATTTTTAGTCTTCAAAGGCATCTTCCCGCCGGGAAAACTTTTATTGCAATGGACGCTGCTCAAATCCCTGAGATTATGCAACAAATTTTCGCCTCCACTGTTGTCAGATAACTAACTTTTTACTGAATTCTTAATGAATTATAATAAATTTTTAATAGTCCCATTCCTATCCAGAAACGAGGATAAAGCTCTTTTGGCAGTTTTTGGGCCATATTTTTTGTTTGTTTTTTCTGAATTACGGGATGGGGAGGATGAACTGAAGTCGTACCGTTATTTATGAAAAATAAATATTTGGGAATTCAATGTTAAATACAGTATGAGTGAGTGAGTAAGCATCGTATGGGTGCGGTCACTCACTGTTTGGCCACCACTTCCTTTTGGCTCGGCTTCTTCTCTTCAACCTCCACGTGGGCTGCCTCCTCGTCCCTGCTGAACTCGCCGTTCTCCTGAAGAGGGCGTTTGGCCATTTTTGCTTCTAATGAATCAGCAAATGCAGGAGACGGCAAAGAATTCTTCCGAATGTCCGTAGTTAGCATTTGCTTGGCCATTCTGAAAATTCACACATTCTGTTAAAGCGGGCTCATGTTCGCATTATTTGATCCTTTTTGGTTATTATTGTTGCAACTGAAAAACTAAGTGTGTTTATTCATATGTTAATTATTTGTTTTTTTTTCCCTGAAATTCCCCGGTCTGTTGTTCGGTTGGCTACATTTTGCTTTTGCCCCCCCCCCCTCCCTTTGTTTGTTGTTTTTGCCTTTCCGTTTCGGCACTTCTCCCACTCATTAGCGCGGCGTCCCCTTCGCCCCTCTGCTGCTTCGGGCGTTTCTGCTTCCGTTTTGGAAGTGCCGTTGTCGCCCCTCCGCCTTCGCCATTGATCAGTGCCGCCACGTGCGGTGGCAATCGCTTCCGTTCGCCTTTCTCCGCCTCCCCGACATTTCTGTCGACCGTTCCGTTCTGTTGGTGAGGAAACATTCGCCTGCTGTTGTGATGTTTGACTTGCGCTTGTTCAGGTCGTTTTGACAGTCGATAAAACCGTTCCATGTTCAGCTGTTTTGCCTTGGTAATTGGCTCGTCCGTTGGTGCCGTGGAAGTGATTGTCGCTTCGACGGTTCGGTCATCAGAAGCGACTGTTGCTGATGATGGCACCACCGTACCCATTGGACTGATTGGCTGCTGCCCACCGATTGTTGGCACTGTCCGTTGCGTCTGCTCCTCCACCAATGCTGTTGTTGTTGTTGTTGTTGTTTCTGTTGCCGGTTGAACTGTTATAGTCATTTTCTGTGCCGTTCCTGCTTGATTTTGTGCCTTTGTCTCTCTCCACTTTTGCCATTCTCTGTTCATTTATTTACCTTCACAACATCCCTTCCACGGCACACTTTCCGACTTTCGTGGACATTTGTCCTCCACTTCGTTTCCGTAGTTCGTCTTGCAAATGAGGTTTGCTTCTGTTGTCAAATTGATCGCTTCTCGTCCGTTCATCACGTGGAAACCGTCTTGGGTGCAGACGAGCGGATTCTCTGAAGAAAAGTCCGTTTCGTCGCCTCTTCTGCTGCTCTTTGGCACTTGCCTTGCACTCGGACTGTGAGGAAATCTGAGCCCATAATGGAGGAAGGCTGAATGCTTTGGATTTTGTTATGGGACAAATCCAAAGTGTGCAAATTGGCCAAATGGGCGAAACTGAACGGCTAAAAGAAGTAGAAAGTATTTGGTGGGTTTTTTGGCAGATGGGCAGAGGTTGAAACAACCGCGAGTTGTTTTGCTGACCTGCACAGTGCGGATGTTGTTGTGGGCAAGGGACACTTGCTTGAGGAAGGGCGCGCCTTGGAACATGTTGGGCGACACGGAGTCCAAGCAGTTGTGGGGCAGCCACAGAAGGAGCAGCGGAGTGGTGGCGAAGGCGCCGGCGGCGACGCCTTTGATGGCATTCGACTCCAAGTTCAGATGCTAAAGCATGAAACAGCTGTTCTCCAAAGCGCCGCTTCTCCCCCAATTCCGTCACCTGCAGATTTTCCATTCCGTTGAACTAATTCCGCGCTTATTTCGGCCAAATTGTTGAAGCTGAGGTCAATGATTTCGGCTGCAGAAAATTGCTTAATTGAGCTCGGGTCGATCCGTTCCAATTTGTTGTCGCCCAAATAAATGTAACGCAAATTCGGAGTATTTTGGGCAAAATTCGGAGAGATTTGAGAAATTTTGTTGCCCGTGAGAGTGAGCAACGAAAGGCTGCTCAGATTGCGGAGATGGCCATCGTCCAATTGCTCAATCTGAACGAATTGGCACGACTTTGCAGGCCACGGCACTTTCCTCCACCTGATTGTGCTTCATGTGCAGTGAAATCAAACTGAAAGGGAAAAGCATTGGCCGTTTATTTGTGCCTTTTGTCCGTTCGTTACGCGTTCATTTCCTCCAGTGCTCCTCCGGGCACCTGCTCCAAGCAGTTGTTGTCCAAAATGACGTTCTGCAGAGTCTCTTTCACTTCGCGAAATGCTCCGTCCGAAATGGCACAAATCTAAGGAAATTCCCTCTGATAATTCGAAAGTGCCAACGATGCTCTTCACCTTATTGCACTCCAATTGCACTTCAATTAGACTTGGCGTGTTCAAAAAGGCCGCGTTGCTAAGGTTTCCGATTCGATTGCATCGCAAATTCAGCGAATTAAGCGCACGCAACCCTAAAGCAATGAGTGAGGGTTTAACGCAGCTGAAAGCGTTGACCTTCGAGAGCAGCGGTCGGCACTTCCGTTAGTCTGTTGGAAGCGATGGACAATTCCTGCAGCACGGAGTCCAACCCGCGGAACGCGTTCTTTTGGATGGTTTTGATTTTGTTGTTGTCCAAAATCAGCTTTTTGATGCGCATCCCCGCAAATGCTTTGGGGCCAATCTGAGCGAAATTTGCCAATTCATTGCCAAAAACAAATGGCCAAGACAAATGCCGATTTGTTGGCCACTAATCACCCCCCCCCCCCTTTGTGATGGGTGAGTGGCTTTACCTCGATTATATTTGCATTCTCCAGCGCCAACTCCCTCAAATCGACGTCCAACTTTTTCAAACTTTCCACAACCACGGGCCCTTTGGATCCGTTGCATTTCACAATGGCACCGTCGACGTATTCCTTCAAAATGTCCGTGTTTCATTTTTCCATTCTTTCGTTGGCTTTTTTCTTACGACAACAAAAAATGAATTCATTGTTCAAAATGATTCACTTTCTGCTTCATTCGTTTTGATGCTTTTAACCCAAATTTAACCTCACAAGTGCATGCCGTTTGGTTTCGCATCATTGGAGGACAGTAACTAATACCGTATGCCGTGCCCATGACGACAAAGAGTACAGAAAGGCATTTAGCAAATGGGGGACGAAGATAGCTTTTGGCCATTCTCTGCGTTTGGCAATGGCAAAATAAATTTAGGAATCGTAAATAAAAGTGAGTGAATAAAATTCAAATGCCCATAAGTTTTTGGGTGTTTGCCCAGTTTGATTATAAATTTGCAACAAGCCCTTTTTAAGCGATTTTTTTCGCATTTTGCGGGCGGAAAGGAAGTGAGGTGAGGGGGGGGGGAAGGGATGAGCTGACAAAACGAAATGATCCGTGGGGTATTAAGCGGTCGAAGGGGGGGGGGAGAATCCGAAGAATCAGGTCGTTTGATCGGTGAAGAGGGATTTCAAGCCCATCCAAACACCGCCAACTCGTGGATTTAGCACATTAAGCGGAGGAAGCGGAAGATCGGAGTGAGGAAGAATGAGAGGGGTGGCGAGAGAAGGGGGGGGGAGAGAAAGGAGGAATGGGGAGGGGTGAGAGGGGAATAAAGGTGGTAGGGGGATGTGAAGGAGAAGAGAGGGGAATGAAGGAGGGGCAGAAAAGGGGGGGATGGCTGAGAGGGCGGAGAGAGAAGGAAATAAGGATGAGAGAGGAAGAAGAGAGGAGGGGAAGAGAGAAGGGGAAGAGAGAGAGAGAGAGGAAGAAAAAGAAGTGCGCGTTGCCCAAATCTAAGAATCTTCCACCTTTTCTTCCTCTTAAGGAGTGGGTGGGCATTGAATGGATCATTGAGGGGATGCGCCCATATTCCGTGAAAATGCCAACCATTCGTTTTTGGATGGGTATTTTTTCGGCAATAAATGCTTAAAAAAGAATTGGCTTTCAATTTTTTGAGTTTCTTTCGCAATGAAAGACCAATAATCCACTGCCGACCGATCAATCTGAAGAACGGAGAAGGGAAAGGGTTTACTCCCGACGCTTTGCTTCGTCAAACCCTTCATCCCTTTGGGCGGGGGGGGGGGGAAGGGTCAAGGTTTTTTGACCATTCATTCCCCGCCCGCTGCTTCTTCTTCCGTTAGCGATCATTCACTGAAAGAATTAAATAAACAAAACAAAGAATGGACGAAGTCATCGCTAACCGAAGAAGCGAAGGGAGAGAATGGAATTAAAGTGATAAATTAATTATTTATACACTCAATGAATGATTAATTAGCGGACGCGGGGGGGGGGGGGCGGTGAGTGAGCGAAAAGGGATGGGTCTGGCGAATGACCCGCTTACAAATTAATGACCCGTTTACCTGAATATGCCGAATGGCGAAACAGTCGCCCATTTGGTAGATCAAATAGAGAAAAGTGGCAGGAGATATAATAAGAGATATTAGTAAAAAAATGAAAAAGATTCATTTGTCAGTTAAAAGGACAAAATTCAATGGAGCGCAAAAACGGAGGCAGGGAAAAGCCGATATCAATTAACAAAGCAAAGCAACAAAATTTAGAAAATGGAGTGTGCAGAAGGCGGATTTAAGGGCTGTTTCGGATGGATTGGAATGTAAGCACGGCATTGAGCAATGACTGCTTTTGATAGAAAAGCATTCAAATTTTATTCCGAAAAAATAGTGTCAAGGCCTAATTGGTGAAATTGCCATAATTCGCCCTCCCCCCCCCCCGCCCACAAAATGCCACTTTTGAATATCCAATTAGTGCGTTTTGCTTGTCCGATTTCCTTTTCCCATCATTCACTTATTGTTAGATGTTTTCTTTTCTTTTCTCTTTAGACCTTTCACAAAAATTAAACCCATCCATCAATTAATTCCCTTCTTTAATTGGCTGCAATTAGTGAGAGAGCAAATGTTCCTTTAATTGAGTTTTCAAAGTTCGCGCATTAATTACTTTTTTATTCCCCTCATTTTCCTTTTCCTTTCTTACGCAATTTCACATCGATTAAATTTTACCAATTTTAATTTTTCCCATTTCATTGTAAAAGCAACGCATCTTCTCGTGTTAGGAAAATGGAACAACAAAAGGCTTCTTCCTTTCTCTTCCATTTGTGTCCCTTTTGTATTTAATTTCCATTAGGGCCTAATGAGCCATTAATGAGCAATAATTGTGAGGGAACGAACGGAGCATCAAACGGCGCAATGAATCCGAACAAATGAACGATTTGTTCGCTAATGTTATAAGAACATTCACATTGTGAATGCCTTTGTGATTCCTTCTCATCCATTGAGCATCTTCACTTTCAAATTTTGTAATTTTTTTGCTTTTTTGGGATGCCAATGAAATAAATTGCCGAAAAATGCAAATTAAATGCCACGCAAAATGAATATTTTAAAATTCATAAAAAACGATGAAGAACTGCAATAATTGTTGTTGTTGAAAATGATCACAGCAAATAATGCTCTTTCAGATGATGGAAATTTGGTTCGGTACGAAACCAATTATGGCTAATTAGTTAATACGATATTATTAAGTTGAAAAAATTATTTTCCGTTCATCTTCAAAATGCACTATTTTTGCATAATTTAAATTTTTATCTTTTTAAATATTTAATTGTGTTTTTCGGCAATTTGTCCAATGTTTGGCAAAAAATCCAAACATTTGCACTTAAAATCGTTGAAATTTGCTTTACATGATGGGCACGGTTAGAAATTGCATTGTAAGTTTATTATTTATTTGCCATTCTCAGAATGTAAAAATTGCGAATTTATTTTTTTTTATTTTCTTCACAAAAATGTCCATTAGATCAGAAAATGGATCAAAATGTACTGATGGGTCAGTAGCAATCGTTGAACTGATTTTGTCGGCAAGGTCACTTTCGAACTTTTCCAAAATGCCGTGCCAAAATATTTTAGTGGGTTGGCCAATGCGGACACTTTCTCAAAGTCTGACCCGTTTTGTGTCGTGGAAGAAATTCTTGGGCCAGACAAAACGGCAGAGATCGCCCGGACGGAATGTATTCAAAATTGTTTGGAGCCAAAATGGCACAAAAAAATATTGATCAGCGAACAGAAACAACAGAAAGAATTGGTCTTTTCAGTGTTTGTTTTACGATTCATTAATTAATCCCCTTAATTATTCATTAATTAGCAAATTAATTAGCCTTTTTGCCATTTCCCTTTTAATTGCTTCCGCATAGTTATGACTCTGACTCGAATGCCCTCGCGCTGACTTTCCACGACTTTCTTGGCCGTTGCCAATGCCGACTTTCTGACATTTTGTCCGCCCCCAATGGCTTTCTCCAAATGAGATTAAAGTGTGACCTTAATTCTCCTCCGTCTTAATTACCCACTTTAGAAAGAACAGAGATGTGATTGCCAAAGGCCAATTGTTTTTGCATGCCGAAAAGTTCGTGCCGTCCATGGAAACATCCGTACGTTTTGAGTGCCGTGGCGTTTTGTCATCGCCGCAAAAGCGTTGGTCTCTGAAGCCAAACATTGTGACGGTTGTGCCCAGCGCTTATTTGGAATTTTACCGGAAAGAAGCGGAACAGTTCAAAAGAAGTCTCATTTTTGAGCAAAAACGGGCGAATTTAGCAAATTGCTGATGATTCACCGGACAGAGACAAAGGCGAACACATGGAACCCCGAGTGGGAAATATTCGAAATTCCGTCACGGCATTTGAGTCGAGGGAAAATTGGCGGGTGAATTTTTGGGATGGACGAAGACAAATGGACCATGCCAATTTTAGAACATTTATTATTCGCTGCTTCTCCCATCAAAATTCGGGAAAGTTTGTCATTCGCGAATTACTTAGGGTGTAACATAAGTTTCTGTCGGCCTTCATTTTTTGAAGAATATTTATTTTTTTAAATTTCAACAAAACACAAACATAATTCAAAATAATTAGCATTATTATCGATAATATGTTGCCATTTTTCAGGCAAAAGATCAATTCCAATGGAAAAGTATTTAAGGAATTAGAGTTGATAAAGTAAAAATGGTCATTTTCGCGGTAGGTATTTTTGATGGCTGATTTCAGGAAAATGAAAATAGGATACAGAGTCAGAGAAAATGTGAGTAAATAGAGCAAAGTTAGGACCATAAAATATATCAGGGAAAAAATTTTAATACCTAATAAATGAATTATTGGAGGGCCGAGTCTGAAAATGGTCTCCAAAAACGACATTTTCCAAGACCATCAAATAAAATTGTTTTAAAAGTGGTCTTCGAAATTCTGAATTTAATTAAGCTGAGTAAAAGATCGAAGGCCGACAAAACTTTTGTTACACCCTAAGTAATTCATTTTTATTTTATTTTTTTTGCAAAATGGTAATATTTTGCTCGGATGTTAAGCCATCAATTGGTGGGCGAAGTTGAGACGAATGTGAAGGCATTGACCGAAGAGAAGCAATGGCGCATCGAATTGGTGGACGAAAAGAAGCGACTGAGGACGAACGACGTGTACAAGACGGAGGGGCACCTGCACTTCATCCACGTTCAGATCAAAGGGAATGAATGAATGACCCAAGCAATTAACACGCTAATTAGCGAATGCTCATTTATTTGGTGGGAATACGGCTGCCGAATGATTTTCGATGATTATTTTACATTTGCTTATAAAGTGATTTGTATCATCCGACGATCATTAAGCCCCTAATCACTACGAACAAAATCTTCACTCATTTTCTCATTTCATTCATCCTTTTGAGTTGACCGTCCGTCCGCCTCTCCGTTCACTTCTTTTGTTGCACGTCCATAATCACGTCGTAATTTTCGTTGTCGTACAATTCCAACGCAATGGTCATCGCATCCTTGCTTTGGCAGTTCTAAATTGCCAAATTACCACTAATGACCCAATTAGCTAACTATTCGATGAGCCCACCATTTGTCACTAACTGCCCATCTTATCCTATACCGATCCGTCACCAATTGCCCACCTCGTCCAATGCCCCGTCACTAATTGTCAACCTTGTCCAATGCCCCCATTTGTCACTAATTGCCCACCTTGTCCAAGTCCCATTTGTGCGCCGTCTTTGGCGACATGCACAGCCACATGTCTTTGTCCGTCTTGTAGACCAGCACGTTCATGTTGAACTTCTTCGCCGCCGCTATCAGCTCGACCGTGCCCCCGGCTTTGCCCGCCTTTATTTTCTCCGCCTGTCTGCGCACACTTCGCACTTCGTATTCGTCCATCCACGGCTGCGCCTGCTTTTTGTCCCATTGTCCGAAGAAACTCTCAAAGTATTCGAGCACAACCATCCGAGTCGCCTTGTGAAGCATTTCGGTGCCCGTCAGTGCATAAGCCAACGCTCTTTAAATTGCAATAATTAGCACTTTTGGCACCAAATGAATGGGCCGCCGACCTGTACAAATTGTCGCTAGTCCGTTGGATTTCGACAACTTTTCCCGGAATCGTTTTGGATGGGATTATTTTTTTGCTGTCTTCGGGGTCCTTCACCAATTTGTGGTATTCGGAGTAAACGTCCTTCGGCACTCTCAGATGGATTTCTGTTTTTTAATTTTCAGTTCGCTTTCCATTTCGGCCCCCCCCCCCCACTCGCCCTGCATAGTCAGCAATCTGTCCTGAAGTTGGCGTTGTTCCGCCGGTGTCGGTGGGTCGTACACGAAAATGGGCCCCGCCGGCTGAGCAGCAGCCGCCGGTGCTGGCCCAGCTGGTCTTGCCTGTGCCTGTGCCACCGGCGCCGCTGCAGCCGGCCTTGCCTGTGTCTGCGGCGCCGTCGCTTGTGGCGCCGGATTTCTCGCGCCCTCCATCACCCATCTCCACACATTTTTCCCGCCCTCCTGCATCTGTTGCAACTTTTTGGTTCCGTTTTTCGTCACCACTTTAATTGTTGCCGGCGGCGCATCTCCTGACAAAGCAATTAATTTTTATTTTTTGTTTTTTTTAATTTGTTTCTCTCACTTAATAAACGTTCATCAAAATGCCTGGCCGGCAGAAACGGAGAATAATTGTGGGATTCTGAAAAGGATTTGTTTTAATATGAAAATGAAAATGAAAATAACAGACCGAGAGGAGAAGGAAAATTGAGAAGGAAAAGGCACAGAAAGTGCATTGGAAGTGCCAAAAGTGACCAAAACATTTCAGAGAATTATTTTATTAAATTTTATTCTTATTTTTTAATTTAAATAGAAAATGGAAAATCAGCGAATGATTGCGATGGTTGGAAAGGCAGGGGAAAAAAGGCTGGGATAAGCCCAAAACGAACGGAAATTTGCGTGGCATGCCAATAAAACACACGTCATGTCCCATCATTGATTTGGCATTCGAATTCACTGCCATTTATTGTAAAAGCCATCGCTTCCTGTTTTTCAGCTGAATTTGGTCGGCACAATTCTGCTTCCCCCCCCCCATTCTTTTTCCCTTTCTCTCGCCTCCTTCCGCCCCCCCCCCCAACTCATTTCATCATTATTGGCATTGCCACAAAAAGCCATCATCACTGCTTTACCTCTCCACGTCCTCCCGAATTATCGAAATTTTAATTAGTCTCGACAAATTATCTTTCTTTAAGTTTTAATGTGAAAAACCAGTGCTTTTTGTTTTGTATTTGTAATGTTTCTTTGTTTGTTTGTTCTTTTGTCTGAGACGGACAATTCGACGCAAATTCATTTGTCCGTACATTTCTTAAATATGCTTCCACTAAAGCTTTTGTTAATTTGTTTGATTTTGTTATTATTTATGAGCTCAATTCTATCTGTTACGGTATCTCCCAACTGATTATTTGAAGTATTTGAAATAATTCACTAATAAAAAAAGGTCAGTTTTAAGGACTCATTAAATAATTAAAAAACTCGCCTCCCTTTTGTTTGGGGGGGGGGGCGGAGAATCGCTT
Organism: Heterodera schachtii; assembly: GCA_023374025.1. Classification (NCBI taxonomy): domain Eukaryota; kingdom Metazoa; phylum Nematoda; class Chromadorea; order Rhabditida; family Heteroderidae; genus Heterodera; species Heterodera schachtii. Next base: position 202,452 of record SIJG01000145.1, read on the forward strand.
TTGGAGTGAACATCTAAACTTTTCACTAACAAATAAATGCACTGTATTGAGCTTTCTCTCACTACTGTAAAAGTGAATTCTGTTGAGATTTATTGTATCAAATACGACTTTCAAATTTTGGATTTAATCCTTAAAATCGCCCCTCCCTATCCCTTCCCCTCTCCTCCTCCTCCCTCCTCCTTCTCCTCCTCCCCCCCCCCCTTTTTTTTTGGCTGTCTCGGCTTTTCCTCCTCATTTGGTTTCTACTCTTTTGCTCATCCCTTTTCGCTACTTCAAATGCGCAATTTGTGCTCCATTCATTCGATCGCTGTTTGAAAGACGCCTTTGGGCGGATTGAAAGATTTTGGGAAGAGATTAAAACTAAACGATTCGATAGGAGAAAACATGAAGCACCGAATTTAATTGAGAAGTATTGTCAGCACTCAAATATAATATGTGTAGTAATAACTATCAATGTTAATGTTTTTCGAAATAAATTTTCACTCCTTTCCCTAATTATGCGTTTAATTAGTTCATTAATGAGTTAATTAATGAGTTCCCCCCCCCCCTTTGGTCAATGCCTTCTTCATCTGAAAATGTTTTATGATGTTTCCTCCCGAAAACGATGGACGCGTTTTCGCCCGGTGGGAAAACCTTTCGCCCTCCGTTCTCATCGCTAATTATACGGAGAATTTGGCCTGGAGTCTGTTCCTCACTTCAACAGGTACTCAGCCGGCAGCACTTTAGCCAATTTATCAATCCCCAAATGCAAAGCCATCCACGCCGTTTTGCTGATCGCCAGTCCAATGTATGCTCTTACAGTAAACTCAATGGCTTATGACAAAGCTTTAAGCCAAGCCGTGTACAAATGGCACCGCCGACGGAGCAGCGGTCAGCTTTTCTTGTTTTGGCTTTATCATTGGTCTTTTTGTCTCAATTGGCTTTTCCTTTTTCTCTATTTTTCTTTGTCTCTTCCCATTTCAATGCCAATTCCCTCAGATAGTGACACCCCTTTGCCTTACATTTGTGCCATCGTTGGCTCCTTCCTTTGGCTTCGTTATTCCATTTTCATCTCCGATTGGAAATTGATACTTCTTCAGGTCCGTTGCTTTCCTTCTGATTTTCCACTCTCTCCAAATGCTTTTCCTTTCCTATCAGAGTTATGCCGTTCTGATGCAAACTTTTTTCCTCTTTGCCATGCTTTTTTACCGCTCTAAAAAGGTATAATTTCATGAGAAAATAATTAAATTTTGGGCGGCGTTTGACCAAATGTTCCGCTTAATTTCAGAGCTTTCAGAGACGGCTCTTGCGCTCGATCATGGCCATTTTCATCGGAATTGGTTTATCTGTTGTTTTTTTGGTGGAAAATTCAATTTTAAGCAATTCTTTTCCTTTTCATTGCCCAACTTCCTCCCAAAGTTGGTCTTCAGGTGAGTCGGACTAAATGATATGACTATTATTTTTCGATTATTATTTATTGGATCATTCTATAACAAATTTATGCCTTCCGTAATTTCCAAAGGACCAAAAGAAAAGGAAATTTCGCTTTGGGGAGAGATTTGGCACTTAATCACTGCCTAAAACACTATTCTGTCAATTAGAATTACCAAAATGGACGTTTTAACTCTGTTAATTTCTCCTTCCAATTGTCGTCGCTTTGCCCTCATTAATTGCCCCTCCCTTCCCCCCTCAACCGTTCAGTTTACGGGTGTTTGTGCGAGTGGTGCACAAATTCTCGGCTCTTTCGTGTGCCCCTATCTCATTGTAAGTTTCTCACTTTCTTTCCGTCTAGTGCTGTTCGAGAGTCAAAGTCTCGAGTCGAGAAAAGTCTAGGGTTTTTTGGTTTCGGTCTTCGAGATTAATACTTTTTACACCCTTAAGATTGGTTTTTGGTAATGATATGCCTTCATTTCGTACTTTAATTCGAAAAAAGGCAAAAAATTAGAATTTGTGTTAATTTTAAATTTTATCCGAATTTTAAGTTTATGTATAAGAATATTTTTCAAAAAGGTTTGGGTCTCGAGTCTCGGGGCCAATCTCGGGAAATTTTCGGTCTCGAACGGCACTAGACCTTGCATTGTTTTCTCCAGTACAAGGCAATTTCATCCAAATTCATCGACTTTATTCCGGTAAGTTTTCTGGGGTCGGCTTCTCCCTACCATTTGGCTTCTTCCCCCCCCCCCCCCCATTAATCGCTTTTTATTGTCTCCGTTTCATTTTGCGCCCGTCGCCTTCACATGGATAATGGAACTTCACGCCATCATTTACAGCGTTGGAGTCAATGACATTTATTTGCTGGTTAGTGTTCAGTAGGGCTGGGAATTTAAGCCGAGCCCCGGGTAAAGCCTCAGAAATGGGAGCCCTGTCTTTAAATACCAAAAAAAGGAGAGATTAATTAAAATCCCATTAAATGAAATTTATATTTAAATCAAAGAAATATTTTTTCGACTAAAGCGAATACTCTAATTTGATTTACCTGTGAAAAAATTCGGAATTTAAATATAAAATAATTCTGGGACCTAAGTATCAAAGTCATTGATTGCTTCATCAAAAAAAAAAAATGTAAAACTCAAATCTCCTAAAAATTAAAGTTTATTTTTCTGCGTTATTTTTAGAATATTTGGTTTTAAATTAATATTTAAATTTGCCACCTTATTTTGCGTTATTTCCCCTTTTTTTAGACAGCCAATTCCGTTTTCTTCACAATGGATGGCCTTCTCCTGAGGTGAGTTTGTCCCCTTTCCTTTTCCCTTTTTCCCCTTTTTCAGCATGTTCTTTATCTATCCCAGTGAGAAGGGTCCGGCGAAGTTGGAACATAAATTAATTAACAAAATGAACACTCTCTGACCAAGCATTTGTTGTTTATTGTTTTAGTATTTGTATTAGCCGAGCTTCTGTTCTGTACGATCCACAGTTAAAAAAACATTTAATAAAATATTTTATTTTCATTTTCAAAAATAAAATTATAATTGTATGCCGATGGACTTCACTGTTTTTTTTACTATAATTCAACTAGGGTTGGCCACCGATCTCATGGGAAGAAAATCCCCGATCAAATTTAAGGTATTTTCTCTAAAAAAAATATCTGATTTTACTTATTCTAAGTGGATTGTAAGCTTTGAGCTCTAATTAGGAATTTGATCATAACATAAATACACTTTGTTTAATATTTGAATGTTTTGGCATTTTGTATAAGGTCAATGATTTTTTGCCACTTTTTTCCTTTTTTTACCGTCCATGAGCCTAAAGCTTTGGCCTAACCTAAGCAATTGTACGAGTTGCCTTTTGTACGAGTAGTCATGACACCTCTAAAAGACAAGTACCAATTTGACACAAATGTTAGCATCTGCAAATTTTGTATGAAGCATATTTGGAGCGAGTCTTAATTGCTTAACAAATGCCTAACATTTTATTTTTTAAGTGCTTTTATTTTTCAAAATGATCCCGAATTGGGACCCCGTGCTTCAGGCTTTGTTCGCCTCTCTCTTCACTTGGGGTGTCACTGCTCTTGGCGCTGCTTTGGGTTTGTCAAATAATTTTCAGATGATACATAGCATTTTCCAACAGTTTTTGTGCTTCCGTCAAACAACCGACTGTTTCTCGGTTCGTTCCGTTGGGATTCGGCTTTTCCTCCACTCCTTCCTCAGATTCCAGCTTGGGCTTTGCTGGAGGTGTGATGACCGCCGCTTCCTTTTGGTCGTTACTTGCGCCTGCAATTGAAATTTCCGAAAACCAATTGGGCAAATTGGCATTCTTTCCTGTCGGTGAGTGTCGAATTTATTTTCAATTTTTTAATTTGTTGTATTTCAGCCGTCGGTTTTGCTTTTGGCGCTTTGTTTGTCCATTTTTCCGACTGTTTGATTCCAAGGTCAGTGTTTGTCACTTTTCATTTTACTCAATTAATTTGCAAATTTTAGTTGCGTTAATGCCGAATTGACTGTTATTAGTGCACTTTCTGGTGAATGCCAAAGTAATGACGCGCAACAAAATGCCAGGAGTAAAAAGCGAAATTTGGAACAGAAAGCAAAGATCGACGATGATGCGACAACACAACGGTTAAAGTTTTACAGGGGAGGGAAGGACTGGTAAAGACGGAAAATCTTCTAAATTCAAACACCGCCGCACCCTTAGCGCATTCTGTTGCGACTTTCCAGTGACTCATCCACCTGAAACTCGGTCATTCAATTGGTTTCTCAAAATCAGAACTTTTCATCAGGCTTCTGGCCATGGTAATTGTGCCCGAGTTTCAGGGCTCAGAATTTGTCCCATTCCGCCGATGCTAACGGATTGCGCAACCGTTCCAGAATGCTTCCGGGCGAACGAAATGATGAGAATGATGTGGAAGGCGCAGAAATTCCATTGCGTGCGAACGAAAACGAAGGAGGACCCAGCGGAACGGAACAGTCAGCGGAACTCGGCTCGAACCCCTCAGCGTCGCAATTGCTTTCTTGGCGGAGGATCCTCCTGCTGATAATGGCAGTGACAGTGCACAATTTTCCCGAGGTGCTTTTTTAAAACGTTTAAACGCGCGAGTTCCCGTCATCCTTCATTGACTGTTAAGGTTTTTGGCTTTAGTGGGGGGTTATGGTGGTGAAATGCTAATACTTTTTCAAGACGGGTACGCATTTAAAGTTTTCTTTTCAGGGATTGGCCGTTGGTGTTGGTTTTGGCGGTGTTGGGAAGACGCCTTCGGCAACATTTGAAAAAGCGTTCAACTTAGCCTTTGGCATAGGCCTGCAGAATTTTCCAGAGGGTTTGGCCGTTTCGTTGCCTTTGGCCGGGTTCGGCTACTCAAAATGGCGCGCCTTTCTCTACGGCCAAATGAGCGGAATGGTCGAACCAATCGCCGCTTTGCTCGGCGCTTCGCTCGTTCTGATGATGGAATTTGTGCTCCCTTATGCCCTTTCCTTCGCTGGTACGCCTTCGAATTGCCCTTTGCTTTAACTGTTCACTCACTTTAGCCGGTGCCATGATTTATGTTGTGTTCGACTCCATCATCCCCGAGGCGTATTCACACGGCAATGGCAAAATGTCCTCGTTATTTGCCATTCTCGGCTTCATGGTGATGATGTCCATGGATGTCGGCCTTTGATTCATTGAATGTGCCTTTCGCTCACTGTTTTTGTTACTTTTTGGTCGTGCCCTCCCCTTCCCAAAAAAATCATGGTCCCGACAAAGGGAATCATTTTTCAAGGATAGCTTTAGTAAAAATCTAAAATTTAGTTGGTTTAGAAAAGAAAGCAATCTCATATCAAATATCAATCGGTTACTCTTCGAAAATACATTTCAGAACTCTTCTCTAGTAAAAGTTACAATCCTACAAATTTGGTGCTGAAATGGGGCGGACCACTTCAAATTAAGCCGGTGATTAGCATTTGGCCAAAAACACCACACATTCGATTACGGCAAAATTAATTGATAATCATAAAAAAGACATTATTATATTTATGGCGTCAGGTTCTCGATCAGAGCATAAATTACGCTATAAAAGTGCTTTCCTTTGTCGGAATTATAATATGGGGAGAGGGCGCCTAACCAAAAAGTATTCCGTTTTTCTGCTGCGGGATTTTTTGATGCGTCCTTTAGATTTCTTTTCCCTCATTGTTCCTCCTTTATTATCCAATTCTTTGGTTTATTTTTCCATTTTTCTTTCATTTTCCACAACTTCCGAATGGGTTTATAAGTTTATGCCCAGGTACACTTTTTTCCCGAATTAACCCGACAATTATTCATTTGTTTTTTATTGTGTGATTTGACCTTTGCTCTTCACTTTTTCTCATTGCATAATATTTAAAAAACAATTTATCTATGTGTATACAGTCAGGTGCAAAAGGCTAAACATAGCCCCACTTAATATATAATTTAGAAAAGCAAAAAAAAATCACAAAATTAGAATGGCTCAAACGAATAATTATTAGGTGAGCCAAAAAAACATAAAATCACTTTCAGATTTTGAACTACGCAAAAAAGAGCATTCATTAGCCATTACCGTATTCTGTTCCTTATTTTAGCTAAACTAAAACAATTAATTTAAATTTTTCAAAAATTTTAAATTTTATCACAAAATTCGTGCGAGCGATCCCTCCCTTCAGTTGTGTCGCCCACCCCCCAAATCCATCGCTTCTCATTTTATCCTTTTCTTTCCTATTTAGCATTTCTTTATTTTTCCGTTTCCAACGTTTTCCATCGCGTTTTCCCACATATTTTTTGCACATTTTTCCGGTTTCTTTTCCGGAAAGGGCACACAGCGAATTGACGGTTCCCCCTTAAGAAGGAAAGAAATTACGGAGAATAAATTAAGAATTGAATTATTTATTGTCTCTTAATTTAAGCTTGGAATGATCTTTTTATGGTTAATTTTGCGTTTGTTTCGCCATTCTCTCCTCCCACTGACTCTTTTCCAGTCGATGCATTCCCTCCAACCGTTCAGAAAAACGTCCAAAAGCATCGCAGCAATTTTTTTGTCCTCGTGTTGGGCAATTTCCTCCTTCAAAAGTCCGTCTTTGGAAGCCAATGGAAAGCCAAAAAAGCAGCAGAGGAAAAGCATCAGCAGAAAGGGTTTAGCGGGAGACATAATAATTATGGGAAAAGTTAATTGGATTGGGACGCAAACACTTTTTGTTGATGGGTTTAACTCAAAGATTTTTAGTGACTCGTTAGGCCCACCAATTGCAAATCGACCAAAGCTGTGGTGATGCGCGAAAACTGTTTGTCAGTCGGTTAGGTAATTAATCAATTAATTAGTCCCCCCCCCCTCGCCCTTCTCAATTTAATTGTCAGTGGTTTCACAAGAAAGAAAAACAATAAATAGAAGGGAATTGACAACATTTCAAAAAATAACAAGAATATTTACATTTAATTTTAATGTTGTAATCAAATTCAAAGAAATAAATTTGAAAAAAGAATTATGGGAAATGAGTCAAAAGTGGCCTCTGCTGGGTGAATTCGGTGGAGAGAGCGAAAAACTTTGATTTGCATGGACAAAAGGCAATTAACGCACAAAAGAGACAATAAATAAAGCCAAAACAAATGGAGATAAGCAAATGAATAAATTGTTGCTTAGTCTGCTCATTAGTTTTCCCCTTAATGCTTCTTTTTGTTCGTATTTCTTCACTTTTCCTTAATTCGTTTTTAATTTTTACCAATTTATTATATTTTGTGTTAAACAATATAAAGCTTAACATAGAATTCCAAATATTCTGCCCATTGGCCCAAACCGATAGATTGGCTTTAGGGAAGCGAAGGGTCCGTTGCCGCTTAATGGGCCAAATCGATTTTTCGTTGTTCGGCTGTTTGCCCATGGGCTTTTCCCGTTTAGCTGCCGGAAGAGGAGGGCACAGACGGACGACTGATGCGTTTCCGTCTTCGAGAGAATGCCCAAATTGTGAGTGCCGATGAAGGGAGAATGCCGGCGATGGATGGCAAAAGTGGGATTTGCGTGAGGCAACTTAAGCGAGGCGGGTGAAATAGCAAATAAACTCACCGCAAGGGAAGCCCCGCGGACGGACAAAAAACGGACGGAGTGCCGCCGCCCCTCCGGCGATATTTCTCTTTTTTGTTGTGATTTATCATTCCCTTATCAACGGTCAATCCCACCTCCCCCCTTATTTGTTAGGCTTTGTTTCCCTCCCCTGTGCCTTCGTCCATTAAAAATGCTCGCCGCGCGTGGGGTCAGCCTCGGCCTGGGGGGACGGATCAATTTGTCGGAGCTGAACTACTTTCCAAAGGACAAAATGATGCTGGACAAAATGAACCGATTGAAGCGGGAACAAATGGCTGAACAGAGGGCCCAGCAGGCACGGCTGGTGGTGAGGAAACACGTGGACTCAAAGGTAAGGAAATGGCATTTGAGTTAATGGGAATCAAAATAACCATTTAAAATGGTAGGGGGTGATGCGGATGTCTTTCTCTCTCTGCTTTCTCATCCTTTTTCTTCTCCCTCTTTCTCTCCACCCCTCTTTTGTCTCTCTCACTCCCTCCTCCTCCCCCCTTCTCTCTCACTCTCCCTTTTTCTCTCACTCCCTCCTCCTCTCCCTTTTTCTCTCACTCCCTCCTCCTCCCCCTTTTTCTCTCACTCCCTCCTCCTCTCCCTTTTTCTCTCACTCCCTCCTCCTCCCCCTTTTTCTCTCACTCCCTCCTCCTCCCCCTTTCTCTCTCACTCCCTCCTCCTCCCCTTTTCTCTCTCACTCTTCAGTCCTCCTATTTCGCTTCTCTCTTCCGCTCTGATCATATTCTCTTTCTTCATTTTATGAGCTTAAAAAAGACAGACAAACAGATACATTTTTCTTTCTCTGCACCGATCTTTTGTACTGATCAGAAGAAATTTTTGCTTAACGGTAAAGTTAAGAGCCATGGGAATTGTAAAAAACAAAGGGATGCTAACGATCGGCGGAGAGTTTTCCAAAGGATGGGAAGTGAACGGCTGCGCATTCGTTGGGTTTTCGGTTCATAGCAAATGACAAAAAGGGAAAGGCAATTAGAACTCATTAGCACCAGCAGAATAATTAACTATTTTTTAAATTACATTCCGTAAGTATTAAAAGTCATTTGCTCCATTATTCTGCCCAAATTTATTACCACACAAAAATCTCACAAATGCGTTAATTGGCAAAAATGAACAAAAAGCATGAAATATTTGCGTAAAGCCTATGAAATCCATGGAAAAAAGGTCACTCCTCCATTGAACACTTTTGTGAATTGTCCTTGTCAATTCAGACCCTTTGGACTGCCTGTGCCAATGTCATCTTTGGCATTGTGATGATTTCCATCGGATTGGTAATGACAGGTCAGAGACTGCTTGCCCAACTGGCATTAATAATTGGCATTTTGCCTTTTCAGTGATTGGATATTTCGACACTGCTAACTCAGTCCCTTCGGCTGCTCAGCAAACTCAGTCCCCCGATCAGTTCGCTGATTTTGGCTTGCTTCGTTACATAATGAAAAGCATGCAATACATTGGCCCGGTTTTCTGTGGCATCGGAATGTTTTTGGTGGGTCCCTTTGGCTTCTCAACCCATTGAAATGGGAATTGCTCTTTGAGATGATCATCGCTTGTGTCATTACGTTGGAATCGCGTGACAGACATGCGCAGGTAATTAATTAATGACGAATTTAATTGGCCAATTTTAATTTTTCAGGTCATTCAAGAAGAATCGGCCGAATTGCGACGTTCGCGTCGTTACGCGTCGCAGCAGAAAAAAGGCGAAATCACAAGGACAGAAACGGGCCAAATGCGGGAGAACGGCTTGAAAGTGATGTGCACGAGAAGGTGCGTGCGGCAATTAAGGAGTGAACGGCGCAATTAATTAATTAATTAATGCCCAATTAATGAACAATTTAAAAAAGTTGCTTTCGTTAGGATAGCGTTTTAATGGGTTGAATTTGTCTGCTGCTGATATCATAAACTGCTCCTTCCCTTCTCAGAAATACGCATTCAGCAGGCGATAAGCCAATGCGACGAAGGGACCCCCGACAAAAGTAAGCATTGCTTTGGCACCACAGAATGTGCCGATTAATGTTGCCCTTTCAGAGAAGGGATTTCGGTGGCGCACGACGAGGAAATTGCGGCACAACAGCAGGAGAAACCAATGGAAACGGACGAAGTGCAGCAAACAGCAAGAAAGTGCCATTCCACCGCCAATTGCCCGACCATTGGCCCATCTCTCCGCGGGTTGACTTTGACAACGAGCGACATGTCCACCACGGATCCGATGAACGAATATGCACTGGAAGAAATGCCGAAGAGGGAAAAAGCGGACAGAAAAATGATGAGAAGCAATTGGGAAGATCGAAAGGGGAAAGGGGGCGACGAAGCGAATTTGGGAGGGGAGGCGGCGACGGAAGAAGCGGACGAAAAGTGCCGGGGGAAGGAGACAACGCCGAGGCGAAAGTCCGCCTCAGCCGTACAAACGGTGAACAGAGTGAGGCCGACGCGGGGAATGGCGCCTTTGGTACGGGTCGAATCGGTGGTCGAATTGTCACTGTCCTCGCCACGGTCAGCGGAAGAACAAACGGAAAGATAAGCAAAAGGCAAATGATGGAAGCGCAGAAAAGGACGGGTACAATTAATATATATTACAGTGTATTTAAATTATGAATTATTTTGAATAAAATCATTTTTATTTCTGCTCGTTTTTACGGAATTGGCAAAATGAAACTGGCCGAGTCCTTCCCCAATCAATGCTTTCCGATCACTGATCGCCCCATTGGTTGGCCAATCCTTTTCATCAGTCATCATTGATCGCCCATTCTCCTTTTCATTTATCAGTCAGCTGTTTATCCCTTTATAATCTCCAAAATCGACCATTTCATTTGGATTCAATACCAATTATTTTCTGTGTCATTTTTGTCTTAAAATGCCATCTTTTTCGTCTGTTTTTGTCCTTTTTGCCATCGTCGGTAAATTGGGGGACATTAATTAAAACATTTTTTAAATTGTTCGTTTTCGCAGTTATTTCGCTGGGAAAGGAACAACAAAAGGGGGACGAACTGAGGGCGAAACGACAAATTTGCCAAGGCTTTTCCGCCCAATACGGCGCATGCATTGCGCAGAAATACTCACAGTGCGTTTGGTGTAACGATGCGGTAAGAAAAGAACAAAACTTGGGGATGGAAAGGCAAAAGAGTGCTGCTGGGCTTTTGAAGGATTACAGAGGGCCGCACCGATGCGATGAGAAATCATCGATGAGAGGCTGTGTTCAAATTGTGCAGTGAAATAGGCACAATTAATGACGGAACGGAGGGAAAGGGAACAATTAATTAGCGAAAGGAAAAGCACAAAAGCATCATTTATTGTTTCTCGACACGTATTGGCATAAAATTATTTTCTGTCCTCCGATGAGTTTATTAAATTTCCAATTTCCAATTTCAGAATTCATTAGAATTGAATTGGTCGCTCCCTTTCTTTTCACTCGCCGATTTTGTCTTGACCAACAATTTTAGTTGTTTTGGCATCAATTGCCCATTTTTGGCACTTTTGCCACTCTCTTCCGCCGCTTCCATTGGGTCCAATTCGTCCAATGCGCACAATTCCCTCAGTTCGTTGGCACATTTGTTCAACATTTTGCCATTTTTCCTTGGCAAATTCTCTCTCTCTCTCTTTTCATTTTCATTTTCCTCTTACATTGCCTTTCGGTATTTTCCCATGTTAAAATCCGTCCTTTCCTCAGATTGTCCATTCCATCCTCGTGCAATTTTGGCCCACAAATGAAACATGGCAAATAAAGGGACGAACACCCAAACGGAGTTTGGAGCCCAAAACAGAAGCATTTCCTTCCAGAATGGCGTTTGTGGGGCAATTCCACGAAAGGAAATGGGCGGAAAAGTGCCTTTGGCAAAACAAGAATGGATTACGGTAGTAACAAATGAAAATACACTTACCGTGGTCCAAACTACGGTATGCCTCCTCATTTGGCAAAAGAAAAAGACTGAGGTAAATGGAAGTCTTCCAAAACACCAAAGCATTGCTTAAAAAAGCGGCCATCAGAGAATGGGCGGGACAGACGAAGTCCTAAAGGGAGCAGTGAAAAGCGCAGACGAAGGCGGAGCAGCGCATGCCAAGCACAGAGCGCAAACATTGAGCACCAGCTCAAGGCACATCAGCGGACCGGTGACACGCGTCAAAGGGTCGGCCGCGTCGGCGTAACGCGTGTCCACGGACGCGTAAACGTTCCCTGAACAGTGCCAATTAATGTGGGGGGGGGGGGGTAATTGAAAGACAATTGGTAATTGGAGGGTAATTAGAGACGGAGGGGCAAATAAAAATTAGCAAACACAGACAAAAAATCATGACTAAATGGTCATCCATCACCCATAACACACACACAAAGTGAAGAAGTTGTCGTATTTGCCCCCTCGGAGACTTTCCGGTCGCAGTGCCGTAAATGCCACGTCCACGGAACAGATCAAAGTGGAGCAGACCAACCAAATCTTTACCCAATTTGGCAAAACGCCAAATGCGGCCGTTGTCCCTCCCATTCCAATAATTTGAAGCAGTTTTATCCGCTCACTTCCAAAATCCAATCAAATTATAGAATAAAAAGCCAATTTATTTAAATAATATTTTCACAATGAGTCAAATGAAAATGGATATCAAAACAATTGGGAGACCATTCCCAAATTGCACTCTCTCCGTCCGCCCTTTCTTTGCTTTTCGTTCTTCTCGAGAAGCTCCGCTCGGTCATTTGCGTTGGCTGCGCTTAATGGATTTTTTCGGGCATTGACCCAATTGAACACTTTCTGATCGATGGTCGCCCCTCTTGAGAAGGAGTGGCTGCACTTTTCGCATTCTTTTAAAATGCAAAAAGCAAAGTGTAGTAATAAGAGCCTAAAACCCGCAAATTAAAAAAACGACACTTTTATTTATGCCACTGCGCCACTTTATTGAATTTGTTGCACAGAAAAAACTATCGTATTTTGAGAAATACGGTAACCAATTGTAAATTGTGCCTTTCTTTGCCTTTCACCAGCAGTTGTTCTGTTTTGTCTTGTCCTTGTTTTTACTCTTCTTTTTCTTTAAGCAGCTGTCCCTCATCCCTCCCATCATTTTGTTCTCTTATCCGATTCCCTTTCCGTCTTTTTTCTTTTTTATGTCCTCCAATCACTTTGCCACTCCTCTGATCATTCCCCCGTCCTCCGATCACTTTCCTTTTTTCTCATCCGATCGCTTTTTCCTACGTTTTCTTCAATTTTACACTCGACCTGTAATTTTCAATTTTAAAATGTTCACGAAGCTTTTCTTCGCTGTTCTGCTTCTTCTTTCCGTGCTCCTCTCATTTGAGGTCCTTTCCGTCGACATTTTTAAAATGATTATTTAATTTTCCATCCTTTTTATCTAATTATCTATAATTAATTCTCCATCTTTCAGCATCCTTCCCAATTGCCGTGGCCAATGCTTTTCCTTCGGAAGTCAACGGCCGAATGAATGAGCACAGGCGAATCAAACGCCTCAGCTGCACCAGCGACAAATGTTTCAAGAATTGTGCAACGGAACCGGGCTCGCAGAAGGAATGCGCGAGTATTTGCGAATGCAATTTTAGCAGCGCGTCGATTAAGGCAAAACAAAATGAGTGAAAAGAATGATGGAGAAAGAGAAGTGAAATGGGGAGAAAAAGGAGCGAAAAGAGGGAGGAAAAAGAGCGAAATGAGGGAGAAAAAGGAGCTAATTGAGGGAGGAAAAAGAGCGAAATGAGGGAGAAAAAGGAGCGAAAAGAGGGAGAAAAAGGAGCGAAGTGAGGGAGCGAAATGAGGAGAAAAGGGAGCGGAATGAGGGAGAAAAAGAGCGAAAAGCGAATGAGTCTGAAGAGAAAAGAAATGAGCGATAAATAGTAACAGAAGGATAGAGAAAAGAGCAAATTGTGCCGGAAGATGTAAATAAAAAACAGCTGCTCCGGTTCAGTTTATGGAACAGAATAAATAAGTGAATTAAATAAATATGCTTGCAAATGCTTGGAATATACATATAATTTAACAATGATTCCTTTCTTTATTCCATGACTGATTGTTTTAAAAGTTCTCCGAACACATTGCTCACCGTCCCATCGCCTCTGATCAGTGACGCCTTCCTAAATTGGGTCCCTTTCACTGATTGGTCTCTTCGCTTACAATTAGCAGTCCCCCCCCCCTCCCCCATTGATAATTCAATTAATTCGAACCAAAGCAGCTTCATCTGAAGTGCATTCGAATGCTGCTCATTCCCAATTATTTCCGCTTTCTTTTCGAAACTCCGTGCCATGATTTTCCATTCCGGGAAGTCCGGCACATAAGTTTTGCCAAGCCAAACGTCGGCCCAACCGGCGCCGTCGCCTTTCGGCACCGAAGGAGTCGCTGATGTCGGCACGCCCTGTCCGTCCGTTGCTTCTTCGTTGGCCATATAAAAGCACAGATTCTGTTCCGTTGCGTTTTCCAATTGGACTGCTTATTTAAACGAATGTTTTCCCCTCATTTCGTCCTTTCGCTTCACTTGGTTCGTTGTCCACTCGTCGCACATTTGTCCTCGCATTTCCATCCGTCACTTTGACGGAAAGTCTGAGCAAGTCCAATTTGGTCAATGTCACCGCTGTCGTTGCCTTTGCTGTCGCATCGCTTTCGTGAGAATTGAACGGCAAACAGCGAAGTGTGAGCATTGACAAGCCGATGGACCCGCTAAGTATGCAATGTTCGGCATCGAAAATGCGCGAGAGGGGACGGACTCGGGCGGAAAAGCGGAAACTGACGGGAACGGCCTGTGGGGACGGCAAAAACAGTGAAAAGCCTTTCGAATTGGCGGGGGAAGGCACCGTTCTGATCGATGTAAAGAAAGAGAAAGTAAAAAGTCTGCGGCTTCTGCTGAACTCTGATCGCTACTCGTAAGCTGAAAAGCGAAACCGAAGGATAATGACTTTAATTAGGGAGACAAAGACGTGCCCAATCTTTTCGCCAACACTCAGCGGACATTCTTTGGAGATCTTCCCAAATTGGCCAACATTTGCCGCTTCCATGCCAAATTCACCGGCCACAGATGCGTCATCCGTGAAGGCGGTTGGCATTCCCTTGGACGGACATTGCGTCCATCGGCCGACTGTTTCAGCGCCATCCGACGGTTCGCTAATTGAGACTAAAACCCAATTTATGTGAAAAAATCGAATTGGATGATGACCAACACCTCGTTCAGCAAAATTTGTGCAAAAGCGCAATTGTTCAACATCATTCTTTCCAACATTTTCTATTTCAAAGACAATTTGGACAATTTGGTCGCAGAATGCCTCCAGGGGATGCCAATGAGTGACGGCTTTGATAAAGCCCGGGTCACCGCCAACAGGACGGAAACTGAGCAACGGCACAGAATCAGAGCAAACGGTGGCCGAAAGACGCCTTGTCCATGGCGTATTGTGTGGACATCCGCTACAAAGGAAAGGAAAGGCGTGAGTGCTTCTTCTTTTGTGCCACCTGTTCTTTGGTTTTGAAAAGTCTTTTGCCGCGCACGGAAAGAGGAAAAAATGCCGAAACGGAGGCAATTTCAGCGGAATGATCAATCTCATCGGCTGATCCATTAAAATGCACTGGCGAACAGAGATCGAATTTAATCCCTGAATTATTCCAATTCAAACAAACAAATCAATCACAGCAGAGGGCCAACAAAAGACCATTGACGGAGAACTGCTCCAACTCGGGCCCTGGCAAAACGTGCAAATCAACAAAATGTTTTTTCAGCACTTTCTCTGTCGGTCGTTCGTCCGAAGCCAACGGAGAAAAGACCAATTCGGAAACGATGGAACAGCGAAATTTGTCGGAAAAAGGCGGAGAACAGCCGGGACGAAGCTTCAGCTGAGAAACAGCATAACAAAAATCGGAAAACGACGACTTAATGGACTCACTTGGTCAAGGGAAAGACACAAATTACGAAGGACCAATTGAAAAGGGAAGGGATTTTGAAATCTGAAAAGGCAATGGCAAAACGGAAGGGAAGGGAAGCAGCGAACCCAAGCCGAACGAAGAAAGGCTCGAGGGAAGGCAACGGAGAAGGCTTGGCATTGTCAGTGAATTGGTTGGAGAAAAGGCCGAAATGGGAGTAATTGGCACTTTCTTTGCTGAGCACATCGGTGAGTATTTGCCGCAACTCGTCCCAGACAAGAACATGGCACGGCTTCGAAGGGAACACCGCGTGGGTGCCATCGTCCGGCAGCGGCAGAGACTGTTCTTCCGCCTGCCGCCCTTCTGTCATTTGGAATCACGCGGAGTCCCCGAAGGGAATGCCACCTTTAGGACCGGAAAAAGTTTGGAGTCGCGTTTGGCACTTCTCTTGTGAAGTGATGCCGTAGGCCATTTCGGTGAGTGCCAACCCGGGAAAAGTGGCGATCGTTGTGCAGTCAATGAACGGCTTGACCCATTCGAAATTGGCCAACCCTCCGCTGGTGATCATTCTGAATTCGTTGATTATTTTACCACAAAGTGCCGCCGTATATTTTCTTCCCCCGCCGCCCACCCAAATTCTGTGCTGATGGGCATTATCGGATCGGATTGAAGTCGGAGCTGACATTTGTGAAGAATTTGGACGTATTGGTGGAAGAGTTGAGCCTGTCGAAAGGCCGTTTGGGGGCCAAAGGGAGTGAGCTGACGGATGAGACAACGGAGGACGACGGAGGACTCATCGGAGGCAAAATCAGACTGAGATTAGGAAATGCATTGCATTAGCCTAGGGACAGCCCAAGTGATCAGAGTTTGGCAATTTCTTATGACTGATTGAGTAAAATTATTAAACTCGGCATTTATGCCATTTATTTTACATTCATCAGTTTAATATCATAACCAAATTCACCTGCTGGAGAATGTCCATGGATTAAAATAATAAATTCGGTAGTCGTTAGTGAAAATTTAAAAGCATCGAAAAATATGTATATAAAATAAATGTGCCAATTTTGACTTAATGGATGTGAATTGTTTAACGAAATGAAATGCCTTTTTATTGAAAAATCTCAACAAATTCCAATGGAATCGAATCAGACAATCAAAGCGTTGAATTTCCGTCATTCTTCGGACGGAAAAAGCGAATTCTGCCCAATTTGGCCGTCTTTTCAGCATCAATCTGTGATGGATGGTAATTAATTGTCCTAATTGTTCATCCTCCCCACCCCTCCATTTTCTGCCAAAATCACCCGAAGAATCGCCGGCTGTCCGTCCCTTTTCGCCTTTCTCCGTCCAACACTTTTGGCCGTCTCTATGTCCTCGGAAAGGTGCACAAATTGTCGTCCCATCGGTTTTATTCACAATTTCGATTCGAAAATGGCCTTCGTATTCTCTCGACTCGTTCCGTGGAATGAGGGGGAGAAAAAGGCTGAAAAAGTGAGCGAAGGTGAAAAAATTGAAAGAAAAAAAGGAAAGAAAAAATCGGTAATAGTTTAGATGGTGCCACACCTTTTTTTAAAATTTTTTTAAAATTTTTAAAAGTCGTAAAAACATTTTCTATGGGGTTTTCGGGGATGCTGATCCCGAGAATGACACCCGTTTTGGCCAACTCCGAACCCCGGACTTGGATTCGAACAAAAAATCTAAAATTCAAATGTTCAAAATCCATTTATATGTTCGTATCATTACAGAATGAGCCGTCCTTTGATGTTGCAATGTTTGCGACTAAATTTAGATGGTGTTTAATCGATTTTTGAATAGAAGTGAGAATTTCGAAAATTTTAAGTTTCAACTTTTTGTTCGAATTCGGTCTGGGATTCGAAATAGGTCGAAATGGTTATTATATTCGTGATCAGCGACCACGAATAACCCATAAGACATGTTTTTACGACTTTTAAAACCCAAGAAAATTTTTGTCAAAAAGGTGTGTCACCATCTAAACTATTACCAAAAAATCATTTGAATTTGCCAATTTATTTAAAAAAACATAAAATAAATTTAAAAAATAATAATTTTAAAAATAAATTGAAAAGGTAAAGAAAGTAAGGCTCTTATGCAGTTTAGGGCCCATAAATATTTTTCAATTTTTTTCCATTTTCAAAGCAGAAAATATATGAATATATAGATTTTCGGGTTCGCTGAGCATGAATCCGGCATCCATTACCACCAATTTCGAACCCCGGACCCGAATAAAAAAAAATGTAAATTCACTTTTCACTATAATCCAGCAGCAGTTGAAATTGGTCGAAATTGATGCCGGATTCGTGATCAGCGACTCCAAAAACCTATATATTGGTGTGTGTGTTTTTTTGCTTAGAAAGTGAGAAAAAATTGAAAAATATTTATGGGTCCTAAACTGCATAAGAGCCGAAAGTATAAAAAAATCCTCTTATAAGTTATAACGTCCTCAAAAAATGTTGTTGGGTATAAAAAGAAACAAAAAACAGTTTAATGACTCAAAGGTTTTAAAACGCCTCAGGGGATGTTCTGTCCGCCCACCTCATATAAATTTCCCACCTTTTCCTAAATTTCTGTTGTACAATGTTTGGGTTCGTCCCACTCCCCAACACTTACAAAAACGCAGGAAATTTCAGCTCACTTCCATCGCAATTTGTGGCACACTTTCCGCGACCGAATGTCCGTACAATGCGCGAATTCGCACAGTTTCAATGGAAGTGGGGAAGAGAAGAAAATTCAAAACGAACTTTTCACCGAATGTCCTCAAATGAAACTTTGGGAAAGCCGCGCGAACGGAGAGCGACCAATAAAAGTGCCAACGAAGTCCAACCTTTGAGAAAGGAAAACAAATGCCGAACTTAACAATGCTCAGGCAAAGAAGAAAGACCTTGCTGGTTCAACTCCAACCCATAAAGTTCCGGTCGATGGCGAAGAGAACGCGCAATTGCTTTTCTAAGTCGAAATGAGTCAATGTTTGATTATGAAGAGCCATTTTAAAAAGTAAAAACAAATTTCATAAATTATTCAAATATTAGCATAACGGCTTAAAATACACATATGCTAAACATTAAGACTTTTAAAGGGTCGGGGTCATTTCGGGTCGAATTGGTCGGATAACCTTTTGAAAAGACATTTGAATTTGCAAACAAATAAAGAAAAAGATTACCGAGTACGGAGTTAACGGTACTGAGTTGGCCATTTTTAATTTGGGAAAGCGCATTTTCTAAATATAAAAATATCCTTTTGCCTTTTTGTCTTGATCAACTCATCTCATTGTCTTTTTAAAGCGATTGAAACCTAAGAAATGTTATGTCTTAATTTTGTCGCGTCCCCCACTTTTAATGGAATGGTTCTTATTTCGATCACCCTTTGAGAAGAATGGAAAATTTCGTCGATTGATTAACACGATTAATTCTATGCTCCATCAAAATCCCCGGATTTTCATCTCTTTCCCTTCGAACGGTTTCTCGTGCCTTTCCTTCGTCCGCCACACCCAAAAGGCCTTTTCTCCCATTTACCCATCCGTCGATGAAGCGAAGGATCTCCGCTCTGATTGATTGACTTTATTCATTCGTTGTGCTGCTTCTGCTCGCTGCCCCTCCCTTTCTTTCTGAATTTTCCTATTTCCTTCGTTTTCCCCTCAAATTTCAAATGGCAATTTGTTCAATTGTTATAAAGCAAAACATTTTATGGTTGGCGGATTCATCAATAAGTCGGCCGACTGCGATCGCTTTGCTGCAAATTGCTTTTCGTCGCCAATTGTTCACGCAATTCCCCCCCCCCCCCCCAAAGGGTCGGCAGCGTTCCCCCCCCCCCCCCCCCTCCCCCTTCTCCGTCTCTTCCTTCTCTTCTTCTGATTTATTCATCCTTCGTCTTCCTCATCCATCCAACCAATTCATCCTCCCCCCCCCCCCCCCCCCCCCAATTGGGAAACATTCGCGCGCTGTTACGCGACCGAATTGCGACTGTTGGAAGAGGAACGGCCGAAGACAAAGGGACGGACGGAGGAAGCAGAACAGCGAAGTCGCATTATCACCATAATAATCATCTTCTGCTTTTATTCCACCACCAAAAGCGGCCAATTAAGCAATTGCCAGACTTAGTCCACTCCCTCTCTTCCGCTGCCCCCCCCCCCCCCCCCCCTCTAATTTTATTTATCCCTTCGAATTATTTTCCGCCCATATTTCCCTTAATTATTATTATTGTACATTGAGATGTCCAATGCAGCGCAATTATTGTGGAGGATTAATGCGAGGAAAGCAATTTTGGGACAAATTGGAACTGTTTTGGCCAGCATTCTTTTTCTGTTGGTTATTTCTGTTCAGCGCGTCGATCCACGTTGGACATTTGTTGCTTATTCCTTAATCTCAATTTAAATTTTCTTGACTAGACAAAATATATAAAATTCTGATTTTTTTTTGGATAAGAAATCGGAAAAAATTAAAATAAAATATTTGAACTTTTCAATATAAAAAAATATTATTATTTCCGATTTTCTTTCATATAGTGACAGCCGGAGTTGGTCAAGTGGTCATTAAGCGATTCTCCAAGGAACAATGCAAATTCAGTTGGTTAAATGGAATCATTGGAAATGCCATTCAATACCTAATGGATAACTAATTGAAAAATGAATTATTTTACTTTTGTGTTTAAAAAGTGTTCTCTATCTGTCAGACCCTTGTCTCAATGGTGGCAAATGCATTCCCGGAAAAACTTCGTGCGATTGTCCGTCGGGATGGATGGGCAAATACTGTCACCGTATGCCGACTTATTACCCATTTCAATTCACAAACAAACCCTACAACTGAAGGTCGTTGTCGCAATATTTACCAAAGTTGCGACCGGTGGGCCATGGAGGAGAAATGCGAACTCGTCCGAACTCAGGTGGGCTTACTGTACATTCCGTAACTGTAGCGCATTCGATTGACAAACAAAAACCATTAAGATGCGATTTAAATAAGTCGTAATTATTGGTTACCAAAATTCACAAATATTTTTCCGTCCACTTCATTTTTCAAAATGACAATTGCCATTCTATTCAGACCAATTTCTTCGACATTAATTGCGCCGTTTCGTGCAAATTGTGCTCACCCGACCCCTCAATCAGTGAGTGATCACTGATCAGTGACTCCCCCCTCTTTCCCCCCATTCCCCTTTTTTAGAACTCACTCCGATTCCATTGGCCCCGGCACTCGAACCTCTACAATTTATGATGGGCAAATGGTATTCTCAGGTAGACGATAGGCCACACATTTGGAAAAAACAATACGGAACAGGCGAGCAAAGGGCTGCGCTACCCGACGGACATGGTGGCGGGAGAGTACGAAGAAATGTTGGACATTTCGCCAGCCCAGGCACTCCCCCCAGGCGCAGTTTAAATGATTAGCAATTCTTCTCCCTTTTAGGTGCCAATGTTTGGCCCTCCGTCTTTGAATTTGACGTTCGTTTCGCTAAGATTTAATTGATGCAAAATATTATTCTCCTCCAATTTAGGAGCACGTGTTGGCATCAAAATGGTAATGGGAGAAGAACCAATCAGTCAAATTGCTTAATGTTTGCTATCCCTTCAGACATGCGAGTGACGCACGGCTTTATCACTTTAAAGCCCAATTCGGTGGGTATTTTATCAGAGAAATTATCATTGATTTATGCTGATAGTGGTGAAAATGATTTAATTAATTTTTTCAAAAAGTAAAAAATGTTTATTTTTGTCACAAAATCTTGTAATTTCTCAATCTTACAATTAGTGACTTTTTGAAAAATTAAAAAGGCCGCGGGATTCATAATGGTGCATTTTTAATGGCTTTAAAATTAAAATGAATAGTTACAGATTTAAAAGTGTTTTTTTAGTGCGTTTATCATCGAAATAAAGCAGCAGAAAAATAGCTAAAACGTGAAAACTCAATTTCTACTGATGAATTTTTATGATGATTAATGAGATAATACTGAATTGATGATATTTATAATTTGTGCTCATTTGCCACCGGCAGAATCCGCCCGAAGTTGCCATTCTGAGCACGGGCAACGAGGGACTGAACATGATCGAACTTGGCACGCTGCAGAACCACGCGGTGACACTGAACATCAGTTACATGTTTGTGGAATGTTATGACATAACGCAAAAGGCCATCAAAACAAAAAAATAATTTCGACTAATAATATAATTCATGAAATAATTCGATAGCCCTAAATACCCGTAATTACTGGGTCCAAAAACCAGTAATTTCCTTTGAGGGAAAAACTATGGGACGTTGCCGGATTTGAACCGGCGTCTCTGGCTTTGCGGACCATTGTTCTACCAGCTGAACGAACTAAAGCCCAACACCCAATTTTCAATCATTTTGAATCATTTGAATCTCTCTGATTCCCATTAATATTTTTTTCTCTATCTCAATGGAAAAATGACGACAATTTAGGCAAGTGCATCCGTCGCTGAACAACGAAGTGCTGCCCCTGGGGGTAAGCCAAGCAAAGCGGCACCAACGGAGGCATTTGCGGACTGATCCGATTGCCATTTCAGGCGACGCGCCGCTTCAAACGTTCGGGCCAATTCTTGGAAATGACTGTGGCCAAATTGTTCCCAAATAACAAAATTTCGCAGTTCAAAAAAATGTTTAGGAAAGTTCGGAATTACCCATTCTGAAAGGGAAGTTCAAATAATTAGCAACAATTGCATTTTCACTTTTTTGTATTTTTTGAAAATAAAAATGATTGCTTTTCCTTTGCCTTTCCTTTGTCGGTTTGTCCATTTTTCGGGTCGAACTTCGCCGGGGGGGGGGAGGGAATGGTCGGATTATTCGCCACATTTTCCGCCGATTGGTCCCTTCAAATGCGCTGAATAAATAAGGCAAAGGTTTGGTTGGATGGGACTTTCTCTTCTCCCCCCCTTCTTCCTTTTTATTGTTTTCGCTTTTTGTTTGTATTTTTCCATTTGCCAACGCAAATAATAAAAATTATTTTATTTATTTTATTTATTTATCATTTTCTCCAATAATTTCTTTCACTGCCATTAAATACTTATTTATTTAATTCACCATTCATTCATTCCCTTCGCCTTTTCCCCTTAAAAATGCCGTCCTTCGCTTTGCTTTTGCCAATGCTTTTTCAGAGTCGGTAAAATCATTTAAATTCTCCCTTTAATTCGCCTTAAGCATGCTTCTTTATTTAGTTGGCTTGGCTTTGCTTTGCCATCGTAAGGAATGTTCGGATGCTTTTGCCTGTGCCTTCGGTTGGGACATTTGCGAGGGTTCCTTTTGTTACATTCGTAATAATTAGCCAAATATTATGCCATTATCTGTTGATTTGTTCACTTTTCGCCAGTTCGACTTCAAAATGTGACTAACAGTGGTCACTTTTTGCTCCGTCGCGGCTGTTTCGGCAGTGAATCCCCGCAGATTCGGTACAACAACGAGTTGAAGCCGTTCACTTCGCTGAACGAATGCCGAAAGATGCAAGTCAATTAGACATATAATGGAAGTGATTGTTTCTTTTTCAGTTTGTGGAAAGACATCGAATATTTATTGGGCATTTGTGCGGACAGCGATTTTTGCAATGTTTGCAATTATTGGAGCGAATTGTCAGCCGAAAAGTCGGCGGCCGTTGGCATTACGCGGGCGCGA
Organism: Heterodera schachtii; assembly: GCA_023374025.1. Taxonomy (NCBI): domain Eukaryota; kingdom Metazoa; phylum Nematoda; class Chromadorea; order Rhabditida; family Heteroderidae; genus Heterodera; species Heterodera schachtii. Next base: position 225,389 of record SIJG01000145.1, read on the forward strand.
GGAGAGAACACTTTGAGGGAAAAGAAACTGCTGATGGGCACGGCGGCACTTTTGCCACTTTTGGCATTTTATTTTATTGACAAAATCATTTAACAAAAACCAATTTAGATAATAAATCATTCATAATTATAAAATGCTAAGCAATTGAATGTTAATTCATTTTTATTTTATTATGTTTAATAATGAAATCAGTTGCTCGTTGAAACATTGAGCTCGAAGAATCGCAAATACGCAGCAGAAAATTCAAATCAGAAAATTCGTAAAAAAAATTTAAATTTAAATATTTTTTTGGGAAATATTTATGTGTGAATAAAACCTTTCCGTTTCTCATGTTTCATATTTTCATGAAATCAAAATAATTAGACAAAAGAAAATGTATTTAAAAATTAATAACACTATAGAAACGTACAGATGAAAAGCACAAAGCCAACTAATTCATTATCTTTTTGCATTTATGAAAAAATGTTAAATTTTTAAAAATGACCATTAATTTATATTTTTAGTTTTTAAAATAAATTTGTTTACATAATAATATCTCAGTTTAATTGAAATAACAATCAATTTAAAAAATATATTGTAAAAATAATTTCTTTATTTTTGTCCCGTCATCTCCTAACCCACTGCCATCCCTTATCTTTTTGTCTCATCCCTCCACGCATTATTCCAAGTTGCCAAAAAATAGCACGAAAACTACCAGATCAAACTGAACGCTAGTGAAAACAAAAAATAAATATAATATTTACATTTCTCCCATTTTATTTTGTTTATTTTTTTCCGGCGATTCTTTGCATTTTATCGATCACTTTCCCTTCCCTTTTCGCCCCTTTCCCCCGTTCCACCCAAATAAATAATAAGTAAATGCAATTAATTGTTATTTATCATCATTTAGACTTTTGCATGGATTGTCGTCCTCGGCCCTGTGACATTTTCCCAAATGGCCGCGTCCGTCCGCTTTTGGCCCATAAAATGGCCATTTTGGTGGTGGACGTCCAAAATTATGTGATGGAAAAGCACCCGTTCAGTGGGCAATTCCACGAACATGCTCAAAAGGTGGTAATTCCGAACATTCGGCGACTGATTGAAACGGCGCGCCAATTGAAAATTGAAGTGACTAATCAGTGACCAATCAAACATAATTACCTAATTAGTTGAATACTGGCTAATTAAGGTTGTTTTCACGGTTATGGAGAATCAGACGAAGGATGGCCGTGATCGGAGTTTGGACTACAAATTGTCCAACTTTTTTATCCCTAAGGGATCACGGGAAGCGAAAGTGGTTGACGAATTGACTCCGTTGGACGACGAATTGGTCATCCCAAAAACGTCGTGCAGTCTGTTCAATTCCACCAACTTTGCATATCTGGTGAAGATAATTGGTGTATTAATCAGCATTAATTAAAATGAACAGATGCGAAACATTGGCATCGATACGATCGCCGTGACCGGCTTTTTGACTGATCAGTGCGTCGACCAAACCATCCGCGACGGCGCCGATGCCACGGGCGGTTTTTGGATGATCGGAGTGAGCGATGGGTGTGCCGCGGAAACAGCCGAACGACACGCAGCCGCACTGAATGTTCTGCGCGGGTATTGTCGGATGGAAAGCACTCAATCACTGATCGAAGCAATACACAGTGAAATGGGCGGAGAAAGTTCAAAAATGGGTGGTTGAGCACCACAAATGATGGATATGTATTGATTATGGCGGACGGATTTGCCATTTGAATACTTTTGGAAATGCCATTGTGTCACTCGGCTAATGCCCTCCCCCCCCCTTTCCCTTTTGTGTCTTTATGCTTTTCTATTTGCTGCTCCTCCTCCGTTGATGTCCGCTGCTGTTTCTCCACATTCATTTATCCTCACATCCACCCAATTGCATCTCCCCCTTTTCCCTTTCCTTTTCCCTTTTATCATACGGCCACTTTCATATTACCCAAAGGACTCATCAATGGCCCGGTTAATTGCGTCCTCCGGGAAAAGAAGAGAGGTGAGCCGATGAATAGACGGCACCGGCGGCGAAGAGTCCAACTGAATGAAAAATGCGTGGGATGAAAGTGGCGAAATGGACGAAGAAATGGGGAGGAAGGAAAAGGAAGGACAAATGAAAGAGTGGGGGGGGGGGGAGGGGGAAGAGGGGGAGGGGGGGGGGAATGATAGGGGGGGGGGAGAAGGACAATTAATGAGGAGCCATCACCAGGAAAAGCAGCACAAACGCAAATCGTACGGAGAATCAATTGGTAACTCGGAATTGACAGAAGCGCCTCAGGGGCTAATTAACGGATAAAACGGCGGATTAATAATGAAAAAGAGGAACAATGAATGGTGAAAAGGGGAGAAAACACATGCAAATGGCCAACAAATGGCGAAGAAAAAAGCGAAGTCAACGTTTGCAAATGCCTCGAGAGCAAAGCATTGGCATCGCAAAAGAAAGCACCGACTGCGCAAAACTAAACGGATTATCGGCCGTTGCTCGACGCTTAATTTATCGCACTTAGGCACCATTTTCAAATTTATTGGAAAATCAAAACAAACGGAATAAAAGAAGTGTTTTTTAAACATCATTAGCAAAATGAATGAATAGTTTTCTCTTTTAATTGTTCTCTTTTTCTCGGTTTCCTTTTTAATTGGCTGTTTATTTATTTTAAATTAAATTATTTTTTAATTCACAAAATTATAGATGGGATATATATTTTGAATTTTTAAGTAAATCTCTTTTAGAGACCATTCATTGCGAGCGGAGGCGGTGAAGGGAGGGGGGGGCGAAGGGGAGGTGCCGTGGTTGCCGGGAAAAAATGCCAAGGGATGGGCCCAAGAGAGGGGGGGGGGGGGGGGAGACGGTAGCGCAGAGGCAGCGGAGATGGGCCGAGCGGTGCCATCGCCGGTCGTTCCCATTCAGCAGCAGAAGAGGACGACCCCGAGGCGCTTCCCCCTCCCCTTCCAATGCCCTCCCGTCGTGCCCTGCTCATTCACTCCCTGCCAATAGCCCATCGGCAGTGCCTTTTGCCTATGCCATTTTACGTTCCGTTATTTGCCACAACTTTTGCTACATTAAATATGGCCCATTTAAACAATCATTTAATTTTGCCAATTTTTTTAAAGCACATAAAATCAAAGGCTGTTTCCCCTCAAATGCTTTGTTTGGTTTGTGTTTAATTAAGCCTGTAATCCGATGCTTTCTCCGATGGGCGGTGCTTTCATTTGTTTGTGCTGATATTCGCTTGTTCATACATAAGGGTCACCACTAAAAAGGATGAGACGGACAAATGCATTAATCCATTACATTTTGTCGTTAATATACGATACCGTATGAAATTGAGCTCCCGGGAAACGCCAAAGTGACCTAATGGGATTAAAATACGATTTATGGAAGAAAATGAACTTTTTGCTAACTCGGCTGCGAAAAAGGGTATGGATTAATAATCCGGCAAATGTATCCAAGGTAAACCACCGCAATTGCCGAGCACTGAGTGCCCCCTTCTCCCCTCCCCCCCCCCCCACACCGCGCCCTTCCCATCTTCTTCCGTTTTACGGATGCGCAGAAGGAGGAAAAGCTAAGCAAAGTGCCAAAGAGAAGCGCTTTACTGCGCCAATCTTTCAATTAGAGGCGATTAGTGCTTCGTTGGGCGGCGGGGGGGGGGAGGAAAAACGGTTGAGGTGCGGTTGAAAGGCATTTTGGCTAAAAGTCCTCTTCCTTTACAAAACAACACTCAAAATGCCTTTCATCCCTGACATAAAAATGCCAATTTCAAAGGTCCCATCGTCCATCTTCGTCATTCCCTCCTCCTCCTCTCCACCAATTGCGCTTACTTTTGCTTAATTCCCAATGCGTCCGTCGTTCACTTCGTCGTGTTCGGTCCGATCAGTCGCTTCTCAAAGGCGCTGTTTCCTCATCGATTCTTTGCTTGAAGAACGTCAGAAAAGGTTGGCCGCGACAGTGGCAGCAAAATATGGCACTAATGCATTTAATCCGCCGGAAGAGCCAAAAAGGGAAAGGGAAGAAATTGGCAAAGAGGCAAGTGAGAAGCAAAGCCAATTGGGTGGAAAGCGCCATCAAATTAAGACAATGCCGGAGTTGAATTTGGAAGACAAAGGGCCGATCAGTGGGACAAAAAACGACGGAACAGAGGGAGAAGAAACCGCCAGCGAAGAAGTGCTGCCCACTTTTGAGGAGGAGAAAGAGACGAACACAAGTGGCGGAAGTGACCGGACTGATCAGCGAGTGGGCCCAGCAGGAATTAGCAACGACCATCACAGCAAAGCATTGCTGGAAGCATTGACCAAATTAGTGCCCGTGGCAGTGCGACAGGGAGCGCAAGAAACGGAACGCCAAACCGATGGAGGAGCGGGAGAGAGTGCGGAAGGGAGAGAGAGCGGCAAGGGGAGCGAGATGGTGAAAAAAGCGAAGGACAAAAGGGCGAAAAGCGAAACATTCAAAAACTGTAGGAAAAGGGCCAAGCGGCTGAGTTCCTGTACAAGCTTCATCTTTTCCAACAACAATTGGCTTCCTCCGCTGCTGCTTCTGTGCCGTGGCCATTTGTGCCCCCCGGTCACTCGCCCATTCCGACAAAGTATCACTCGTCAGTCATTTACCATCCACCATTATTTAGTTATTCATTTAGCTTTTTCCGACTCCCTCTTTTCCCTGCTTCATCCTTTTCTCTTCCCACAAATCCTTCCAACAATCGGATGCCAAAATGCTTTTCTTCTCCTTCAAATCCGTGGCGTCATTTAATGCCAACCACTTCAATGGCAACATCAGTAAAATGTCGCATCAAAGCACCGAATAGCCAAAATATAAACGGAACATCGGGCACATCGGGCATGAATTCTGCACAAATGGACAGCACCAATTACTCGTCGGAATGGACGATGCCGAACTTTTTCAACGGTGGGCCCGCCAGTGCCGTGTTGGCCACCATCGGCGCATTTCGAGCGGCAGCAGCGGCATCGGCACAAAACCACGGCACCAATGGAGCAGAAACAGCGTAAGTGCCAACGAGGCAAAGTCAGTGCCATTCAAAAATGCAAATGGAAAGGCAAATTTTGGCACTTACAGCTTAACAAACAACAAAAATGGGAACAAAATCGGACGCAGGTCGAGCACAGCGGCACGGCAACAGCAAAGGCACGCGACAAATGGCAATCGCAACACGCGGTCATCAAACGCAAAGAAATACCGATGTGACATTTGCGACAAGACATTCAGCCGATCGAACACTCTGATCACACATAAGGTAAAAGAAGCAAAGGACGGCAGAATGGCACAATAATTTGAAAAGGTTTTGCATTTTGCGTTTTGGCAGAAAATTTAGTTTTGTTGGAGAGGGAAACAAACCTCTAATTTTCTTTTTCTATTTCCTTTTTCCTTTTTTTTCTTGTACCATTGTTCTGTCTTTGATTTTTCCACCTTTATCTTCTTCAATTTATTAATTGAGTAGCAATGTTTGTCTTTCGCATTAATGGGATGGCTTACAATTAATGGGATGGTGGGCCATCATTAGACAGATCATTACCAGTGCCATTGCCTTTTCCATTGCCATTACTCACACCAAACAAATTTTGTTGGAACAATTGCGTAACTTGGAGTGCCCATTTCTTGCACTTTGAGAAGAAACCCAAATTAAGAGTTGGGCAGAGGAGGGATAAGAGGAATTAATCGAGACATTTTGAGAGGGCGCGAAATGCCGAGAAAAATTGGTGGGGCGGAAGGAGGGGGGGGGGGGGGGGGGGAGACGAGGGGAAAGAAAATGGGGGGAATGGGGGATAACGTGGCAGGAATATATGTTTAGCAAATGATTCGATGTGATATTTTTTATTTGATACAATTTTAACATACCGTAACTCATCCTTACCCCCCCCCCCCCCCCCTCTCCCCCGCCCCTCCTCTCCCTCTCTCTCGTCTCCCCTCTCCATCACCCCTTTTTCTCTTCCTCTCCTCCTCCCCTCTCCATCACCCCTTTTTCTCTTCCTCTCCTCCTCCCCTCTCCATCACCCCTTTTTCTCTTCCTCTCCTCCTCCCCTCTCATCACCCCTTTTTCTCTCCCCCGCCCCTCCTCTCCCTCTCTCTCGTCTCCCCTCTCCATCACCCCTTTTTCTCTTCCTCTCCTCCTCCCCTCTCCATCACCCCTTTTTCTCTTCCTCTCCTCCTCCCCTCTCCATCACCCCTTTTTCTCTCCCCCGCCCCTCCTCTCCCTCTCTCTCGTCTCCCCTCTCCATCACCCCTTTTTCTCTTCCTCCCCCCCCCCCCCTCCTCTCCCTCTCCATCACCCCTTTTTCTCCCCCCCCCCTCCTCTCCCTCTCTCTCGTCTCCCCTCTCCATCACCCCTTTTTCTCTTCCTCTCCTCCTCCCCTCTCCATCACCCCTTTTTCTCCCCCCCCCCCCCCCCTCCTCTCCCTCTCTCTCGTCTCCCCTCTCCATCACCCCTTTTTCTCTTCCTCTCCTCCCCATCCCTCGTCCTCTTTTTCTCGTTCTCTCTCTCTCCGTTTCATCTCGACTTTTCCCAGTCCTATTGAAATTATTTGCTTCAGTGAATATTTGAAATGTTCTGACGGATGAGAGATTAGTGAAATGAGTTAATTATTGTTTGGATGAGAAAAAGGAAAAATAAAAGTAAATATCCAATGAATTTGTTAAATTTCTTCTCATGATTTCCCACGGTTTCATAAAAGAAGCGGTAAGTGAGAATGAAGAGCAATCCCAGCAGAAGAAAGGCAGTGCCAAAAAGCTCGCGCTTTAAAACAATGAATGAGCAGAGTAAGGAGGGAGAGAGAGAGAGAGATAAAGCGAGGAGGGAGAGAGAGAAGGGGGATGAGGAGAGAGAAAAGACAGAGGAGGAGAAGAAGAGAGGAAGGGGAGAGAGAGAGAGAGCGAAAATGATAGTGAGAGAGAGAGAGAGAGAGGGGGGGGGGAGGGAGAGAGAGAGAAAGAGAGAGAGAGAGAGAAAAGGAGAGAGAGGAAGGGGTAAGGGAGGGCGGGGGTGGCATGAAGCGGTGCTTTCCTCAATAACAATCGAGCATCAGAACAATGCTCATCATTGAATGACGAGCTTGGGAAGGGTGCCTTTCCACTCGACAAATCATCAGCCAGCAGTCAGTCGCATGTGATGGCACCGGGGGGGGGGACTTCTTTCTCACGGTCGTCAACTTCCTCCCCCCCCCCCCCCTCATTCTCCTCCCACTTTCGGTCCCTTCACTTTTCACTTTTGTGCCATCCTTCCCCCCCCCCCCCCCCTCTTTTGTCAATTCTTTATCCATCAGTTTTGCTTTGCTTTTGCCTGCTGACCATTGTTTTCACTCATTCCTTATGGCCGCTTCTTTCCTTTCTTTCATTGAGCCAATGAATGGGAGAACAAATTGGGGTTGGCCATTGGGAGGGAAGCGAAAGGCCGAGCAAAAAGAGGGAAAAGGGGGAAAGGGGGGAGAGGAAAAGCAGGCGAATGGGGGGGGGGGCTAAACAAAGGATGCGGAATTGTTAATCGAATTCGAATGAGGAGAGAGAAGAGCAAAGTGCCACCTGCCGAAGGGACAAAGGCAAATGGCGGGAAAAGTCGCAAATAAATTGAAAAACGAAATTAGCTAATTTTTTGTTTTGCTTAAGCGAATTCACACGGGTGAAAAGCCATTCCGATGCGAACATTGCGGGAGAGCATTTCGACAGCCTGGCAATTTGACAAGGCATGCTTATACGCACACGACGGTGAGCACAAATCGAAATGCGAATAGAGTGATTTTGATAAACATTCAATAATGGTCTGATGAATTTATTCGTTCCCAAATGCTTTTTGGCACTTTGTCATAATTAGCTTCGCCTGATTAAGGTGAAGCCGTTTGTGTGTGCCGAATGCGGCAAAGCGTTTAATCGCGCCAGCAATTTGCAGGCGCACCTCCGCGTGCATTCCACCGGAGCAGCAGGGACAAAATTGGGAGAGAACGGCGGGGGCAGCGCTTCGAGGCAGTGCAAACGATGTGAAACAAATTTCGCGACACGCGCCGAACTGAGGGCGCATCGGTGCCAATGATCGAACTCGGCACTTCCAAATGTTACGTTGTGTTGGGACGTTATTAAATTCTGCCATGGGGTAAAAAAATAAAATAAAATCGCAAAATGACTTTTTCAAAACTCATTAAAAATCTAATCCCTGGCGGAAGTCACTAAACGATCCCTAGCATCCAATTATGAATGTGAATAGTGTGAATATGCCGATGGCAATCAGATCATGTTCAAATGTGTTGGCATTTCCTTTATTTTTTGGCATTTTTTGTTTCATTTTCCTTTTCCCTTAATAAAAACTCTTTGATTGGTTCCGTCGTGCGTGCTGTCTGTCAATATGCTTTTAATTGACTTCATCATGCAAAATATACCACTGCTCTTCTCCAAGACTACTCCATTAATTAATTAGTCATTCATCGGCTGTCACTTAGTGCGACTGCCAACAGTGACAAACTTTCTCCTGCATTTTGTGAAATGGCACCTTTTCACGAACTGAGAGAAAGAGCAAAAATATGGAGTGAGAATAATGAATGGCGAAGTGCCGTTGTGGTGGGATAAATTATCAAATGAGAAATTGAGAAAGTGCCAAAGAAATTGCAACCGATTCAATCCATTTGTTTCTTTCTTTCTTTTTCTTTACTCATTTTTCGGTGTCTTTCTCCTTAATTCTCGACAAATGGTAATTATCCCTCTCCTTTTTTTTCTTATTTATTTCCTTTCTCAGTTCGGATGGGTCCACGAAAGTTTTCGTCAATTGATGACGCGCAAATACGGAAAAGAAATTTGGACTAAAATATTGTAAAATTAATTAATGTTTACCTTGCTAATGAATTGCACATTATTTATGGCTTTTAGAGAAATTGCCAAATTCGAGGAAGGGACAGAAAATGAAATTGGCAAATATTACAAAGACGAGGAATCCTTTCGGATCGTGTCCGCCATGGGATCAGTGATCGGTTGCCTTTGAAATGTCAAATGATTGGCTTTTGAAGCCTTCACTTCCCTTAGGCATCCCCGTCGAGGAAGTGTGGGAGGCTTACGGTGGCTTTCTGATCCAATTTACGATGGAGACAGGGTGGGACGAACTTCTGAGGGCACTTTCGCCCGATTTGGAGGTGCAATTGGGTGAAAATTGAAATAATTTTCAATTCTCAAGGGCTTTTTGGATGCATTGGACGCATTACATTATGTAAGATCAATTAAAAATATATCTATGCTAATCGAATGGCGATTGGCAGTTCATTGATCATGTCGTCTACCGAACAAAACTGAAAGGGCCGGCGTTTCGGTGTGAGCCCCAATCGGACGGGTCCCTGATTTTGCATTACTACTCCCGACGGTGCGGACTGTACCCAATCGTTAAGGGTAAACGAACTAATGGGGAAGGCTTTGAAATGCCAAATATGCCAAAGGCGTGATCAGAGAAGTGGCACGACGAATTTACGACACAGAAGTGATTATGAAAGTGCAAGAGCGAAAGCAGGAGCATATGGACACGATGATGACGGAGCATGTGATTTTCGTGATCAACCAAGTGGGCCGATCAGCACACAAGGCCAATAATATGTGAAGCGATGCCCCAATTGACAGGTCGAGAACTGGCATAAGCATAAGCCGACCGATCGCGTGCCGTTCCTCCTCGGGAAGTTTCGTTTCATCCTCCGAATCAGTCAATGTTTTTCCTCCTTTTTTTTTTGTCCATTTAAAGAGATTTTTAAGTGTTTCTCAAATTCCTTCCGGATTGACGACTTTTGCGTCGCTTTTCCTCATCACTTTTGTTTTGATCAAAAGCTTCGAATTGAACACGTCGGTAAGTGAAAAATTATAATGAGAAGAGAGAGAGAGAGAGAGAGAGAGAGAGAGAGAGAGAGAGAGAGAGAGAGAGAGAGAGAGAGAGAGAGAGAGAAAGAGAGAGAGAGAGAGGAGAGAGAAAGAGAGAGAGAGAGAAAGAGAGAGAGAGAGAGAAAACGGTGAGAGAGAAGGAAGGAAATGATCGGCTGCTGGCCCCACTTATTAATTTCGTTATTTGTCCAAATCAAACAAATTAAGGAGTTTACATTCGCCGTTCGTTTCCGACCATTGTCCATGGCGAAACGAACCTCGAGGACATTTTGAAACTGTTTGTTTTCAGCAGCTAATCGGCAGTCCAAAAGTGCTTTCAGAGTTCACCCGGAAATTCCGCTGTCCTTCGATTCGATTATCACTTTCCGAAACAGGTGTCAAATGATTTGTCCCATTGCCAATTTGTCCGTCCCTTTTGCGCTGCTGTCTTTGTTCAGTTTGTTTGTGTTCCAAATCCGTGACGAGGGGTCGAGCAGAAGCGGATCAAAGCCGAGCAGTGTCCGCTCGGACGAAGCGCACGTGCCGGTCACTTTGAAAGGTCAGGCGGACGGAGTGACTGCTCTTTTTTGGCCAACCTTTGCTGTTTTTTGTTAGGTTCAATGCACAGTGTCGGCAACAATAATTTCTTGGTTTTTATGTGTTCTTTTAATGTCACCACCGTTAAGTGAGAAATTTTAAAGAGAAAATTTTAAAATGCAAATGAATGCTTTGTTTTTTAGTGAAATGGTCGAGCGAAATTTGTTTCTTTCCGACATTCAGCGTAAGTTTAAAATTGGCCAATTGGCTATGGCATTTTCTTACCCCCAGGCCATGACAGCACTCGCGACTTAATCATGCTGAATCAGTCGCGAATGTCCCAAGTGGAGCTGAAGTGGGCGCAATAGCAAATGCCGAGAAAAATTAGGACATTTAACCTTTAATGGTCAGCCGAAGATTAGAGGAGACGACACGAAATTTGAAGTGTTTGGCCAATGCGCTGAAGGCGGAGAAACAACGGACTGAGGCGAGAGAGAATGAAATAATACCTTGTTAATCAATTAATGACTAAATTTGCCTAATTAATTGCTTGAGGGGTTGCTTTGCGAACTGATGCCGCCCAGCGTGGCGGAGTCTCTTCGGCGCGGCGCAACGGTCGACGCAGCGGAATTCTCCGAGGCGACTGTGCTGTTCACAGATGTAATTTGTAATTAATGCTAATAATTCGAAATTGAAAATGATAGCAGTTGGGCCGGTAATGGGGCGAATATTCGGCACATTTTAAGCTGTCACATCATTTTCAAAGTGTTCCTTCAGATCGTCACTTTTACGAACATTTGCTCCTTCTGCACGCCTTACGTTTGTTTGCCCAATGCTTCATTTGTCGGCTCTTTTGCCTTAATTGGCTAATTAAGGATGTGATCAAACTGCTTAATGACCTATACCAACGATTTGATCGAATTGTCGGCCTTCACGACGTATACAAAGTGGAGACAATTGGTAAATTAGTGACAAAGGAATAAAACAGAAAGATACAATAAGCAAAAGATTCTTTTCGTTAACAGGCGATGCTTATATGATCGTCGGAGGGGTGCCGAAAGAGTGCCAAAATCACGCGGAGAAAATTCTGAATGTTGCCATTGGATTTCTGATGGAGTCGCGATTTGTCAGGGGTGGTCCCTCTCATGCTGTACTCCGTTCTGTGCTTTTTGCAGGTGACCAACCCCACCAACGATTTGGCCATTTCCATCCGAATTGGCGTCCATTCCGGCCCCGTCGTCGCCGGCGTCGTCGGAGTAAAAGTAAAGCTTTTCCATTTTCCCTTATGCTTAAGAGCTTACCAATCATTTTTCAGATGCCAAGGTGTTTCTTTCTTTACATAAATGTGTTTAAATTTGTCGTCAGATATTGCCTTTTTGGTGACACAATTCATTTGGCCAATCGAATGGAATCTTTGGGTGCGTTTGAACAATTCGCACAAAATTAACGGATTTTAGGGATGCCCTCCAAAATCCACGTCAGCGAAACTGCGAAGGCTTTGGCAATCAGAAACAATCCGTCATTTTTGTTCACAGAGAGAGGGGCCATAAAAATAAAGGCAAATGGAAAAAAGCAGCAAAAACAAAAGTGTAATTAAGGGAAAGGAGAAATTGCGCACATATTTTTTGGAGAGAAATGACCGCCAAAGTGTTTGGGAGATTTGTGGGAGAGTGAGGGAAATGGACCAAAGCATCGACGGGTATCAGGTGGACGAGGGGGGCGGGATTTGGGGAGGGTGTGGAATTGGAATTTGAATGCGGGGGATTTGAGGGAGGAATTTGGAAGATGGGTGGAATTGGAATTTGAGGGGGGTGAATTTTTTTTGTGGGGGAGGGGATTTGAGGGAGGAATATGAGGGGGGGGGGGGGAGGAATATGAAGGGGAAGGGATTTGGGAGGGGAATTGGACGAGAAAAGGAGGCCGATGACGGACGAGGACCGTTTCATACACAATGGGCTAATATTGAGAGAAATTAATTCATTTTAAGGAGTTGCACAGGGAAAGGAGCACAGAGGAAGAAGGTGGGCAATTGAGAAAATTCCAAAAATAGAAAAAAATTAAAGGGAGGAAAAAGAACGGAGGGAAAATCCACCGGCAAAGAGATTACGAGGAAGAAGAAAATGGAGAGAAAAGAAGCACAATGGTGGTGGAGGTTGGGCGGGGAAAGTGGGGAATCATTAGAGAAACAAGCTAATTAGTGCAAAATGATTGAATTATCAGTGCAGAGAGAGTGAATGATCAGAATTTTAAATTAAATATGTCAGATTGGCGAAGAGCAACCCGAGGAAGAAGGAGAGAGGGACAAAAGAGAGAAGAGGGAAAAGAAGGAGGACGAGACGAACGGAAGAGAAATGAGACAGAAACAGACGACGAAAGTCCATTCGAAGGCATGTGCTTTGTTATGAGATGATCAGCAGAAACAGCAAAAAAGACATGAAGGGACGCGGCTTTGAAATGATCGGAATTTTGGAAATGCAAATGCCGTTGAAATATAAAAAGCCAAACATCGAGAGAATATTTATTAAACCCCGTCACACTATCACAGGGCTGGCAGATGAAAATTTTCAAAAGCATCATTTGGCAGGCAAAAAGCCTCATTAAGAAAATAAAGTACTTTTAGGGGCTGGCGGTGCCGATAGGCGCCGCCAGGGGAAAAATGAGAATTTTGACCATATTTTTAGCAGATTTTCATTAAAAATTATTAATTTTGTGGTTTTTTGTAAAAAAAAATTGGTTCTTTTCTGGTTTTATAAGAAATTTAGCAAAATTTTTTGGAAAATTTGGGTGAGATTTTCGTTTTGATGCTCTATTAAAAACCCAAATTATTAAATAATTGTAAAACATTATGCCAATTTTCAAATCCGAAATCCCATAGTTTTTCCCTCAAATACTTCCCTATCTCGTTCATATATTCACTCCTTGGCATTGTTTCTGTGCCATCAAATTCCCCCCTCGTCGTCCATCATCCGTTTTCTCAATGCGTGACTGTATTCCACCGTTCCTTCCTCGTGGACCCCTCCGGCGTCGTCCTCTTCGGCACTTGCCATTCTCGACACTCCCATCTCGTCGCAAATTCGGTCCAGAATGTTTCTCTTCACGAAGGGACGGATGTCCAAGCGTGGCTTCAGCCTTTGTTCGCAGTGTTCGATCAGTTGCCACGCCTGGTATTGTGGGATTGGCACTGGTCCAAAGTGCCACTTTAGCCATTTTGGCATTTGTTGAGTGTCGGTGCCAATTTGGCTTTTCCTTTCATTTTGTGTGCATTTGCCCCCCCCCCCCCCCCCCCCCTCCCTCCGGCGTTGCCCTTCAGCGATTTGTCCCCGGAGCAGGACAAAACGTCGTCGGCCGAATTTTTGGACCATAACTTTTTTCTTTCTCAACCAAATTAAACATTCTTGCTATTATTCGAAAACATTTGAAAAACGTTATTAAACTGCAAATTTTCAAAAATTTTTATTCATGCACAAAAAAGTTCGAAATACTAGGTTTTTGAGTTCCTTCCGGCCATAACTTTTTTGAAACTTAACGAAAATTTTTGAAATTTTGCATATTAATAATAAACACACAGAGCTATCGAACAACACCAACAATGCTTAATTTGATTGACAATGAACAAAGTTATGGTTCAAAAAGTCTTCCGACGACGTTTCGGCCGACGACGTTTTGGGGTGCACCGATTTGTCCCACCTTTCTGTAATTTTCCCGCTTGTAATAATGGGCCACCATCAAAGCGTAAATGTCGCCCAGTCGGACGTGCTCATCGATGCCTTTCCGTTGTGTCCAATTCGCTCAGTTGGCTAATGGCCTCCCCCGGGTCGGTCTCATACAAACTGAAAAGCTCCAAATTACCACCCATAATTAATTAATTATCCAGCCCAAGTGCACCCTTTTGTCTCATTAAAGTGCGCGATTATGTCCAACGTTTGGCTAAGTTTTTCCCTTCTCTCTGTCAGATAGTTTTTGTTCTTCTCGTCCCCGTCAGCCAATTTTTTGGCCAAACATCGAATGCTAAACAAAACAAAAAACGCATCAAAAGATGCCAATTTTTCAGTGTTTTTTACGCCTCTCCGTACGCTGCCGCCGCCTTTTCGTAGTCATGGTACTCGTCGATTTCCACCTCAATTTCCAAATTTGCACTTTTATTCAGTTTCCATAAAAAGTCAAATGGAAATCCTTTATTCCCGAAAATACTTTTCGTTTCATTTTTCGCTTTGATTTCGTTCATTTTCGCTTTGATTTTCATTTAGCTTTTCGTTTGATTTTTTCGCTTTTCGTTTCGTTTTGCTTTTTATTTTCGTTTTGCTTTTCGTTTCGTTTTGCTTTTCGTTCCGTTTTGCTTTTCGTCCCACTTGTGCGCACGACTCGTAAAAGTTGGACAGCAAATCCATGGCGCCCGCCTTCACATAAAATGCTTCGATTTGGCGCATCAGTCGCGCGTCCTCCTTCCAATTAAGCGTTTGCAGGTAATTACCCGCCATGCGATAAATGGCGCCGACTCGCGCCGTCTGAGCAAAGAGAAGGACACGCTAAAGCAGCAGAATATGCGAGCAAAAAACAAACGGAGTTTTGCATTTGTTTGCCTGAGTGTCGCCCGACTTTAAAAGGGCGCGCATTGCCTTAATTAGCCAATTAAAACGAAATTGATAATTAGTCTTAATTAGCCACTTCTATTTTGTTGCCGGATTGTGTGAATTTCTTTGCCGCTATATGATAATTCCCTTGCTGAAGAGCACAGCGCGCAATTTGTTCTAGCAAAAGCGACCGTTCCCCCGAGGGTAAACTTTCTAAGTTTTAAAAATTGTCCCATTTATTTTATTAAAACTTTTAATTATACCTAATTTATTTGGCGTCAAAAAATTTTCTAACTCTTCAGTTATTTGCACATTTTTATCAGCACATAATGCGACCGCTTGTGAATACTAAACGGACAAAAAGCGGTGAAAATCATTCCGAAAAGGGATTTACTTTTTTGGCATAAACCAACAAACGAACGGCTTGGCCTTAAAGGAAGGCAATTCGGTAATGAAATGCAATTGAAATCCCAAAATTTGCCAAGTGACAAATGCCTAACACTGAAAATGTGCCCACCGTCCTGCTGATTGGCCGAAAAGAATTCAGCGGCGCGTGCCAAAACGGAAGGGTCCGAATGTTCGTTCAATTCCTGCGTGATAAGATCCAAGGCGCCTAATTGTTCGGTTCGAAAAGCGAAATCGAGGGCACGACCGATAAGCCCGGCCTAATTAGAAAGCAATTTGGTGAATGAAAGCAAAGGCTAAAGAGGGGACACCTTGTGGTAGAGCATCACCACTTTGTCGGCATGTCCCGGCAATTCCCTGTAAAAATCGGCCGCGTCGACAAGCTCAGCCCCACCGGCCATAAGTGCCAAATTGACAAGCCGATCGGCCATATTATGTTCCTAAATTGCATTTTGGCAAATGATTGAAGCCGCACACACTTTGGCCAGTCGAATGGCATTGGAATAGGCGCCAGCCGTGCTGAAATAATGGACGGCGCCATCGAAATTGTCCATTGACTCCAAGTGAAGTGCCAAATGAAAGGCTGCTGCTCTGTTCCCGCTTTTGTCCACCGTTTTGGCGGCCTTTTAATTGCAATTTCCCGTATTTAATTTCTTCTTTTATTAGCGTTTTACCTCCTCTAATTGGCCCTCGTGACATTCGATTCGCACCACCGACAAAAAATCTTCGGCACTTTGGTAATAATTTTTGGCGGTTGCCGTTTCCCCCCGACTCTCCAAAAATTGTGCCCACCATTTGTTCAATTCCCTTCAAATTCGGGTCCATTTTATTCAATCAAATTCAATGATTGTTCACTTTTCCGCCTTTTTTCGCACATAAAATTCCAACACTTTCGGCTCGTCGCTTAACATTCGCGGCACTTCAAAATGGTGAACATTCGCTTTTTCATAACTAAAAATGCGTTTTTGGGTTTTGCTTTGTTTTTAATGTTTGTCACTTTTCAATGGCTTTTTCAATGGCTCCAACACTTTCCAAATATTTGCCATAATTGTAATGAGTGTGTCTCAGATGGATTCGGTCGTGCTTTTCCGCCACCTTTCGAATGGACAAATAAAATTAATTGCTTTTTCCCCCTCATTTGTCCTGTCTTTTCCCACCTCAATTGCCTCGGTCCATTTGCCTTGTGCTTGAAGCAATCGGTTGACTTCGTCCCATCGGTCGGCCTTCTGAAAAAGGCCGATCGCCTCCTCCGCCATGCCCAATTCCACTGCCAAATGCGCAATTTGCTCTTCAGTGCCCTCGCCGCTTTCGACCGTTCGTCGGATTGCCCGTGCGGCGCGTGCGTTTCCCATTTGGCCGAGACAGACGCGCGCGACGTCGACGCGTCGCGTTTTGATGCACATCCGTGCCATGTGCTCCCACACACTTTCGCTTTTGATGAATTTGATCGCTTTGAATGCGCTGTCCATTTGGCCAATGCATAGGAAAAAGGCGAAGTCGAGCATCGCCCGGACGGCCTTTTCCTCGCGCGGATCGATGCCAACAAACTCGCGCATTGTCCTGCGCAAAATCAGCCGAGAAAGGCAACGTTCGGTCTCAAATGCCAATGATTAACGGACTAATGAGGGATGGTCGGTCGGTCACCTGAGGGTCGTCTTCCTCTTCCACTTCGATGTTTCGCAAAAAGTACAAATGCGGCACCGACACAAAAAGCAGCGAATCCGCCTTTGGCGGCTTCTTGTGTAAGTCGTGCATTTGAAGACCGTGCTCAGCAGTGACGAAAATGGTCAACCAAAAAGCACCAAAAGCAGCGGACGGATCAGCCGGCGATGGCCCTAAACGGGGGAAAGGGCAAAAGTGCCATTCGCAATACATAATGACGCGTCTTTTATATGTCACCCGTCCCGACGGGGTTCGCTTCGCATATCAGCAGTCTTGGGTCCATTTGATCCCAAAAGTGGTTGCCCGGCAGATGGTTTAGCATCCGAAAGCGCGACTGTTCGCTTTCGATTTTGCGAAGTGCCGCAGTCTTTGGCCGTGCCGCGGTGCCGCCCTCCCCGTGGACCCCCACAGAGTCCGCTTCGTACTGCTGCTGATCCGTGATGCCCTCGTGGAAAGAGAAATAACCGATCGAATCATTTTCCGCCTCCCACACAAATAAACGTTCAAAAATGCCCTCATCGCCTGCCTCAAAAAGCCTTTTTATGCTAACAAATGCATAATTTGACAAAAAATGCCTGCTGAACGGTGAAACTGACGCGATTGCCTGTGGCATTCAGCTTAATTGAGGCCCATTTGCCAAAATTAGGCATCACATTAAACAAATTGGACGAATGGAATGTCAGTTTCATCATGCTGAGTGTTCAAAGGGTTTGTCATCGCCACTTGGCATTATTTCCCACCTTTCTGTGAGGTCGTAAATTCGCAAATACCCAAGCGAAGTGGCCACACAAAGCCAATTGCCCTTGACACTGATCAGTTCAGGACGACCTTCGATCTCGCGAAAAGTGATCGCTCTTTTCACTGTGCCCTTTTCGAAGAAGAAAAATTGGAAAAAGAAAGAGACGAGCAGAGAGAGACAACGCACTTGAAGAGTATGGACGAAAAGTTGGTCACTAATTATGGTGATCACGTGCTGATTGTGATAAGCAGCCTGACGAACATTTTGGACATCGAAAGCGGCGATGTGAGAGATTTGGAGGGGCAAATCGGAGGGACAAAGGAGCTGATCGAGTTGAATCTGATTAGAAAAAACAACTATGGAAGTGGTCAAAATGATCGAAATGAACAATGGAAAAGTGATCCAAGTTGAATTTGAAAAACAAAAATTGAAAAAAAAGTGAATGATCTGTTCAGAAAATAAAGAATGAGCAAGGAAAAGTGATCAAGAAAAACAGAGAGAGAATCAGTAAAAGGCAATGTGAATCTGATAAAGTAAATGTGATAGTAATAAACTAAAGAAACAATGAAAAATTGACCAAAATTATTTGATCTAAAAATATTGGAAAAGTGATCAAATAAATCTGATCAAAAACAGACGGATTAATTTAATTTGGAAAGCGGCGGACACAAAGTGAATGTTTCACTGTAATTGTGCGAAATAATTTGAATTTTAAATGCTCTTTTTTTATTTAGTGACTTACTTTTGTGTCATCCCAAAGCAGCAGATAATTACCGATCAAAAAGAATCCACGAATGTTCGTGTGCAATTGCAATTCTTGTGTTTCCACGGGGTCAGTAATTTTTACCAAAGTGAGAAGTTGCGCACTGACTTGGATGACGGCGAACTCGAAAGAACAAATTATTTGACAATTATTAATTATGCAATTAGAAAATACTTCAGAGTCCACATAAAAGTCAAGGCTTTGAGACAGAAAAATTTGGACAGAATCGCCAGAATTGAGGGCAAAAGCGGCGGATGTGTGAGACCAAGCCATGCCAATGACCTAAGGGGGGGGGGGGGGGGGGGGGAATAAGGGCATTAATGAATGGAGTGGGGGGGGGGGGAGAAGCATTCCATCAGCAGCAGAAAAAGGCATTCGAAAAAGTTAAGCAATGACCGCCCAGCAATTAATCCGCTAATGGATTCTCGTAACAAAATTAGCAAGTCCATTACCAAGTGAATGTTTTGCTTACATTTAGAGTGTTTAGGGCAATTGCACCCGCCAATTTCCATTGCTGGTCCACGGGAATTGGTCCAGCATTTGCCACATTTGGCAAAGAGTCGCGAACTCTTCGCCAAGTGGCGAGCCGACCTTTGCTTGTGACCCCACAAATGCTATCTGAAGAGGGGTCAAAACGGACAAAGGGACAAAAGGGACAAACGACCTTTTTTGGGGGCATAGCTCAGAAGGGTCACTTGCTCGTCACTGTTTTCGTATCCCTTTTCCGCCGATAGCCTAAAAAGGACGAAACGGGTGAGTGATTAAGTGTTTGAATCAATGGCCACCTCAAAATGGCACTGTCCTCTGTTTCGAGGTCCCAAATGCGAATTTCGCGGTCGCCGTAGCAAAAGGCGACGGTGTGAGTATCGACACGAATCATTTGGAAATGTTTGGACACGGCGCCTAATTTCACCTAATTTCCAAAGCCAATTTTGGCATTAAATTGGGAAGGGTCACTTTTATTCTGTCTTTGGCGAGCTTCCCCTCAATTGCCAACTGATAAAACATCATCGACCTAAATTTGGACAGCAGAGTACCACTAGAAATGACCAAATTACTCGGTTATCGCAAGAAAGTGAACCCTTCCCGGCATGTCGACAAGCTGTTTGATGCCCGAATCGGCCTGAAAATAAATGCTCGGCACAACGGACGACGGAGTTGATCACTTGGAATATCCGAATCAGCTGATTGGCGCGCGGTTCGAACAGATAAACGCCGCCCTGTGCAGTGCCGAGCAGAAACACGGACTCGGAGTCACCGATCGGCACTTTGTCCCTGGGCCGTCCCCCCAGGGCATCCTCGACCTCTTCGCCAATGTCCAACTCCTTAATTGGCCATCACTTCCCTCTCGACCATTTCCTTCTTTCCCCGCCGTCATTACCTTTTTCGCTTTGTGCTTTGCCAATAATCCCGACAATGTCTCCTCCTTTTGTCCTTCTTGGCCTTTTTCTCCCTTTGTGTCCCCAAATGTTTTCCCATTTTCCCGAGAAGCGCTCGACGGCTTCAAAAGATGCCTTTTGGGGTGTTAATATTTTTTCCACAATTTTTCCAATGTCGCATCTGTCCCCTTTTACCCTTACTTTGCCATTTGTTTGTGGCAAATATCTCTGGGCATTTCTTCTTTGATACGGACACTTCCAAAAAGTGCCAATTTTGTGTCGCCCTCCGCCGAATGGCATTTGAATGAAAAAATGGTCCCATTCTGTGCAAGCGGTTTTATTTTCCAATGATTAATCAAATAATAATCACAGAAACTCCGACCGAATCGGCTGCTACCAACAAAGTGCCGTCACTGTCCCAGAGAATGCAGCAAACTTCGGACATTTCGGCACCGATCGCTTCGCTCTCTGCCATTAGCATTTATTTGGATTTTTTGAATTTGTTTTTAAAGCAACCGCTTTTTCTGCTCGGGTTCACAATGCTCAGATTCCCCGTGGTCCATCCGATGGCAAATAAAGGCTCAAAAGGGTGCCAACAGAAACAGCGGGGGACATTCCCAGGACGAACCGTAGAAGTGAAGAAGGGCTTTCCCCCCTGAGAAACACAAAACGGAGAGTGATCAGACAAAGGTTTGATCGGCAGATCACTTCGGTCGCAGCACTCACCTTTTTGGTAAAGAAATTGGCAAACCCTCCGTTTTGGTCGGCCAACAAAACGGAACAAACGCCCAAAAGGTCCCTCGTCGGGTGCCATTCCAACCGAAGGTGTTTTGTTGATGGCATCACCAAGAAATAGCAATTTTATACGGATGTAAAAATGAATTTACTTATTAGATTTGAGTAATTTTTCGGGGTTTTGTTACGTTCATTTGCATTTGAATTTAAAAATTTCATTCTGTTGCCATGGAAACGATTGAAAAAGAAAACAGAAGAAATAAGAAAAAAATTTTCAATTTAATATAATAAATAAATATTTTAATAAATTTAAATTATCAGCTGATTATGCAAATGAAATAAATTCAAAGCCATTGAATGATAGAGAAAATCCGAAAAGTAAAGTAAATAATCATGGACCTAAAAAATGTGGATATAAATCGCGAAATATAGGCATAAAATATGGAAATTTTTGAAGAAAAATTTAAACAAAATTCTCGAGAAATTTTCTAAACAAATTATTTTTCGGGATATTTTCAGGTCTTTTTAGGTCAAAAAGGCGCCTTATGAGATGAGGGCCGTTCTATAGAAGTCTTGGAAAGATGCAGAAACATTGAATAAAATAGGGATATAATGCAAAAAATGAACAAATATGGAACTATGGACATAAACACATAAATACGTAATAGTGAAGCCAAATAAGCATTTACGCCGAAATTCCCAAATTATTATTTACATAGATTTTAACTAGTTTTAATATTTTCTAAAAATTCCTTCCGAAAATCCCTTTTTTTGTGTGCTTATTAATTATTTAGGGATGGAATACTGATGTGCTAAAAAGTGCTCAAATATGTGAAAATGTGCTAAAAATCAAAAAAAAAAAAACTTACCATAGCAATATGTGCGAAAATATGTGTTAAAAATTGGAAAAATTCCGGTCTATGCATAAAAATTCCAGTTAATTCTCATTCTTTATCATTTTCGCCCGCACAAAATCAAATACATTTCGAGGTGTTTCCTGCGTAAAATTGGTCCTTTTTTCTGTTAAAATTATTTTGTGAAGTCGATGAACTGTCGCTGTTGCTTCCTCACCACTGCTTCTTCAATGTTTATTTTCTGCGAGAAATGAATCAGCGTGCGGCAAACGTAACCATTCCCATTGTGCAGCAGTGAATGTTGTCTGAAATGGGACGCAATCGCATGAACGGATGAGGGGACAGTCCCGCACCCTCGGCATAACATTGTTTTGTTTCCCATTCCCCATCATCCCTTAATCGCGCTTTGTTTGATCCTTCTCTCTAATGAGTCAAGTATTTAATCTTGGTTTGCTAACAAATTTTTTCTTACCAATTTGATGTGTGCCATTGCGATGAGTTTTTGGGCGCCATATCCACTAGTGCCCTCTTTCATCTTCTCGTCCTCATCGGAAAGTCAGCGGAAAAATTGTCCATTTCCTTCTTTACTTCACTATTAGGCACTGCAACATGGCCACCCACGGTGATGACCCAATCGGCTTTTTCACCCATTGTCTCGCCTCGCAATCGCCCACGATACGAAGCATGCGGAAGTGCATCTTCATGCAGCTTACGAAGAAGCTTGAAAAAAATGTAGGTAAGCCTGCACTTATGTCTGATCTATTTATTTAAAGATTATATTTAATTTTTTAAATTATACCTTAATTATCAAATCAAGGAAAACCCTCCAAATTTCTACGGTAGCCTCTGTCGGTCACCGACAAACTTTTTTGTTTGCAGGAATGTCGAATTTTTTGAGGCGTCTGAATCTCAATTGCTGAAAATCCCTGATGCGCATGTTGCTGTAGTTATTTGAAAAACCTTTAAATTTTATAACTTATTTACATTTGAATTTAAACAAATTTTTCGATTAATTTTTTACGTGTTTTGCTACCTAAAAATTAGAGTTGGGTAAAAAAAAAATTTCCGGGAACGGGAAAACGAAAAAGAACGGGGCAGGATTCCCGAACGGGATTCCCGTTTTTTTCTCGTTCCCGTAAAAATCCCGGCAATTTTTAACGGGAATCCCGCCGGGAACGGGAAAAATTTTTTTTTCGGAAAAATTTTGATTTTTTCTATAATTTTTAATTTAATTTATTTTTAAAGTAAAATATTATATTTTAAACATTAAAAAAAATTTTTTTCAAGTGAATGATTAAATATTGAATTTTACTAATGGACAAAAAATAACAAAAAATTTAATAAATTGAATTTTTGAATTTTTAGACAGAAGGCTTAACCTCCAGTATATATACATATGTACTTTTCCAACTAGAAATAAATTTATTTATTTAAATTAGTAATTTTGTACAATTTCTGTTAATAAATTGCATTGAAATTTTCAAAATTTTCCCGGCCGCGCCTATCGGCACCGCTGGACTCTAAAAAACCTTAATTTTCTTGAAAAATTTGCTCAAAAACCTAAATTTGGTCATTTTTGGACAAAATCTGTTAACAAATCGCATTAAAAATTGCAAAATTTTCCCCTGCGGCGCCTGTCGGCGCTGCCCGTCAAAATCCCGCTGCGTCGAAATCCCGCCGCGTCATAATCCCGCCGCGTCGAATTCCCGCCGCGTCATAATCCCGCCGCGTCGAAATCCCGCCGCGTCATAATCCCGCCGCGTCGAAATCCCGCCACAGCCAAAATTAGTCGAAATCCCGCCAAATAAAAAATATAAACATTTATTTTTGTACATGTATTTGTATGTATATTGTATATTATAGAATAAATATATAATAATAGATTATTCAAAGCAAATGGGTCGAAAAATTTTGAAATTCTATGTCGTAAACACAAATTCCTGAACAACAACGAGGGCAAAAATTCAACAAATTCTGATCATTGTGAGCATAACGACAACAACAATGACGCCGATGAAGAATTCGGAGAAGAACATATCATCATCAACTTCGAACTCGGAAAAACTCAAAAGGTAGGCAATTGTCTTTGGTCCGAAGGTGGGAAGTCTATTGAAAAAATAAATAATAATTATATTAAGGCTTCCGGTATGTACTCGAGAAAAAAAATCGGTGGAACTGCTCTGCGAGGGACTGTCCTGCACGCGTGACAATCATTGACAATAGCGACAACGCAATGAGCGGTCATCTCGGCAAAAGAGACCACAACCATCTCCCAGAACCACAAAAACAACAGGTTTGGATAGTCATTGTTAATCAAATCAACTGATAAATTTGGCAGAAATTCGGCGACAAAAAATACTCCAGTGTGTGAAAGCCGAACCAATGGTGAAGCCAACACGGCTTCTGGCGGAGGTGAGGCGATCAACTGCCGACGAGACGTATGTTGCCATGGGCTCAGACAACGCACTCAGCTGCATGATGCGACGTCAGAAGAAGAAAATTTTGGGAAACGTCGACTGCGTCGATCCACTGGCGTTCGTGATCCCGGACAAATTGCGGATCAAAAGAGGAGAAGACACCGTGCTCTACGACAGTCGCGCTGTCAGAATTGGCGAAAAGGAAGTGGTGCTTGTGTTTGGAAGTGAACTGGTAATGGCATCAGGGAGGAAAAGCGGATTTTAAATTTATTTATTTTTTAGACTCTGGATATTTCGAGCCAAAACAGTGGAACGTGGCACTTGGACGGGACTTTCAAGGCATGAAAATTGAAGGACTATGAAAACGCGGAAGATTCGATCGTGTATATCCCTTAAAATTGATCATTTACATTTTTTACTCATTTTGTTATCCCTAGAGGGTCGTTGTCATCACTCGGCACTTTACGACTTAATTTTTGAAGTCACCAGAAGCATCGACCGATAATTGGACGCAGCGAGTTGAGCTCGGAATTTCGTGCACTATGAAAATTTTGAAGATTCGATCATACAATTCCCCTTTTGCGAGGGTCGGGGTCGTTTTCGCGTGGGCCGTTTTCGCGTGGGGCGAGTTTTTGGACTATAACTTTTTTCTTTGGCAACCAAATCCAACATTCTTGGTGTCATCCGATAGCCCTAAGTGTTCTCTATTAGCCTACAAAATTTGGAAAAATTTCGTTAAGGTTCAAAAAAGTTATGGTCAGAAGAGTTCAACAAACCAAAATATTCAACTTTTTTTGGCTCAAATTTTTTTTATACTGAACGAAATTTTTTGGACTTTTGCGATTCATTCAATATTTAAAATTTATTTTTCGTGAAATTGTTATTTGTTTATGCGATTCTGATAAGTGTTAATGAATTTCGTATTTTGAAGCCTTAGGAATTTAAATTAGACTTTTTTCGCTCATTTTTTTGGCGGGATTTCGACTAATTTTGGCTGTGGCGGGATTTCGACGCGGCGGGATTTCGACGCGGCGGGATTTCGACGCGGCGGGATTATGACGCGGCGGGATTTCGACGCGGCGGGATTTTGACAGCGCGCCGCCTGTCGGCACCGCCGGACCCTCCCCTTGTTCAAAAAAGTTCTTGAAAAAAGCGTGACGCAAAAAAGTGAAGTAAATAGTCTCTCCAAAAAGGTTCTAAAAACAATGTAAATGAGATGAAAAGATTTTGATGAAATCGTTGAATACTTTTTTCAAGCGAATATACCAAAAACATTTTTGAAATCACCTTTTACTTGGTTAAGAAGTTTAAATTTTAGCCTATTAAAATATTTAAAATTTTTTTATTATATTTTTAAAAAAATTTCCGATTTCCGACGTTTTTGGGGTCGGAATTCTGATTTCCGACTTCCGAAAAATTTTTGACCCTCGGAATTTCGATTTCCGAAAATTTTTGGGGCCTCGGAATGCCATACCTGTTGTGCATCTCCTTGATTTATCAGAAACGTTCTTTGGGGGTAATAACGAAATCTTGTTCTGGTTGATAAACTGATCAGCGACTATCAACTGATTATGCAAATGAAATAAATTTCAAAGCCATTGAATGATAAGGAAAATTTGCAAAGTAAAAATAATAATTGATTATTTTTCTAGCCTTAAATATAAATAATTTAATAAAAATTTCTAAAAATTTGTTTATTTTTTTAAATTGACTTTTTTCTTTGCCTAGAGTGCTTTTCACCCATTCCCAATACAATTTCAAATCCAAAAGAACCAAATGCCAATGGGAGTTCTGTTGATTGGCTCCAATTTGAGAAATTGTGCTCTCCGATTTCGTTTGCCTTCGCTTTGCCAATGGCCGTTGTTTTGCGATTTGTGAGTCCCTCCCCTCCCCCCAATTTCATTCTTTCCGAAAAAGGGGGAATTTCTTGACCCCTCCCCTCCCCCTTCTGAGCTCACACTTTCCTTAAACAGATGTTGTTTTCCCATCTTTGAATGGCAATTCGTGGTTTCTTTTAACTGTTACAGTATTCTCCTCGTTGTCCTACAGTAACTCCGTTTGTTCAGTGCGGTATCCCCACCAAATGTCGTCGCTTTGCGCCGTCTCTCTCTTCGCCCCGCTCATTTTGGCCTTTTCTCTGCTTTTCGGTTGTGCCATCGGAGTTTCATTTAGCACTGAACAATGGGTTGATCAGCTGAACAATGAGGAGCAGCTGAGCAATTTATGCACGGACAATTTGAACACGCAAATAATGAGTGGGAGAGAGTCGCCAATGGTAAGGCAAAGGCAAAAAGGGAGGGCAAAACTCGGCCCATTGGCAGCTGAACAGCATGGTACGGCACCACATCATG
This sequence comes from Heterodera schachtii, assembly GCA_023374025.1. NCBI lineage: Eukaryota > Metazoa > Nematoda > Chromadorea > Rhabditida > Heteroderidae > Heterodera > Heterodera schachtii. The sequence goes on from SIJG01000145.1 coordinate 251,613, forward strand.
TGCAACAGCAACTTCTCGCGCATGTTGCAGTCCAAACGGTACGAAGGCCTCGTGTGGCTGATGCAGTCGATGGACTTCTGCAAAATGCGAAAGGTCGTCGCGTACCATCGCGACTTCCAATTGGACTTTTTGCGCACCGCCTACTCAATGGTCAGACCTTTATTAATTAATTAATTGTTATCGTTTTGTCGGCTTTTACTTTTCCTTTAGATTTGCCGACGCACTGACAACATTGGAAAGTGGGCATTTGGCATTTTGGAAGAAAAGAGCACTCCCTTTCCTTCTGTCCTTTTCTGTTGCTTAAGGTACCAATTGTCCGACTTTGCTGAATTGTTTCGGGTCCGATTTTGAAAATGAAAATTCTTCGATTTGTTTTCAGATTATTTTTGAGAGGGGCTCCGTGGAGAGAAGGGAAATTTGCGACAGAATGTTCAAACATACGATGGACCTTTACAAACGGTGCCACGTGCCGAACATTGGGGAGGACGAAGAAGAGCAGAAAGTGCTGAAGGAGCTGCTCAAGGCAATCTCAGCTTGGGGAAAGCATTGCCAACCAAATTCAGCTTTGTATCGACGACAACAAAAAGCCTTTGGCGGTCGGCGCCAAGGCTTTTCTGTTTCGCTTCTCGCACACTTGCGAGGGAACGCATCGCTTCACTTTCCGCGAGTTCGTCGAGGCAAATCGACCTTTGGGCGTTGGCATGGGCCAAGCCTTGGCCAACGATGTGATGTTCGGCAACGAAATAAGATAACGAACGGCATTTGGGGGGGGGGGAAGTGCCGAAGGCCAATGGTTGCCGTTTTAGCAGTTACATCAAAAGGATGATCAAGCAGAAGAGTTCGCTGCCCCATTTGGTGCTGAAGACGCGACTTCTTCTGCAGCATTTCTCATTGGCCACCATTTGGCTAAACCCTCGCGTCGAAATGCTTTACAAGTCAAAATGCCAAAAAGCAATGCCAAAACATCGGTCATAATTTAAGATGCAAAATGGTCCAAGCGAACGAACGTTTTCAAGAGGAGGGCGAGCCAACGAACAATGGGACGGAAACAATGCCAACGGAAGAGCAGCTGCAGAGCGAAGCGGAGGACGAGGCGGAGACGCAGCAGCTCAGAGAGACGTGCAACCGAAGGCCCAGCGAAAAGATCGAAGTGCCCGAGGGGCTGCTGGCCGAGGAAAGTGTCAGGTGACGACGGCAAACCGTCGCTTTTGGCAGTCTTGGTAACTAAAAATGTTTAATTGCCCAGTGAGTTCTCTACGCTGAGTGGCTGGGCACGGCTTGGCCTTGGCTTGGAAATCGCCCTTTTGTGCGGCATTTGTCTGAACACGACCGTTCTCTCCGTGCTGCTTCATCACACGCGCCATCACTTGTCCACCGTCACCATTCTGTTCATTTTCAACATTCTCTTCTCAAATGTCCTTTTTTTGGTCTGCCCCCCCCCCCCTTAAAATGCCAAATTTCGTCGTTTCGTTTCATTTCGCCGTTTCTTTAGGCCTCCTTTTTGTGTTTGTATTCGGACATTGCCTTGGATACAAAATACACTCGCCCAATCGCAAATTCCAACGAAGAAGTGAGGACCAATGAATGGGCTGCTGCTTTTGACCATCTTTTGACCAAATCTCTGCTGTTTAGGCTGAGGAAGACTCTGCCGACGCAACGACCGAAGACGAAGACACGACGACGCCGCAACTTTTCATAGCCGAAATACTGCAAATCCATCTGTACAAGCCGTCCGAATTCCTCAAGAATCTGATCCAGGAAACGCTTCTTTCGTTGGCTCAGAATGGCTCACTGCTCGGACTCACCAATTTGCTTGTGCTTGTTTTGGTGGTCATCAATCGGTCGGTCGATTGGTCAAAAACAGTCAAGTGATCAATCCGATCACCGCCCAATCGCAGTTCGATGAGTGGCAAAGGCATTCGCATTTCCCGTGCCAAAGTGATCGCTGTGTTCGCCGGCGTTTGGCTGTTCCTCGTCGTCAGTCACGTGCTTTTCTCCGCACTTCAGTACTTCGCTGTCTCGCAGCTACACGAACTGTTGGAGTTGACCAGCAGCAACCCCAGCCAATTTGCATGTCGACGGTACTCTCAGTCCGATAAAAAATGAACAAATGTTCGGCGGGGGGGGGGGAGCGATCGAACCCACGCCCCACCTATTCCATGGGGACTGATTTCTCGATCAGTGGATCTGATTTGCCGAACAATTAGCTCACTCCCCCCCCCCCCCCCCCCTCTTTCAGAAGTGCCACTTTCATGGTGTACAATGAAATCGGAGAGCGCTGCGATCGGTTGGCCGTTTACCAAGAGTTGGGCCACTTTCTGCTCAGAGGTCACACTCTGTTCACCGTTGTGCTGCTGTCCATTTCTTTGGTCATTTTCGTAATCACTGTGTATTGCCATCGTCGCGTCCAAAGGCAACACCATTTTCTGAATGAAAATGCGACGAATGGCAAAAACGCCGGCGGAAGGAGCGACGGGGGGACGTACAGTGAGGCGGGCGGAAGCACTGTGAGGAGAAGGCGGTGAGTGGCGGGCGGGGGGGGGGGGGGGGGGGGGGGTAATTAGCGCTAATTGACGTCTTGTGTCATTTTCATAAGAATTGGCTGAAAACAATTATCAAACCCCTACTCTGACCCACTCTCGAACTGATGAATGCTTTTCGTTTTTCAGTGACTCGAGCCCATTTCGCCGGCGTGAAACGCTCTTCCAAACTCTCGTCCTTTCGCTGTTCGTTCGTCCTTCCGTTTGTTTGCTTTCATTCCGTCCTTTCTTTTCCAGCATTGCCTTTTTCCTGTCGCTGTTCTCCCAAAGCTTCATCGAAATGTACGTGATGGTGGTCAACGATCGTCGCGAGATCGCCTGGTGGGCATCCGTCTATCAGCTGAGTCGCATTGCGGCGTTCATCGACCCGTTGTTTAACCCCGTGCTGGTGGCCGTCCGCACTCCGATCATTCGCAGACGCGTAAATTATCACTGATCAGTCCGATCAGTTGCCCGATCAATCAACTCTCTGTCCCTTGTCCGATGCTTTCCATTTGCTTTAGCTCCGTTTCTGTGTCTATTCTCTGCTCGGCTCTCTCTGCTCCCTTTTCTGTCCGTGGTGTCGTCGTGTCTCCCTTTCTCTCCGCAACCGAATGCGTCACCATGATTCCGTTGCTATTACCATGAAAACATGGACGGAAAGGAAGCGCTCCAGCGGCTCCCGAGGGGCTTCTTCGGCTTCGTATTTAAGTGCCGACTCGGCGAAAGTGCCGGACTGGCGAAGCTTTTGTTCACGAAAGGCAATCACAAAAAGAATGTTTGGCATTTAATCACTTTTAATTTTGCAGTTTTTCCGTTCGATAAGACGCGCCGAAAATGGCGGAACAAATGCCAATTCACTTGCATAAGACAAAATGTTGACGAATGTTTGACACGGACTTTTGGAGTTCATTTAATTATGTCCAGAATTTAGCTATTAAAATAAAATATTGGATGTATTAACGGTTGAATTTTTAATAACAATGATAAATCCATTGATAAGCTAATTGTACTCCAAAACCATTTGTTTTGCCCTAATTAAATGCAAAGTGCTGCATTTAATTGGTGCTTTTTTGGCCATAAAATTGCAGCTTAATCATTTTTGGTTGCTGGAAAGCACAAAATCGACAACAATTGAAATCATCAGTCAAATGAACGAAACGTTTAGCCTTTCCGTTAAAACAGCTGCTGATCACTCCGTTATTTCCATTGAAATTAAATTGGCTGCCCAATGGGCCGCCATTTTCACTTCTTTTCACTCTCAAAGATTACTTTTTGAGTCTTTTTTTTTACCATAATTTAAATAATTGATAAAGTAAAATTTAACGGATGTTTTGTGTCAAATTTGTTGCAATAATTTTGTTGTTTTATTCACAGAAAATGAGTGAAAGTAATTCGACCATTGCCAACGAAAACGAACCGATGCAAAAAATTCGGGGTAAAATTCATTCACCCATTGTTGGCACTGTGAAGAAAAAGCAAAAATATTTTAAGACGTTCCGGAAAATGAACGCTACGAATTGGCAATTCGAAAATTGGATTTTTGTCGTCGTTGGCCCCGCAATTTGCACAACGAATTCGCTGCTCAGTCAGCCGGCCAGCAAAAATTCGCGCAAAATAAATAAATTTCTGCCCATTTGCGTGGATTTTTTGGGGGAAATTGTCGAATATTTTGGAATGGCAAAAGAAAGCATTTGCGAACAGATTTATCCATCTCTTTTTGAAATTGTCAGCAACAAAATTTATGACGATTTTCATCCGCCGTTGGACGACGAAGAAAAGCAATGGCCGGCGGAAAAAGGGGAAACATTGGCAAAAGAGGGCCAAGGAGAGCAACGGCACGGAGATGCAACCGAAACATTAGCAAAAGAGGGTGAAGGAGGGCACGTCAATGCTCTTTCTGCTGAAGAATGGCATTCGGTTGAGTGGAGCCATTCAAAGGTCGAAAATTAGGGACAGAAGCCGTGCTAACAAATAAGCACTAAATATTAATTAAATAATAAAATTGATTTTCTGCTGTTGTTCGTTTATGAGCCATCCCTAATTGAATTTGACTTTCAGTTGGTTTATGAGCTGTTCCTTTTGGTGCTCCGATCGGACAAATTCCGTGTGACTCGTGCCAAAGACTTTGTCGGTCAGCAATTTGTACGGCGTTTGATCACAAATGTGGCAATTTGTCCGCATAGCGAAGAGAGACGCTGTTTGGCACAGATACTCCGAAGCATTTACCTGAAGTTCGTCCGCTTCCGTCCTCACATTCGCAAACACCTCTTTTACTCCCTCGGCGAAGCCGTTTTTGACGAGCGGTGCCAATTGGCAACAACGAAAACATTTCACGGAGTTGCGGAGACATTGGACATTTTGGAGAAGTGAATTGTTTGAAATTGAAAGTGTTATCTTACCAAATGCTTATTAAGTGTGATCGGTGGCTTTAAAGTGCCCCTCAAAAGCGAAGAGAAGCAAATGTTCTCCAAAGTTTTGCTTCCCCTTCACAAAAGCGACTCTCTTGAAAGCTTTTACAAAATGGTAAATTGATTATGCTTTCTGATTAAATGATTCTCGCTTCGGCTCATCGACCGGGTCATTCAATTCATCGAATTGGACGCGCAATTGGCGGCGGCGGCGATTGACAAAATGTTAAAATGGTGGCCGAAAACGAATGGACAGAAAGAAGCAAGCGATTAGCAGATCGCATTTTTAAATTTAGTTGTTTTTTTAGTGTATTTTTCTGGATGAATTGGAAGTGATCCTTTCAAAGGTCGAAGACCAAAGCATTTTGAGGCCAATGGTCGGCCGACTGTTCGGCCAAATCGCCAAATGCATCTCCAGCCAAAACTTCCAAGTAAAATTTAAATTCGCTAATTAGTTTGGAGTTTAGATAATTTTTATTTTGACCAAAAATGCCAAATTGAGGATTACTCAAAACTTTGCTAAAAATTCTGATTAATTTAAAAATATTTTATGAATAATTTTAAAATATTTTTCTTTTTTGTTTTTAAACAATTGTTAGGTCATTCTCGAAATTTTTGCACTAAAGTGTTGATATTTTCTGGTCTGATAGATAAATAAATGACTCCTCTCCTTAATATTTTTAATCATTTGCCTTCTTTCGGTGTCAATCAAAGCACTCAATTTGTGGAAGAATGAACGAATTCTTCAACTGATCACAAAACATTGCGCACTTTGCACGCAAATAATCGCCGAACCATTGGCAGAAACGGCCAAAACCCATTGGAGCACAAAAACCCAATCGGAGGCGAAGAATTTTGAAAACATTCTAATGGAAATGAATTGGGCGGCAAAAAATAAAAGGAAAAATTATGAAAAATCAGAGGGAGAATAAAATAAAAAAATAAAATTTGTTGTCATTAGAGCCCGGATTTATATGGATTTCCTTCCTGATATATTTTTTATACATTTATTTCGGTCTAAAATCAAGTAAATACTATTTTTGGCTCTAGTGCACTTTATGAGTCCAATCGACTTTTATGAGTCCAATCAATTGACAATACCTGGTTTTTATACAATAACTTTGTTCATGTTTGAACAAACCCTATCTTTTTGGCATCATTCGAAAGCACAGTCTGAATAATGTAATAATACGAGAAAACAAGAGAATTTTAACATTTCAAGAAAGTTACAAATCAAAATAATCAGCAATTACGTAATTAATCAGATCTTTTTTCGTAATTGCCTAAACGTTGAGATTTTATATGTTTTAGCTTCGTTAGACTTTGTACTTTCGAATGATGCCAAAAATATAGGGTTTGTTCAAGTATTGTCAATTGATTGGACTCATAAAATTCGATTGGACTCATAAAGTGCATTAGAGCCCTATTTAGCTTATTCGAAGCTTCTAGGATGCCTTTTCAATTTCCATATTATAAATAAATCTGGAATTCTTTGGCGATATTTTTGAAATTAATAGCTTTTTTTAATTGTGCGTTTATTAGTGAATAGAAAAATGAATTCCAACAAACATCACTTCTAACATCAACACACATTATAATATATCAGGGAGTGACCGAAAATTTTAGAAATCAGAACTTCGGGTTCAAAAAAATTGAATTTTTGGGTCTTAAATCCGAACATTTCTAATAAATCAGAACTGATCACTTCCCCGAATTATATTTAACATTTTTTGATGACATATTTGTTTAATTATGGAAAATAACTAATTGAATGATTTTGTTTGCCTTTGTTATTATTGATTAATTAACAGTAATTGCATTAAGAACAAATCATTAAGAAGATATAAGCTGAGTAAAATGAGAAATATTCATAAGATAAGAAGATAAATTGGTAAAATGAGAAATGATCGATCAGTGATCAGTGAAACACACCCGACAATAATTCTAAATATTAGAATGGGTGGGTATTTTCATTCATTCCCAAGGAATGCTTGAAAACATTTCTAATCCTTTAAGTTCTCGGGTTTCTTGTTCATTCCCGTCAATAATTTCGCAATTTGCCAATATCCCACAGTTCGACCGTTTCCGCCGAATTCCCTTCTGTATTCCAGCCGAGCGAATACTCCGAATTTTCCACGGTGTTGTTTCAAATAGGACTTCAATTCATCTGTCGGAATCAATTTTTTGATGAACGGGATATGGTTGTTCTTCGGCTTGAAACGGCACGTCCAAATTTCATTGTGCACTTCTGAATCCGGGTCGTAGTCAGCCGGTATTTGAATCGAACATTCCAAACACTAAACATTCTTGAAGTATTTGCAGTTCCCCGATTTATTGTTAGTTGACAATATGACATAAGTGAGGGGAGGTCATTTTTGGTTCGTGTCGTCTCCGACCCCCCTGGACTCCGTTAGCATGGAATTGGGTCTCGACCCCGCCAGACTATTTCATCTTTATTTGACGAGGGCGTGAGATTAATTGTAAGAGATGCCAGTCCGACTCCCACAGCTTCTCCAACTGACCACTTTTGGAGCTTTCGGGCCCTCGTTAATATGGGTATCCAACCAATGCGCCAACTCTTTGAATTCGTCAATTTCACCCCTTTGGTAACACCTAAACTCCCATAAAGCAATTTGGCGGTCGGTTTTGTTTTGACAGACTCTGCGTTGAATTTGATCCATGTGCCATGCTCAAGCATTAACGAAGTGCACAAAGTCAGCTCCCGCGGGGTTTGAGTGCCCGTGCAAAAAGGCCAAATCCAAAAAGTGTTTTTGGCATCCATTTCGGGGGCAGAAGCGCGCAGACAGCCGACGACTATGCCGGCCATTTCATAATCCACACAGAAATAACGCTCTAATCGCGTTCTGTCCATATTATTGTCATTGCGCGAAGGAACAACGGTCGTTCTTCGGTTAAATGCCCCATTAGTGAACACAGTCGAGTTCTGCTGAATTGGCCTAAAGGTAAGCAAATGTTTAGCATTGATTTGCTTATTTAGTGAGTCCCTTTCCCTCCCTTTTCTCATTTTTTGCTGTTTTCACCTTCCGATGTTCCGCTGATTTTCAATTTGTGCTTCTGAATTTGCTCTCGAGAATACTTTGGTGACCGGAATTGGTGGTTTATTATTTGTTCTGCTCGTCCCTCCCTTCAACGCGCAGTCGAACTTTCCGTTGATGACCATCGTCCACACTTCCTTGTTGCTGGGATTGATTTGCATGGGCAATCCGTCACTTTGCGCAGGAAACATTGATGAGATCAGAATGTGCTTTTGGGCCCTTTGGTTCTGATGCGTGTCGTAGAAAGCAAAGCAAATTTGGAACCAAGAACCGGGGATCGGCGAACGATGGTCGGCACCCAACGGCAAACTGTGAAAGCAATAAAGCATTGTGCCATTTGCTTTATTTACCCATCGACCCTTGCCAATTTCACCTTTTGATCAATGTACAGCACGATTGGGCAAACTTTTTAAGACGCTTATCATACAGCGCCAATATCCACTCATAACTTCTGATCTGAATGAACAACGCAATTCCGTCACTCATCGGCAGATTTTCCGTGGCACTGCGAATTGACTCGCTGCTGCTGATCGACGACTCGCCAATGCTCGCGTTCAAACTCTCTTCGACGCAACTCTTCTCCTCCCTTTTCAGTTCTGCTTCAAACCGCTTCTTCTCCGTCTTTTTCCATCCTCCCCCAAATCCTCCGTCGATTACGTCGAACTCATCGTCATGTTCGTCTCCAATTTCAGTTTCGTTTTCTTTGTTTTGGTTGTCTTCGCTTATTAAGTCGTAACCATGACTTTGTTCGTCCCCAACATTCGCTTCTTCTTCTTTTACATATTCCTCTTCTTTCTCTTCGCAAATCACATTGACAATAAACCAAAGTGGCGATTGTCGTTCAGGGACCAAACAGAGTCGAGCCTGGGCAATGATAAGCTGACCAACTCGCACAAGCGACAAATGATTGCCGAGTTTTCCATCAGGGTCAAGCAGTACACCGAAATTATCGACATGGATTGAACCTCTGACTGTGAATGTCGGGGAAAGCATCGAATTGGATACAGGAAAACGAAGTTCAAACTGAATGTGCCATTGAAATGCTTATTTCTTCATATAATAAATATTTTACCAGTTTGTCCCCTTGCAAGGATTTCAATGAGAAATTTGACGATAAGCCAACTGGTAAACTTGGCTCTTTATTCAATGATAAATCAACTACAAAAAGCTTCGAAGAGCTTATTGAAGGAAGGACGGGACGGTCGACTTCTCTTAATAAGAATTTGGTGGAAATAACAAATAAAAAAGGAATATTTAAATGGAAAATCCTGATTCATTTTTTGTATTAGTAAAATACATGGGTTTTTGGCAATCCTGGTGAAAAATAGTGATTTCTAATTTAACCCGGGTACAATGAACTAGAAACCCGGCTTTTGCACTTTAAAAAATATTACCTGCAACAAAAATGTACGATATCGCCGACGAATATATTGTTTGTGAGTTTATTTGTAGCAATTGCTAATTGCCCATCTCGTAAACAGAGGATCAATACGAAGCAGTAATCGTCAAACAATTTCAAAACAAATCCCTGTTCCTTCTGGGTAATTAAATGCGAGAAATGAAAGGTCGACACATGCTTAAATTATCTTTTAAGCCAAAAATGGATCAATGGCACTCGTACAAAGGCAACACGTACCATGGGCAACTTAATTAAATTTTTTTTTTCTCAAAAACAAATGCTTTTGCTCAGGAAAAAGTGTATAATTTGAGCATTATAAGTTACTTTTGTACGAGTTGTCGACACCAAAAAAATATATTCAAATGAAAACCTTTGAAACAGCACTAAGTTTTTTGCTCTCCATCACAATGTCTTTGAGAGACTGCAATTTCCAACGAGGAATACCAATTTCCCATCCTCTTCTAAATTTGCAATATCTACTGTATGTCAAAATTTTAAAATGTACAGAGTAAGAAAAGCCTCATACTGCACCCAAGGCTTAATTGAAACGTCATCGGAAAAGCAGTAATCTTCGGCCGAAAGGCTGCTACCGTCCAAAACAGGCGAATAAAAAACACGAAAATCCGGCAAATGGACATCTTCGGGCTTTGAGACGAAGAAAATTGGCAATTGTACCTTGGTAAGGATTTATACTCACTTTTTTTGGTTTTCACAACAAATTTATCTGAGCCTATCGTTTTAAAACCCCCGTGCCACTTTTTCCATTTACAATTTGCCATTACCTGAACGACACTTTCATCGCCGTCCTGCCAAACTCGGGTCGATGGTGCTTCTGATTTTGCAAGAGATTCAAAAATATGCCGTCCCTTCCTTCGATCTATGCTCATTCGAAACCATTGTCCAACTTTAACACCTTCGAAATTTGGCCTCATCTCCACAGTGTTTAATAAATGATGTTCACCGCCGTACATCAAATAACACACTTCGTTCTTCTTGCCAATGCACAGAGCTATTTTTTCCATAATATATAAAAGTTAGAGCAATATGAATGATGTAATAATGTTATAATATTGAATAGAATATATCCAAGTGTAAATTGTTTATGTAGTATCTATATTTATATGTAATTGTGTTTAATTTCCGCTAAAAACAAAAAATTTAAATTTAATTTAATTTGAAATGAAAACTCGACTAGGTATTTTTGTAAAGACTAATCCGAAAAAAATTACGGAACGAGAAAACAAAAAAAAGGACGAAACACCGTATGAAATTCCCGCCTTTTTCCCGGACTGGCTCAAGGGGTGCCCCAACTGGGTACCACCGACTGGGCTCTGATAACTGGGAGCGACCAACTGTGCGCCATAAGAGCAATCCTTAACCAGCTCAATCAGCCAAATTTATTCTTCTTTAACCTGAAGATGATTCGCTCGCTTCTTAACTCTTTTATGAATTTTCATCTGTAATTTAATCCCATTTCTGAGTACTTTTAAGCTAATTAAGCACTATGTACATGCAGTGTAATTCTGGTTTAGTTGCTTCCCTGATTTGTATTCTTTTTACTCTCGTCTTTTTATTTTATAAGCAATTCGAATTTGATATCAATTTTAAAAACATAATGCTTATGGTTGAAAAAAAACCCTCTTCATTCTTCGAAAAGGTAATATTTACGATAAATTACTAATTTTTGCAAATTAATACAATTTTAAGGTAATTGTCCATTTCGACCTGAAAGGAGCTGCACCAAAGCCACATTATGTTAAAGAATTATTACCGTTCATCAAGAAATTGGGATTTACTGAAATTCTTATGGAGTATGAAGTACAGGAAATTGTTATATTATTTATTTTAAATATTTTATAATTTTCAGGACATGTTCCCATATTCTTTTGGGTTGTCGGTTTTAAGACGAAAGACCGCTTTTGATGAAATGACTACCAAGCAGCTTAAAGAGGTGTGTATCTTCATTAAATACTTCAGCTAATTTCACTTTGTTCAATTTTTTTTATATTAATAAAAAAATATCAAAATTTTTTTGCGTGCATTTGGGTGCCAAAAATATATTTTTGCTTTCTTTCGTGTTATGAACAAAAGCACTAATATTTTTAATTTTTTTTAAATTTCAGTCTGCCAATGCCATTGGATTGAACATCATCCCATTAATACAAACAGTTCTGTTTGGATATTTACAATTATCACACCAATTGAAATAACAGTACTTGAAAGTAACCTAAACTTTTTTTTTTTTACTTCAGTTCGGGCACTTTGAATTTGCTCTAAAGCATCAAGAGTTCTCTTCATTGAGAGAGGACCCAAATTGGATGGACACAATTTGCCCATCCAATGAACGATCCATTTGGCTGATTCGGGAAATGATTTCGCAGGTTTTAACGTCATTTAGCCGAAAAAACAAAACCAAACTATTTACAAACAGATCCGTCATCTTCACCACGATGAGAAATCAATTCACATTGGCTGTGATGAAGCATATCATATTGGATTGGACAAGGCTTGCCAATTACGGCTAAACACAACTCTTAATGGGTCCATTGACCGGCTTAAACTCGAACATATTTCACGGTAATAAATAGTGATTTTATACACATTCAAGGAGGGTGTCTCACAATCAGGCCAACCGCCATACGACGTACGATTGACACAAGGGGGAGAGTTATCGTGAGCAAACTCTTACGACTGCCAATTTTTTCTCCAACGGCGATCTTTTTTTTTTTGCTTTTCACGCCACTTTTTTGCAGCGCGCTTTTTCCAAAAGCTTATAGGGAATAATGGGTTCCGGGAAAATTTATAAAATTTAAGTACTTAAAATATTTTCACCATTGGCAAAATTTTTCAGAAAATTACCCCCCCCCCCCTTCGCTAGGCGCTTCCCTTTTTAATATGTTCTGACTAAAAACATTTCAAAACATCCATGATGATTTACTGTCATTTCAGCGTTGCCCGAATGGCAAAGGAGGAGTTCGGGTTCGAGCAGGTTTTGGTTTGGTATGACATGTTCGAAAAAATCCCTGCTGCGCTGCTGGAGGAATATAAACTCGGCTCTCTGATTGTCCCCGTTGTTTGGGGGTATAAGACTGACGTGGCTCGGCCAGGGTATTTCCCCGACGGACTTTTCGAACGTTTCAGCCAAGTGTCGTATTTTTTATTGCAAATATTCGGCTTTGGCTCTTAAGGTTTTTGACAACATTTATTTTGCCGGTGCCTTCAAAGGCGCCGACGGAATTTCCCAACAATTCGTGCACATTGAGCGATACATGCAAACTTTGCGTTCTTACCAAAAGCTTTACCATCAGAATGAAAAGGTTGACAATTGCTTTAGCCATTTTTTCCTGTTACGCTATATTTTTGGTTACTTTTCCTTTTAGTATTTGAAAGACCGCTTGACTGGGATTATTTTGACGGGATGGCAAAGGTATTCCCACACTACGCCTTTGTGTGAGCTTCTCCCCGCCGGCATTCCATCGTTGGCACGGCAAGCAATTTCTGTTTCGCAATGGATGAACAAAAAAGAAGAACGGACCGACCAATTCATGCAGGTTTTATTAATTAATTAATTTTAGGTGTATTATATTACTCATAGTTAAGGAGTTTCTGAACTGTTCCGTACGTCACTCGACTTCGGCCACCAAATTTGTCCACAAAGGATTCACTTTCCCATTCGTTTTTGAATTCAAATTCAGCGATTGCCAATTCCCCGGTGTTGAACTTTACAGTGAGGTGATGATTTCGGTGGAATCACAATGCAATTCGTAATATTAGATTGAAGAACTGAATTTGTTGCGGTGGAAAGCGGCGATTGAGCGATATATAAGCAATATTGAAACCGAAAAAGAGACACAAAATGAACTGGAAAAAATGGAGGAAGAATTCAGAAAACTCCGAAAGACGGTAGGGAAAGGGGAAGGTTACGCTGCAAACCCTCCGAACCCTGACTAAAATTAAAAAATAAAACAATTAAATTTGTTGAACAGTCATTGGATGAACCAATGCTCCGTGTTTATGCCATTAGCTTGTTTCATTCAGATCGCTTCTCTTCTCGGCCGTTTCTTTTACGAGGACACAGTCGACGAATGGTTGGCTCAACACAGCCATTTGAATCGCTTTAATGATGATGACCTCGGTTTGCCTCGTCCAAACCGACTTTGAGATCATAGGTCCATTTGAAGCGCCTTTTTGATCATGTGAATTTTTATGTTTGAAAGTTTCCCTTTTTATTGCCTTTAACTTTTGTTAATTTTATTGCCATTATGTCTTTTTTTTGTCTTCAGGGTTTCTTTTCGTTTTTTGTTTGCTTTCTCATAATTAGGGTTTAAATTTTAAAATAATAATATTTATCAATCACATTTTTCCCAAACTTTCTGTGAATATTCTTTATTTTGATAAAAGATTTAATATACACAATTGTTTTCAAATATGTAACTGAAACTGTAGGGTTAAGATTTTGAGAAATTTTTCTAAATTTATTTACAGTTTATCCAAAAAATAACCTTTTTTGGATCAAAATTTAAGATATGAGAATTGGGGTCTGCTGACGGTGCCCATTGTCGCTGCCGGGGAAATTTGGACCAATTTTTAGTCAACAGAGTCTGAAACAAAAGTCGGGACTTGGTCGGGTACCCAAACCCGTTAAATAACTCCAACTCTGTTTATTTGAATATCCCTAAAGGAGCCACAAAATGTATTTGTTGCTACAGTATGACTCAGTGTTTTAATTTGAAATGTCATTCTGTTTTGATCTTTGATTGTCTTTTAATTAATCTGTTGCAAATTTCCTTTTTATTCTTTTTCCATTCGATGCCAAATTAATGAATGTATTGGCCAACATAAATTTCGAATGGTTTCTCTTTTTTGTTCCTTCTCTCTTTTTTCCTCTCTGTCCACTTCAAATGCTTAAGCAGCGACGCGAGAGCGGCGAGCAAAAACGCTTGTGCGAGGGGGGCAAGGACAGTAGGCACCGTCGTGGCCGGGCTGTCCAGCTTGGCCGGGCTGCCCGGGGGTTCCTGGGGCCCCGGCGTTTCCGGGTTGGCCAGGGCTTCCGGGAGGACCGGGCGGTCCTTGTCCTCCGGGGTTTCCGGGCTGTCCGGGGCTGCCGGGCTGGCCCGGTGCTCCTGGGTTTCCGGGAGGTCCAGGTGGGCCGGGAATTGTCGTGCTGAAACAAAAACATTCAATAATTTTATTGGCTGAGTTCGATTCTCTCGCCTTTTGATTCCTGGTTGTCCGGGTTGGCCGGGCTGGCCAGGTCCTCCTGGTTGTCCGGGTTGGCCAGGCTGTCCCTGAGGACCCGGTGGGCCAGGCGGGCCTTGTCCGCCGCCCTGTCCAGGCTGCCCGGGCTGTCCATCGTTTCCGGGTGGCCCAGGTGGTCCTTGGCTTCCTGGCTGACCAGACGGCCCAGCTGGGCATTTCTGGCACGTCGACACGGGCGGAGGGCATGGCGGTGCTTGTTGTCCCGGCTGTCCTGGACTTCCCGGTTGCCCGGCGCCGCCGGGCTCACCGGGTGTTCCGGGGGGCCCAGGCGGGCCAGGAGGACCAGGAGGACAGCTTGGCTGCTGCAGTTGGCAAACGCATTGGGGAGGCAATCCCTGGCGCTTTTGGCGTAGGAAAATGGAGTTGAAGGGATTCTCTCGCGGACGGGTCGGTGGAGTGACACTGATCTGCACCTCCATCAGTTCAGTCCAGGCGGAGTCCGTGTTCACGCGGAAAGCCTAAGAGGCAAAACGGATTGGATCGGATGATCAAACGGTGTTTGTTTGTCAGTTCACCTGAACACCGTCCATCACGCGGTTGTTCATTTCGTTGATTTGAGTGTACAGTTGCGGGATCACCACGAGAGTGGCCAAAATCGCGGCCAGCGAACAAAGGGAAGCAATTCCGACTATAATTTTCGCTTCGTGCATTTTCTTTTCTGAAATTGACTTCTGTTGCGGAGGGTTTAACAGAAGAAGCAGTGAATTTGGTTCTGTTTTCAATTGCTGCGCTATGAACAGTGAATGAATGAATGAATGCTTTCCACCGAATTTCGTCTCTCTTTTATACGCCTTTTCTGAGGCGGACCCATCAGAAAGAACGTGCTTTTCCTTTTTTTCCTTTTTCGTGTCGTGCAAACGTTTCGGGACTTTTCAGCCCCTCAATTATTATCGGAGCTGCGCTGATTGTGCGCATGAGCAGCGACCGAAGCTTCGCTGTTCTTCCCTAATTAGGAGGCAAAGAGAAGAGAAGCGAATTCCGCCAGCGGAGTCAGTCGCCCTTCCCCCCCCTCGTAAAAATGAGGACGGGTTGTCAACGATGCTTTGTCTCCCAAGGACATTTTGCAGACTGTTTGCCCACGGGCAAAAACTAATTATTTTTGGAGAAACGACAAATTGGAGAAGGAATCATTTGGCGGTTGCTGATCACAGGGAAAAAAGAAAATTCAGGAAGGAATTGAGAGACGAGGGAAGGGGAGGAGAAATAGTGGAAAGGATTGAGAGATAGGGGAGAAGAGGAGGGGAGGTTGGTAGAGAAATAGTGCACGGGATTGAGAGAGAGGGAGAGAAGGAGGGGTGATTAGTCATTGAAACAGCCCAAACAACCGTCAGCCAATTAATTACATTCTGCTAATGATAGCACTCCCAACTGTGATGACAGAGTAAACCTGTCTTTAACATTCGATGCATGTTTTGTAAATGTATGTTGGGCCATAAGCTTTGATCATTAAGTGTGATATGCATTCCATGATTTATAATTTTCCTCAACATTTTTGATAGAAAAACTTTTATTCTGTTGGTTCTGAATACCGAATGTGTTATGTAATTGAATAACAATTAATTCAATATTAATTGCTTTTTCATACCAATTTTTTAATTTTTAAATTGGATCCGATGCCTAAACTCTCCTGATCCGATCGAAAGCTTCTGTATTCCTGGTACATAGGTATGTATAAATAGCATTAAACTGTTCAACATTTAAAAATATAATAATCCAATAACTGCTGAAGAGAGTTTCCCTCTCATGGCCACCCGTTTCTTTCGTTTCAATTTTGGCACTTTTGTGGCGCTGATACATTCCGCCAAACTTCGTTGTCTATCACAACGAAATCTGTCCAAGGAAATATTTAAATTAAAATGTTTGTGCTGCTATTTGTCCGCCACTGTTCGTACCGGTGATAATAAGTAACATTTTGCGACTTGAAGCATCTGTGCACCGTGCCGCCCATCATCACGTCGTGGCCCAATTCGATGAAAAGTCCGCCGTCGTCGACGCATCCTTGGCCAATTGCCCTTTTAAAAACACGGCCTTTGCCGCTGCCCGGCATTACTCACCCAACACTTTCTTCTGGCCCTCCTCCGTGCAGTGGTAGCGGATGTGCTTGTCCGCCCATGTTTGGCCCGGCTTGAACTCCCCTTCGGTGCCATTTTGCCCTTGGCAGCCCAACACTACGCCAAACACTCCTTTTGTTGGCCATTCCCCAAACTCACACTCACTTCTGATCACATAGCGAACCCTGCCGCTTTCAGAAACTTCGCAGCTGTGCCTTTTCGTCCCAATTAAACGCGACTCGCCCAAAAGAATTGCGTCGTCCGTCGAATTTAACAGAAAACACCCTTAGGGGCCTTTTGATCGGATTGCTCAAAAGGGCATCATTACCGACAACAGCAACTCCCGTGTCTTTACAAGTCACTTTGAAAGAGCCGTTTTTGAAAGTGTCGCCTTAAAAGTGCCAATTTTGGGAAGGGAACGATTCCCTTCACATACCAACGTCATAATAAATGCCATTTTCGAAGCAAGTCGACCCTTAATTGTTATAATTTGTGCTGTAATGTGTCATTTGCTCTGAAGACAAACTCTGTTCGTAAAGTGCCGTGTTGCCACTCACCAAACATTTGTGCCTTGTCCCATTCCGAAGAAAAGTGCGCCCGATTTGAATGACTGACATATCCTCGGCAATGCAAGCTGACCAAGGCGGACAACCTTTTGGACCACACCAAAATACCCACCAATGACCTCGGCTGTGCCATTTTTACACTCGTAGTGAAAGTTGCCCTTGGTGAAAGTTTGTCCGTGCTCAAAAATGCCGACGCCGGTGATCAAACACGGCAATGGCGGCTGCAGCCCGTCCTTGGCTGAAGTGAAGTGACTTATGACCAAAGGGTCGACATTTGTTGGACCACCGACCCTGTGGGATGACCACTTTGTCTTGGGAACTGTTCGGGTCGCCCCCTCGGGCAACCAAAATGATCACTCCCTGACCATCCGCCGACGAATTGAGACGATCGGCACAATGGCAAACGGATATGACCAGAAACAATGGCAAAAAGATGGAAAACAATGGCAAAGAGTGGCGAAACTGGTGATAAGACAATGCCATGGGAAGAAAGAATTGTGACGGAAAAGGCGCTGCGTTTGATTAACAATTGGCAGTGGCGGGGGGGGGGAGGGAATCGTCGTAACGGCCGACAAATTTTGGGGAATGAGAAATGGAGAAGAAAGAATGAATGACCTTCAATCCAATTCATTCCAAATGCATTTCTTTGATGGAAGCGAAAACAATTCAGCAGCACTTTAGCAGCAAAAAGTGAGGAAACAAATCAAAGAGAGCGATGGCCGAGAAACGCTAATTAGCCGTTAAACAGTTTTAATGAGGTCGACAATGGTCGGGCGAAGGAATGACGGCCCATGGATAATTTGGAATGGATTGGACAGAGCACAAAAGCACAGACATTCATCAATTGACCGATTTAACCCTCTGTTAAAGTGAAATCTGATTAAGATTACTTATGTAAATGAAGTGTTTTTGACATCCCCACCATCCCATTCTTTACTCTTCCCCCCCCCCCCCCCTCACTTCTTTAGTCGCCCACCCTCTCCGTCCCCTCTCCGTCCCCTTCCCCCTCTTTTTCCCCTCGCCCTTCCCTTTCTTTCCCATTGCCCTTCTCCCATTTTCTCTTCACAAAATCCATCCTTCCTCGCTTTCCTTGGTCCATCGTTCACTTTATTCATTCTTTCATCTCCTTTATATTTATTTCATTTATTTTATAATTTCTCTTTTCCAAAATTAAAATTTATTTAATAATATAAATGAAAATATTCATTTAAATTTGCTTTTTATTTATAAGTTTAATTCAAAAACACATGGAATCGGTAAAAATCACCGAGTCATTGGCTTATAAGGGTAAAAAAGAGAAGGAAGACCATTTTATGTGCATTGGATTCGATTTTCAGTGAAAGAGACAAGTGGAAACGACACTTTTGTCGCTTGGAAGGCGAAAGGTTGCGCGGTGTTATGGGACCAGGAAATGCTGCGCTTGGAATTGGACGGCACGGCGAAGGAGCGGAGGTTGGGCAGAAGAAGCACAGACAAAGCCAAAGCGGGGCAATTGGCCATTAATTATTGGCACAATTGAAATGAGCAATTAAGCCATTAATTAATTGCATTGACAGCGAACTTCGAGCGGACATTTTTAATGGGCTCAGAAAGGCCCAGCAAAAACTGAAAGAGAGCGGCAAAAAGGAAAGTCAGCAAATGGCCATTTTGGAGACACAAATTCCGAGTAGCCGATGTGGGCTTATCATTGGCACGGAAGGAGAAACAATCAAAAAGATAAAGGTTTTGTTGGGATGGCATTCAAAGTCCGAAGTCGGATCGACCCTTAATTAAAAACTCATCAGAGAAGCATTTTTTTCTACTGTCTAAATGTTGTGATATTAGTGGGTGGTCCCAACTTTTTTTGATAATGCCAATTCCCCCGTCGAATAAATGCCGTGCCATGTCAGGCCGATTCCGAAGTGCACACTGTGTACATTGACGCGACGGGCCAGCAAAAAGTGAAGCGCGAACCGCGGCAAAACTTTTCATGGCTGGTCATTTGCTCATCCGACGTTAACAGAATAGCGAAAGCATTGGAACGAGTGGAGGAATTGTTGGAATTTGGCAACAAATTGGAGCAACGGACAGTGCCAATGGGACGGAGGAACGGCACGGGAAGCGAAGGGGCGGAAGAGAACGGCACGGGACGGACAATGGCCGTGCAAAAAATGCGCATCCCAGCAGCGGAACTTTTTGGCAGGGAACAAATGAGGCGATTCGAGCAAATCAGCCACTGGGGGGTAATTAGGGTGTTAATAGGGTTAATTGGACACGCCTGGGGACATTGGGAGGCACAAAAACTGAAGGATACCTTTTGCGATGGACTTTTTAAATTCCTAGAAAAAATCCCATGGAGTAAGCATCGAATTGGACAGCAGCGACCCCGGGCAATCATTCCGTCTGGTGACACTTTCCGGCACAGAAAATGGCATTTCATCTGTCAGAATGGAATTGAAAGGACTGATCGACGAAGTAAAAGCTGCAATGCCAGCGGAACATGAAAAGAAGGTAAGACAAACGGAGAAAACCAAATAATTTAAACAATTGAAGCGCTCTTTCAACGGCAATTCCACTGGGGACGAATATCCGAGCCCTCCGGCGGAGCCGACCGGCGGTTCGTTCGGGTCAGTGATCGTCAGAAATTGGAAAGATACCAACGGCGGACTGAGCCGAAGAAAGGCTAATGGGGCGCCGAGTGACCCGGTGCAGCCGAGGAAGGCGGACAAGTTCAGAAAGGAAGTGTTAGTGCCCAAGAAATGCATCGTGCACGTAATCGGAAATGGTGGTGAGAACATCCGCCATTTGCAGGTGCCGAGAGGCCCAATTCGTACAGCGAAAAGCATTCATTCAGGAGAAATTCGGGGTCAAAATGCACTTTTTGGGCAACAATTATTTGGAGTACCCAAACGGACGCACTTTGGCCATAATTGGGGACACGGAGGAGAAGGTGGAAAGTGCGCGGGACCACGTGGACAGGGAATTCATTCTGAAGAGATGGGAGGCGAGTGACCGACGGACGGACAGACCGCCGAACATTTTGGGCAATTTTAAGGCATGGAACACGGGCCAAAACGACAATGTTGAGGAAGAAGCGACGACCTACGAAGAAATTTACCAATTGTCACCGAAATTCGCACTGCGCGAGGACCTCGAATTTGTGATGAAGCAAATTAAGGTATGCCCGGCAAATTATAAGCAAAGAAAACGCCACAAACACTTGAGGACCAATCCGGCATCGTTTCCTATTGCTACCGCCAATTCAGTACGGGCCATCGTCCGATTATTCTCAGAGGGACTGAACAGACAGTGGCGGAAGCGATCAAAATACTCAAAAAGATGGAGCAGGAATGGCCACAACAGTGCACAATGGCCAACAGCCGGGCGAGAAGTCTGGACGAAATCTCAATCACTTCGGTAAAATGGGAATTAATTATTGAAAAATAAATTAAAAACCCAAAAATGGGTTGAGGAACCATAAAATAAATGAAAACTTTCAGTTCGTCGAGTCAATTTCAAAGCTTAACATTTCGAAAACATCCGAAGAAGCGGCGAACAATGGCGAAGCAAAGAGAAAAGAAGCGCAAAAGGGCGCCAAAGGGACGAAAAGCGGCGGAAAAACTGCGCCAGGGGGAGGAAAAGGTGGAAAATAAAATAATAGGACAGAATGGCATTTGGGGTTATTAACGGAATGGCATTTGGGGTTATTATTAATTGTCAGAAGCAATGAATGGCGACAGCGGAGAAAATGGCAAAGGCACCGACGAAGCCGAAAAAGAAGGCAACCTGAACAGATCGGCAAATTGGCAGAAAGAGAGGCGCAGGAAGGAAAGGTGAGGAGACGGAGAAGAGAAAAAACAACGAAAATAATTGGGAGGAAACGGCGGGGGGGGGGAGGGCGGGTGAAGCGCACCCATTAATTAAACTTTCAATTAACACTTTTAAAATAAATTTTCATTCTAAGCGATAGCATTGCCAACACTTTGATGGGAAGCGAACCGCCGCAGCAGCAAACAGCGGAAGACATTCAGCAAAGTCTGCTGAACAGCGTAACTGACGCATGTGAGAAAATGGTAATTAAACTCACTCCTTTTGATCTGTCCGCCTTTACATTAATTAATGGCCGAAATTAATTACAGAACGGCTTAATGCAGTCGAAGGACGCGCAAATTTCGCGCATTCTCTGCACCGAATGCGGCCAATCGGAGGTCGCCCCCCCCCTTTTTGCCCTCCCCCCCCCTCTCCCCCCTCTTTTCCAATTCCCTTTTCTTTTAGCGTGCCGTCCTCTTCACTCCGTGCCGTCACTTTCTCTGTTGCCAAAAATGTGCCGATTCTTTCCAAGAATGCCCAATTTGCAAAAGACCTTCTAAGAAACTGCTCATTTGTCTTGAATAATTTGGCTGTAAAAAGTCAATACATAATTTTTGCCTTTTGTTTTAATGTTTCTTCTCCTTTTGTTTATTTATTTATCACTTTATGCCTTTTGTTCTTTTTATTTGTGCCATTTTATTTAAATTTTCTTTTATTTTTGATTATTTTTCCCTTTTATTTTGACTTTGTGTTTAGTATTTAATAAATAATGTTGGGTCTTTTCCAACTACAAAAATTGGTTCCGTCCCAATCCATCGGTCATCCACCCACTCACTAATTGTCACAAATTACCTTTTTATAATATGTCATTAATTGTTCAATTGACGGGTCCATGCGTTTTTTGGTCACTTTTCCCTTCCTCCTCATGTGTTAACGCACGCGCTTAGTCACGCCTTTCGGTTCATTTTTGGCTGTTCAACTGATCAAAAACCGATCCTTTCTCGCGCACTTTGTCCATTTCCCCCATTCATTGGTCTTCAGTCCGTTTCATTCGTCTCGATTTGTTTCGCCCATCCTTTGCCAACCAACTTAATCCCCCCCCCCCCCGGAAATTTCATCCTTTCTCTTGGACTCCCTTCCATCACCTCCTCCTCCACCCCTTCTCGGAGATATCCCTTTCCCCTTTAACCCCCCCCCCCCCCCCCCCCCCCTCCTTGGAGACAACCGTCCTCCCTCTTCCTTCCATCCTCCCTTTCCCTTTCGTCTTCTTTCCTTCCCCCAGGAAGAGTCTCCTCCCCTTTTTTCGCTCCCCCTTCTCTTCTCCCCTCCTCCCGCAACGAATTCCAATTTGGTACTTCTCTTTCACTCTTCCCTTTTTCCTTCTCATTTCATCGCAATAATAGCACTTTTGTGGCCAATTAAATTTGATGTGCAGGGAAAATTACGGTCCAAAGTTGGGCGATTGGTTTTCAAATATTAAAGCGAAAGAGAAGGGCCAACCGTCGTTCCATCGTTTATTTAATTATGTATTTAGTTATTTTCACGTAAGGAATGACTAATTATAGCACTTTGTGAAGCAGTTAAAAACGGCATGATTTATTAATTGCCCAAAAGCGTGGGGCGGGAGGGAACCGTTCACTCCCCAAGGCACAGAACTTTCGCCACTTTTCTATGCAATGGCATCGATGGGACGAACACATTGTTTGTCCGTTAGTTACCATGCCATCCGCCTCTGTTCTTTTATTTTCTCTCTCTCTTCCAAAAAGAAAGCGTCGCCGTTCGCCCCCTCCCCGCCCCTTTTCGTCCTTTACCGCTTTACCCCCCCCCCCCCCCCCCTCTCTCTCTCTTTCCCCCCTTTTCCCCGCTTTTCCCCGAGTCATCTTTGGTGCTTTTGCTCAATGAAGCCATCTCATCCGCTTCACTCTCCCATCGCCCTCCCATATAGAAAATATTATTTACTCTCTGTCTATGCCATTCTTCGTCTCCACCCCCACCCCAATGTCCCCCCCCCCCCCTCCGGCGTTCTCACCAATTCGCTTCCACCCCCGCTTTTCCCAATGCGTTTTCCGATGGGAAAATTAGCAATTATTATTTGTCCATTATTACATATTTGTTTCGTCCGAGCTGTGCTTTTCGGCTTTTCGAAGTGATGATCGCTGATGGTGCGCTTTTGACTTAAACCATCAAAACATTCTCTCCCCCCCCCCCCCCCTCGGCCCCTCTCAAAAGCGAACGTTTACCCACCGAAACTCAGCAGCAGAAGCTTTTCTTTTTCTGCTGCTTCTGCTCATGTCTCAAAATTCGCCCTTTAAAATGTTTAAAAAGCTCACAAAAACAAATAAAATTATTTGTGTTTCCCCTTTTACCGTTTAAAAATGATTCTTTTTGATTCTTTTTCAGTTGATTTGTTGAGCTCTTTTCGGGAATTGCTGAATACGAGTGCTACTCCCTCCACGCACACATTCCCTCGTCTATTCTTCGCGCTGCTAATTAATTAATTAATCGCGTTTTTGTCAATTGCTCATTCATTTGACGGATCAAACGGTCGCCCCCCACCAACAAAATCTCTGCCCCACCGAAGCACAACGAATAATTGACACTGCTCAAAACCACACAATCCGAAGCTATGAACCCATCCATTGAAGAAGTAGACGGGTCAGAAATTGAGATGATGAATGACACTGAACTTTTCCGGTGAGTATTTTAAAGCTTTCCTTTGTTAATTGATCACTTTTGGATTTTTATTGGGTTCCGATTTTTGCCATTTTGTTACGCTTGTCTAAAAATCAAATGATTTGGGCGATTCTCCGATCGATTTGCTTTTCTTTTCATTAATGCGCTTTTCAGCAAATGCTTTGGGCAGTTATCGCCCGCGGCAATTCCTTTGTTTAATTCGCTTAATTCTATCAGTCAGATAAAAGTGAAAAGAAAAGAAACAAAATAATGGTTACTTTTTCACATTTTGCTGTGGAAATGCGGCATTTGCCGCGTTTCTCTTCTGTTTTAATCTTTCTTTTATGTGCCAAAGCTCAACTTACATTATTTCATTGCTAAATGTTAAAAGAGTCTAAAAGTGGTAATACAATTTGTTTTTCGATTTTTTATTCATTAATTTTAAAATCAAAAAATGATTTATAAAAAATTGCCGTGTTTTGGTGATAGAAATCCGAACAAAACTAAAGGACAAAAAGAGAAAGAGCCAAAAAATGAAAATTATTAAAAAATTATTATGAAACAACAATTTATTTGTATTAGCATGAGAAGAATCGGTGGAGCAAAGGTACGGCAAAACCAAACGAAAATTTGAACAAATTGTTGGCCCTCCCCTTTCCCCCCTCCGAAATTTAAGGAAAACAATTGTGGAAAATAAATATCCATAATATTTATTTGTGGGAAGGAAGACTATTGCCAAAGTGGGACTGTCTGATACTGAACTGTCCGGGCCAGCAGTTCCTTTCCCTCCCTTTTCCTTTTTCTCATTTTCTCTCCTTTCTCTTTCTCTTTTCCATTTCTTTCTCTCTTTCCCTCGGCTTGCCCTCTCTTTTCTTTTCTTCGCTCTTCGGCTTTTCTTTGTCGCTCTTTTCCATTGATCTTTCTTTCCTCGCAATTTGCTCAAAACATTCCTTTTTTGTTGCTTCTTTCGGCTTCACTCATACAAAACAATTTTTATTTTTATTTTTTGTATTTATTTTAATTTTATATAAAATTATTAAGTAAAGTAACGATATTATTTTTACTAATTATTCTCCCAAACCTGTCCAATTAATTGGCGCTTCTCTCTCTCTCTCTCTCTCTCTTTTTTGTCTGTTGGCTGGAACAATCAGTCATTTTTTGTACATGGAATTTATTTTTGCCTTCCTCAGTTTGATCGCCCATCTCCCCATCCAAAACCAATCAAACCCAATTAAAATAATTAAAACCAATCAAAGCAATTAAAACCAATCGAGTTCCCCTTCCCCTTCCCCTTCCCCTTCCCCTTCCCCCGTTCTTATTCTCCCGTCCCCAATTTTACTTTACACTTTTCGTCGTCTGCTTCCCTCGAGGGAAAAGAAACATCGATCGGCGAACGACCGACTGGTGTTTGATCAATAGGAGAGCTCTTTACTTTTCATCACATCATATCCATTTTGGGACCAAAAAGTGGCACAAACAAATGCCAACCCCAAAAAGACGTAAATCACAATAATTATGTGTCAATTAGCATGGGTATATGTGGTCATAGGTTTAAAAAAATGTTTCATTACTAAATTATTTTTTTCAAACTAATGATCTTTTACTATTTATCTTAACACCAAAATGATTAGCTTAAAACCAATTAATTCACTGGTGCAAAAAAGGACTAATGAGCACTGGACAAATGATGGAGTCAGCTGAGTCTCTCCCGGCACCATTTGTCCTCTGATGAGTGAATGAATGGCCAATGTTTATTCGCTTTGTCCGTCGTTCTCGAATAATATTTTCTCGTCCTTTGGCTCATTTTCTGTCCCTCCCCCCATCTCTTCTGTCCAAATGACCTTTCATTTTCTGATTTGTCACTTCGTTTTCCCTCCAATTTTCCCAAAATGTGCCAATTTTCTCTCCCTAAGTTTTGGGAAACATTTCTTTGCCTTTCTTTCTGTTTTCAAACGGTTCTCTTTAACCACCGCCACCATAATATATGTAATAATTCAACTTACAATTAGCTGGAGGGAGAGTTTATTGAGGCCAATTCGCCGTAGACGACACAAATTGGCCAACGACAACGAAACGACAGCCACTGAATCCATTTAAAAGCCGCTGCGAGTGCCATGTTCTTCACCATTCCGTTTTTCCTCGAGCGGTAAGTCCTAAATCCCGGCCTTCCGTCGACCATTTCAATTCTCAGTCCGATCACTCTCTCATCACTTCGTCTTCCCTTTCGTTTGTTCGTCCGTTAAGTTTTTGCTTTATCTTTCTGCTCTCTGTCACTTCTCTCATTTCATTTAAGGCTTTTCCTGAAAAAAAACTATGGTTTGGTCAATCATAAATAAATCCACTGAGAAGCCTTTTGAGGTTCGGTTTCAGTTTAGCAATTCATTTTTATGCGTTTTTGGGGCTCAGACCATTTAAAGTGTTCAAATCATTCTTTCGTCGATCACTTTACTCTTTCTTTGTCGCTTCTGATCGCTTCTTCCTGAACTTGAAAAATAAATTGTGCCGCTGCTGGCTAAATGCTTTTGCTAAGGGTCGGGTTAATGTTTTTTTTTGGGAATGTCTTCCCCTGCCTTACCGTATTCGCTGTCCCCTTACAGTATGCTCGAGGACCCCTTTTCTCCGCTCACTTTGCTCTCCGTCTCCGCCATTATCACTACAATTTCGCTGTTCTTCTGCGGAATGTAAGGACAATCATATCAAAATCACTTTTTAATTTCACTTCACTTTAGTCCAATTTGTCTGCAAATTTTCCGTCGCGGCAGCACTTTTGAGATCAGCGGCTTCCCTTTTTTGATGGGATTCCTCGGGTAATTAAAATTGCCTTTTCCTTGCCAATTTTGTCAATTACCGTCTCAGGGGCGCGTTTTGGTTACGGTACGGCTTTCTGAAGCTCGACTTGACGATGATTACTGTCAATTCGGTGGGCGTGTCCCTGATGAGTTTGTACTTGCTCTTCTACCTTTATTTCTCGCGACCACGTGCCAATTTCGTCATTCAATTGGTGCGGCTTTGTTCCATTGCTTTTAATTAATTACCCCCCATTTCTTAGACTGTCGTCGCTTCGTTTATTTCGGCTATGCTCGTTCTGGTCAACATTTATCAGATGGACTCCATCAAATACCTCGGCTTCGTCTGCATGACTTTTAATATAATGAACTTTGGGGCTCCACTCGCCGGATTGGTGCCGTTTTTCCCCTGCCATTTTCCCCCCTTACCCCCCCCCCCCCCCCCCCTCCCCCTTAGACTGTGGTGCTCCGAAACCGCTGCTGTGCCACCCTTCCGCTTCCGCTTTGCGTCGCCAATTTGCTTGTCTCCTCCCAATGGTGTCTGTACGGTGTTTGCGTCAACGACATTTTCATAATTGTGCGTTAAAATACAGTTTTTGGCATTGGCCTTTCCTTTCAGATACCAAATGGTGCCGGAATGCTTCTTGCTTCTCTCCAAATAAGCCTCTTCCTTGTTTTTCCGAGGCGAGCTGGCACAAATGCTCCGTTGGCCAAGTGCTGCGGCTGTTTGAGGGATTTGGAAAATCCCAACGGACAGCAAAGGCGCGGGGAGAAGAAGGGTAAGCGGACAAATCCGCACCATTCGAGGCTTAAAGCAACCCATTCTCTGCAGATTCTGCTTGTCGTCCTGCTCGAGCAGTAGCGAACAAATTCCTACACCGTCAAAGGGTGGTCGACCGGCGGATGATTCCTTCTTCGAGGTCCCTCCCCCCCCCCCACCCTTTCCCACCAAATGACTTTGTTTAGGACCGCGTGCATTGCCTTTTTGCGTGCCAATGCATTCGATGCCAGTGTAGGGTCGGTGACAAGTCGAAGTACGGCCGACTCTTGGATGAGCAATTCGTTGTCTCGCGTCTCTTCCCACTCGCACCCCGAACTTTGGCCACCCGCCGAGGTGGTCGA
Organism: Heterodera schachtii; assembly: GCA_023374025.1. Taxonomy (NCBI): domain Eukaryota; kingdom Metazoa; phylum Nematoda; class Chromadorea; order Rhabditida; family Heteroderidae; genus Heterodera; species Heterodera schachtii. The sequence continues at coordinate 279,244 of SIJG01000145.1, forward strand.
ACGGGCGGACGACGAAGGGGCGGACACTTTGTACGCGGCGGACTCGACAGGTCAGCCGAATCGGCCAAATGCCATGTCCTTTCAATGCCGCCTTTTCAAACGTTCAGCGCACCTTCCCCAAGTCGTGCCGAATTGTCTTTCCGCCGCTGGGCCGAGCACTTCGCTTCTTTCATCATTAGTCGCCAACCAACAACCCATCGACGAACCGATCAGAAGGGATGACGACCGCGAATTGATCATCCGGACACTGAGTGCGCCCGAATTGGCACAGCACCAACAATTGTTGAGACTGTTGCAGGACGAACGGATGCAGCAGAGGGCGAAGGAAATACGAAACGATTAATTAAAAGACGACCAATTAACAAACGAAACAATCCATGGGTATGCCAATTATCACTGAACCCCAATTTGTCACTTTTCGCCTCTTCCGCCGTCTCTTTGGACATTTATCTCACATCAGTCTCTTTTACATTTTGTGTTGCACAATAATTCACTTCTGTTCATTTTCCTATTTTATTATTATATAATAATTATAATTTCCCTCAAAAAATTGTACAAATTAAAAAGACACAGCAATGCCAAACCGAAATTAGTTACAACAATACTTTCTCATTGTGCCAAGTGAGGGTGAAAATGGCTTCATCAGAGTGCCCTTTTTGCCCATTAGGTTCCCTCCCTTTTCCATTTCATTTCTCACTTTTCGTTTGTATGTTCTGCATTTGTAAATAAAATAAAATAAAATGAGTAAATTTTTGAATTTATATCGCTGATTTTTAATTTTTTATAAGCCATGAATTTTTTTAATTGAAAAAAGCTTAATGGAAAAGAAACTGAGCCCAAAAAGGGGTTTCATATCGTATTTGCCTGGGTTAATAATTTAGTCTTTTTTTTATAATCCCATTTTTTTCTTGATTTAGTTTCTAAATTTCTGAGATTTTTTCTGTTTAATAAATTTTTTGAATTCCCTTTTTTGGAAAAAGACATTTTCCTATCGAAAAATCTGTTTTGAAAACCTTCGAAGAAATTTAGAAATAAAAGTCGAATAATCGAATCCCGAATTCAGGTGCCACTTTCTCCTCGTCCTGCGGCAACCTTAACCCAAGGTGCCGATAGGTAAATTGAACAATTGGTGAAACTTGTTTTGCCCACGAAATAAATAATTTTGAAGCTGATTTGTGAGTTAAATTATTAGGAAAAGCCAAAAAAAAAAAAAACTCAATATATTAATAACAAAAATAATTCTTTTTAATTACTCGAAATATTTTTTCAAAACGCAAAAGATAATAATTATTTTTAAGAAGTCAGATTTACTGAACATTTAATTCAATATTTAATGGATTGGAACACTTTTAAGTTTTCACGATTTTTTCCCTTTTTTTGGCATTGTGTACGTTGTCGGATAAACGACGACCATTGATTTACTGAAACAAAACGTACGACAATGTCCAATTTCCAGGGTTATTCGACGAATTCATAAATGACGTCGGGACGATGAATTGAAACGGAATGTCTAATACCGAAAGTTTAATTGAAACATGAATAAATGCATGTAATGAGAGTACCTAAATCATATTGGAGATACGACGCAAATTGAAATTGGACCCGCCGGAAAAACGGAGACCAAAATTAGCGTAAATGGGCAAAAGCGAAATTGGCACATTATATGGGCAGCGTTTGCTGCTTCATCTCCATTGCAGCTGTAACCCTTCTTTCGTGATGATTAAGATGAAGTGGGCACATGCGTTTGTTGGTTGGCCGATGCTTTTGGCTCCAATGAAACGTGAAAAATCCAAGTGAAAATTTGCGCGTCGGTCGCAAAATGACAAATTGTCACAATGCGAGAATATGAACAGAATCCAATGACAAATAACGGATTTTTCCAAATAATTTAAAATCGCATTTATAATTATTTGGCTTATTTTATACATTTGCATTTTGCCCATTTTCTGCTTCTGATCAGTGATCACCCCCTTTTTTGCCCCCCCCCCCCTTTCTCTATCCCTCCCTCCCATTTGTCCTCCCTTTTTTGCCCCCATTTTTAGCATTTTTCGTTTTGGCTCATTTAATGCTCAACTCAAAATGATTGTCCTTTTCCTGTCTGTGTCTCTGTTTTAAGCTTTTCCTTCGTGCCATTATCAGCCTTTCCTTTCCCCCTTTTTCCTTTTGCCATTTTCAAATAATTCTTTCTAAAATTTTGTCTGTCAAAATTGCGATTTCACGTGAATGAATGTGAGTAAATTATTATACATAAAATTGTTAAAATGTGCGGACAGACAAAACATAAACAAAACGAATATTTTTTATTGGGAAGGGCGGGGATTTTTTTGGGATTTGCCGAGAGAATCGGACGAATGGACGACAAAATGGCACAATTTGTCCAATTGCAGGAAAAAGACGGAGACGGAACAGAAGGAAGGACAACGGCGGAAGGGGACGGCACCACCAGCAGAAGCAAAAAGTGAGGGGCTAATGGGGGGGGGTACGGTAATTAGTATTACGGTATTTGTCAATGACTGACCGGTCATCTGTTGGAAGAAGGAAATGAAGCAAATCATTAAAAGTCCTAAAACCGAAGCCAAATTCCCATAAATTTTTAAAATTCGGTTAAAAAAGTGTCATTGATCACTTTATTGACTCTTAAACTAAATTTTAAGAATTTTTTCCTACGGCGCCTATGGGCACCGTCGTATATTGAATTTTTAAAAATTGAAAAAGGTAAAAATTTGAATTAACATTTTTGTTATAAGGTTGAAAAAAACGAGCCCAACTTTAAGCAGTCGGTTGGCTTTGTCTTCGCCTTGTGCTGCCAGTGCCAAGTGCGAAGTACCGACGACCATTGGCACTTTTTCATTTCAACATTTTGGACATTTTTTCGTGCCCTGTTCAGAAATGACAGACAAAAAGAAACAACTGCAAAACGGTAATTGAAGGAAAAAGCTGAGAGGCATAATAAATGCATAATAATCAGAAGCAATTGGTCGCAGTGAAAGTGCAAAGTCGCGGACGACGTTCAAACGACGTCAACGCCAAATGGCGTCAAGTTCATCGATTGTGTTTGATCAGGCAGGAAGAAGAAATATAACGATTGAAATTGGAAAATTTTGGGTGATTTGACTATGGCAAATGCCAATAAGCAAAGATTCACTAATGACATTTGGCATTTGCCTAACAAATGTCTTTCAGCATCCAAGTCGCATTCAAATCACTCACAAGAATTTCATGTCCATTGTGGACTTCAGCCCGACAACGCCACCAAAATGTGCCAAATTCCCGAACAACACACATTTAATCGAGGATCGTCCGCCGAAGTCGGCCAACTGCTGATTAACATTTAAGCTCTAAAATGCTTTAAGGTATACGACTGTCCTCGGCACAAAAGTGCCGGTCATTTCACCGCTCCTTTGCTCTCGACAACGTTATGACCAAAAAATGGCCAAAAGCAGCACGGAATTGGTGTTGAAAACAGCCGATGAAGGCGAAAATGGCGAGGCGGAAGGAACGGAGCGGGAGACATGGGGTAAAAGGAGAGAATGAGAGGGGGGGGGGGAGAGGAAGAGAGAGACATGGGGTAAAAGGAGAGAATGAGAGGGAGGAAGAGAGAGAATGCCTGAAGGGGAGAGGGGAGGGGAAAAAGCGGGAGACAAAAAGGTGATTAAGGCGAAATCAACATCTAATGGAATGAATTTTGGAGGATGCCTTTGTTTAGAGCGCAAAATCGACTTTCTTCTCTCTGTGGTCGGTTTTGCCGTTGATTTGGCCAATGTTTGGCGTTTTCCCTATTTGTGCTTCAAAAACGGTGGCGGTAAGTCGCTTAAATTGCCGTTTCGTTTTTCCCACTTTTTGCCGCTTCTTCAGGCGCTTTTCTGCTCCCTTACACAATGATGGTTCTTTTGGCAGGTATAAACATCCAATGAACACCCAAATCAGCTTTATTTGGCTTTTGTAAGGCATTCCTTTGTTTTACATGGAATTGGCACTTGGCCAATTCCATCGAAAGGGTGCGATCACAACTTGGGGCCGAATTTGTCCGCTCTTCAAAGGCATGGGCGGCGGAAGGTCCTCTTTTTGAGCACCATTCTCTGTTTTAGGCATCGGCTACTGCGTCATTATGACCGCCTTTTACACCGATTTCGTAATTTTGCTAATTGCCCCCCCCCCTTTTTCTTTGCTCACTTTCCCAGTTTTACAATGTGATCATCGCTTATGCCCTTCACTATTTCTACGCCTCCTTCTCCACCCAACTTCCCTGGTCAAGCTGTTCCGGAAAACGTTCTTAATTAATTCTGCTAATTGCCCTGTGATTTCCTTTTGAGACAATTCGCCCGCGTGTTACGAGCCGAGTTGGAGCGACCAATCGCAGCAATGCGCGGACGGCCCCATTTTCCGGCAGAATGAGACGAGAAATGGCACTTCGCCACGCATTGACCGACCCGTCTCAGCCGCAGAGGAATATTTTTAGTCAGAAACAGAAATTGGGAAGAGAGGGAAAAGAAATGCATTTGCAGCAAATATTTCCTTGGACTACACGCCGAAAAAGAAGCCATTCCCCACGTCACACAAAGCGTGGGACAACTCGGACCAATCAATTGGGAAATCGTGGTAAGACAGTCAAAGAAAGGCAATTAATTGGTTAAACGATGACTCATTAATTCCAATCTCGGACTAATTGGGTGGATTAATTATAATTCTCCGTTTTCCCAAGGCTTGTCTGTTTGTTGTCTACATCATCTGCTATTTTTCGCTATGGAAGGGCATCAAAATGTCGGGAAAGGTCCGTCCGTTTTCTTACCGTGGTTCCCCTCGTGATGCTCGAGAGTCTCGGCCAAAGAAAACTGTTTTTGTGACGGGTTCAGTCTCGGATTTGTTTCAGTCCCCCGTCCCTCTCCCCCCCCCCCCCCCCCCTCCCCACCCCTTCCCATGCTCATTTGTCAGGTTGTGTGGTTCACCGCCATTTTCCCCTACGTCGTGCTCTTTTGTCTGCTCATCCGCGGCGTCACTCTCCCCGGTCCCTTTTCCCTTTCCCTCTCCCTTTTTTCATTTTTCAATGATAAATTTCAAAAGGTTCCGAAAAAGGCATCGAATATTATCTCCGACCCAATTTGGAGAAGCTGAAGGACCCAAATGTGTGGCAAGATGCCGCAACACAAGTGCCCAATCTGTCGCGTCTAAATTTGTTAATTTTCCATCCCTAAAGGTTTTCTTTTCACTTGGCCCAGGCTTTGGCGTTTTGATGGTTTGTACTTTCATTTGAATATTTTTTATTTTAATTTTAGGCTTATTCTTCTTACAACGAATTCCACAACAATGTTTATTTTGACGCTCTTCTGACAAGCACAATAAATTGCGCCACGAGGCATTTAAATTTAAATGCATTAAAATTTAGACAATTAGACGCATTCCAACCCAATTAAGAGTTGATTGTTTTACATTAATATTCTAATAGTTTTCTGGCCGGCTTCGTCATTTTCTCTGTCCTTGGCTATATGTCGTGCAAAAGTGGAAAACCAATTCACGACGTTGCGCAGGAGGGGCCGGGGTCAGCAGTGCCTTCATGACTCCGGCCATTAGTCGGCTCATTTCTCAGTTTAGCCTCGTCTTCGTCGTTTACCCCGAGGCTTTGGCCACAATGCCCGGGGCCACCGTTTGGTCTTTGATTTTCTTCCTAATGCTTTTGACCCTCGGATTGGACAGCTCGGTGAACAAAGAAACAAACCCCGGGACCCAATTCCTATCCATTTTATTGTTTTCGTTCAGTTCGGTGGGTCCGAGGCGATCATCACGGGGCTAAGCGACGAATTCCCAGCAATTAAACGCAACCGCGAAGTGTTTGTGGCCGTACTGTTCTCTTTCTATATGATCGTTGGGCTGACAATGTGCACAAAAGTCATTTTGCTTTAATTGGCCATAAATGTGCCAAAACCAGGCCAATTAAGGGCGGAATGTTGGTAATGGAGTGGCTGATTGTCTACGGCACCACTTGGGGACTGCTGATCGCTGTGTTTTGTGAAGTGAGTTCTAAGCGCAAACCCATCTACCGTATACTTAAGCATTTACCCATTCTCCTACCGTATACCCATTATTTAACCAATTTTCCTACCGTATGCATTTTCCTATTCTCCTATCCTAAGCACACTATATAATTCATTTAGACTATGGTCATCTCATTCTGTTACGGTATTTGCTTTTAAATCCCATTAGTTGCTCAATGACTTTTTGAGGCATTCGTCGCTTTTGTGCCGACATTCGCGCAATGCTCGGCTTTGAGCCCGGCTTTTATTGGCGGTTGGCTTTGCTTTTTCTTTCCCTTTGCATTTTGGCATTTTCTCTTTAGCATCTGTTGGACAGTGGGGGCTCCTTTCTTTCTGATTGTACGTCAATGATTCATTTCGCATTTTAATGGCTCCCATTAATTGTCCATTTGCCCCCCCCCCCAATTAGGCAATGATTCTGAGCAGCTTCATCAACCTGCAGCCCCTTCAGTACCAAGACTACGTTTATCCTTCGTTGGCCAATTCTTTGGGCATTGTTTTTGCCCTTTCGTCAGTTTCGGCCATTCCATTGGTTGCACTTTGGCAAATGGGAAAAGCAAAGGGTCGAACTTTTGGCGAGGTGCGAATTTCACACTTTGGGACATTAAATTTAGGACTGCTTTAAACTGAAATTTTCCGTGACTCTTGGCCAAAAATGGGGAATTTTATCGGCCCAGGACCGACTCGAGCAGTCCTAATGAACATCATTCATTAATTGTGTGATAAAATTTAATAGAAAATGCGATTTTTGCTTACGCCGACGGAAGACCAAACGCATCGACAGACGGAAAAGGCACAAAACCGTGTAAAATTTTCAAAAATGGACATGGACATTCCGAATGAAGAAGAATTCCATCAACAGATTAATGCTGAACACGGCGACGTATTATTATAGGGAACGTAAGAAAAAAATGACAGTGCAATTTCATTTTTACAATTATTTAATTTGAATTGCTCCCCGACCCCACGGGGAGGAAATTCTCGGGAGCCAAAAAAGACCGGGGACAGTCGGGGATTGGAGTCGGGGAGCAACCCTAATTTAATTGACAGAGGTCGTTAATGAACTCAATTAATGTGAACTCCGGTCAATTAAAGTGATTAGCACAATTTAAAATTTGTTCAATGACTTCTTCTGGTTGTCCTTTCTTAACACCATCCGCACAACTTTGGACATTTCGTGTACATTTTGAATCTGACCATTGGGTTTTCGCTTGCGCATTCATTAGACGTTAATTCGCTGCAAAGTGTTTCGTCGGTGTTTCTGAACGGTGCTAATTATCATCCAATGCAATTGATCAATTGCTGCTCTTTGCCTGCATTCGCTGTTCTGCTGCTGAGTGATCGAATTGCACAGTCCGCACTTATTAGGACAGAAAGTGGCCATCACACTCTGTTGCTCGGTGCACCACCCTTGGTCCAACCAATGTTGGCACGTTCTTTCATCTGTGGACAGAGCCCAACTTCACAATGGCACTCCGTCCCAACCCCGCGGCAAACCCTTTTTGTTGGTGCATTTAAATTCGGGTCGTTCGCAGCACATTTGGCAGGTCTTAGCACACTTTAACGCTTCATTGCGGAACACTAAATCAGAAATTCCCCAATTATCTTTATCCGAGTGATAAATTAGTCACACCGGCACTTTGGCACAAAAACTCTCTGTTTTGAAACACTTTGGCACAACTTGAATCAGTGGCATAATTTAGACACGGGCAATTGACAGAAGAAAAGGCAACCAAAGGAACTGGGAAAATGAACACAGAGATCGAATTAAACAGCATCAGGTGGATGGCTAATTTAGCAATTAGCATTTTAAAAGAAAGCACAAAATGAAATGAAAAGAAATGAATGACTAATGGAAAAGGGGCAATTAAAACGAAACCAAATTTGGGACTGACAATGAGACAAAAAGGGCAAAACGGAGGAGAAGCAAAGTGAATGAAAATGGGAGGTGAGAGGAGGTGAGGGGGGGGGGCAAAATGGGAGGGAAAAAAGGGGGGGGGGGGATTCAAGCCAAGCCAAATGCATTTTCCATTCCAATCACAACAAACAGAGCCCCCCCCCCCCCTCCACTTTTGTGCAAATAATTCCAATATTCATTCGTATAAGTTCAGCAGAGATTGTTCCACAAATATTAAAATGTCAATAAATTCAGGAAAATATCGTTATATTTCATTCCTATTCTTCAGCAATTTAATTTCAAATAATTAATGCATAAAATTACTTATTGATTTTCTGATATTAAATATTATTTAAATAATTAAATAAAGGAATTTGCTATTAAATCATAAGAAGCAATGCCTTTTATTAATAGGATTAATAATTTGTCGAGCTTTCAGAATTTTTGATAATAAATTTCCAAAAAGTAACGAAATTTTTTTGAAACTTTATGGGTTAAAAGAGAAATTTTAACACAAAAAAATCACAAAATTGAAACAATTAAAATTTGGGGAGACAAAAATGGTGCACCAAAACGAATCCAACCTCAAATAAATAATTTGTATTTAATTCAAATTTTAAAGGATCATTTCGCCAATCATTTAAATATTCTCTTCTGCTGATGCGCAAAGACACTTTTGAAATTGCGGCCGATGAAAATGAATTGTGCCATTGTCCCAAATGGAACATTTTTGTGCTGACGGCGAGAAATGCGGCACAGAAAGAACAGTTTGAGTTGGAATTGCGCAGACTCCGCTTAATCGAGCAGAACTTTTGTGACCAAATTGTTGTGCTCGAAGATTCGCCGGTTAATGCCAAAATCGGTGGCCCAAATTAACTAATTAATAAGAAGACAAAAATGGCCTTAATTTTCGATAGGTTCTGGCGGTGCCACCCTAAACGCCTTACTTTTCCTCTTCGAATGTTTTGGCGGTGAAGTCTTTTTTGCGCAAAATCGTGTCCTTTTGCTGCACAGCGGCGGACTGAGGTCAGAAAATGGGCAAAAAAAGGGCAAATGGAAGGATTGACATTGGCACAAATTGCCATTTTTAGCCAACGCATTTTCCATGTCGCCCTCACAGGTTTTTTGGCATTTCCCCTTTTCCGTCCTTCTCTTTCTCCGTAGGAAAAGCCTTCATGCTTTTGCCGGATGGTCGCACTTTACTTGAGCATAAACTCATCTCTTATCGGTTGGTTGGGCGGCGCTTTTCAACGGCCGACAAAAGGCCAAATAAAATGCCAAAAATTGGCCAAAGTGCCAAAATGCCATTCTTTTGTTTTTGGGCCTCTCCTTCTCTCCGTCCATTCGTCGCTCGGCTTCGTTTTCGTCGCTTCTGCCGATGTGCTCGAACACTTTCCTCCCGCCATTTCCGTCCCCTCTTTTCCGGGCGATCTTTTGCTGATCGCTCACCAATCGCTGGTCGAAGTGGCCGAAGGGCACGGCGTTTATTTATTCGGCGAATGGCACGGAAATTCAAATGACAGCAACGGACAAAGCCAAAAGTTGAAGGTTTTTCCATTTTAAGAAACAATTGTCCACCAAACAGCACAGAGAGTGCTGCAAAAACCGACGGCGGAGGAAATTCGCAGAGAAAACGCAATTTTGGAATGCCAAAGCGAAGGGGGGGAGGAGTTGGTGTTGACGGACAGTTGCTATTTGCTGGGCCACGGATTGGCCGTCGAATTGGCGCTTCTGAGACGGAAAATGGGTAATTAGCAAAGGCAATTAATTAGCCGCCACCACTTGCAATTAATAATTGTGCAGAAGCTGTGCCACTGAATGAGCTGTGCTGTTATCGCGACTTTCTCTGCCCGTTGGGTTTCGCTTCGGAAGAGCAACGAAAGGCCCATTTCAAAGCGAAAGTGCCGGAACTGCTGCAATGGCAAAGTGCCCTTTGGTAGTTACAATTAACAAAACTTAGTGGCCAACAACTGATTTTCATGCTAAATGACCAATTAAAAAAAATGCAAAAATATGCATTTGACTTTTCCCTAAGGTTTTAATTTTTAAAAAATAGATATTAAATTTTGAAATAATAAATGAAAAAATTAAATAAGTTCTAATTTCGTTACTTTAAAAATAAAATAAATAATTAAAAAATTATATTATAAATTGAACAGTTAATTCAATAAATTTAAATAAATTAAATTCAGAATAAATTTAAATTAACTGCCAAGCCGTGGTATGTAAAAAATTTCCAACATTTTAAGTTTTTTCTCTGCTATTTTTTTTAATTTCAAGCATTAATAAAAACTAATAATTAAGGAAAATAATAATTTAATTAAATATTCGAGTTCTAGATTTTAATTCTCGATTAAAGAAGACTCTCTTTTTTCTCTTTCTTTTATCAAGTCAATTCGAGATCGATGTTTGTTTTTTACCCATAAGCTTTATATTTTAAATCTTACAAATTTACTGAAAAATTTAGTAATAAAATAAGTAGGAGGGCTAAGAGGCAAATTTAGACCAAAATTATAGGAAAAAATCAAATGTTTTTGATTTTGAATTTTTATCGGTCGTCCCACCATGGCCAATTCTCTCATTTTTTGAATTAATTAAATGCCAAGGGATCTGATGCACAACAAAGAGGCGCATTTGCTCGACTTGGGCACACAGAGTTTTTTCCATTTTGGCACTCCAAGTGAACTTCTCTCCCATTTCTACGGCCATCCATCAATTTTTCGCGAAAAATTTTTGCACAACGGAAAAATTGAGAATATTTTATATTCAAAAATTGGGGACAAGAAAAAGGTTGAGAAGAGTTAACGGATTATTTAGTTTTTTCTTTTTTAAATGTTCAGATTTCGGCTGAAAGTTTTTTGGAATGGTGCGATTTGAATGAAAATTGCGAAGTTGGCAAAGAATGCATTCTGAGCGGATTGGTTTATGACGGGGATTCACTGCTGCGCATTGGCAATGGCATTTGTGCCAGCACTTTCCCAATTGAGCGGAAACCTTCGGGAGGACACGCGGGTCGGAGTTTGGCATTTTCATTGAAAAAACAATTCATTTGACAAAAGAAAAAGAAAATGTCGGCACTTAAAAAGCAAAAAGCCCTTATTGTGTTTTGCAGCCTTATTAGCATATTTTTCCGTTGTTCAGCTGACAATTCCGCGGTCTCTGCTTTTGTTACGGTGGCATTTCACCGCGACGACGACATTAAGCGAAGTTCGGCCGAATGTCCGCTGCTTTGGTTTGGCCACAGATTGGCCTCCGTCGCCCAAGGGCATGCCCAATTCCATTCCCTTTGGCACTTTCCCCTTTTCTCGGCTCACCCAAATCCCAGCGAATCCCTGCGGGAAACATTGGACACAATCAATCGACTGGGCCAAAACGAACCACAAAAAAGCGACAAGACAAAGCCGAGAAGCAATCAGCAACAATTATTGTCAATTGAAGAAGTACTCCAAAAAGTGGACGCAAAAAAACTGAGGGAAATGCGCGAAAAATTCATTAAAATGCCAATGGAAGAGAAAGAAAGCGGAAAACCAACAGAATGATCTGGGTACTTAAAACCCTGGAAAATCCAAAACATTACGAATGTTTAAGAGTGTACACCTATCAAAGAGCTATTTGTAAGAGAAATTTTCTTGAAGATTTTTTATCGGAATGGGAAGTGATTATAAACAGATTACTTTGTGTATTTAATGTTTTGCGCTTAATTGATAACAGGAAATTGAGAAAATAATTTTTGGTAAAAATTTCAGCCCAATTGGACAAGTGAAAGATAATGGAGTTACAAAATAGTGGCGCTATAATTAGCAAGACATAAAACCAAGGAAATTTTCTCATAAAAAAATTTATTACAATTTTGTAGCAAATGTCAAGTGCCAAACAAACATTTTAAAAACAATAAGCTCTTTAACACTTAAAAGATAAAGCAGAAGATTATGATTGATCAATTGGAATTCAAATTCTAATTTTCAGCTAAGATAACTTGGGGACAAAATCACAGCAAAAGCAATTAGTGGACTTTGGATGATCGGTGAAAGAGCGTAGGGACTCAAAATCAATCCGGAGATGGCCATGGGAGAGTAAATGACTGGTGTGAGCACGGCGGGCGACAAAATGATGGGACTGCCGACGGTGGGGTTGAAAATGAACGGAGACAATGCCAACGGGGACAGAATGAACGGGGTGAACACTTGCGGGGACAGAATGAATGGGGCCATCACAACTGGCGAAAGTATGAAGGGGACGAACACTCCCGGCGAAAGAATGATCGGATGCAGCGCCAGAGGGGACTGAAAGGGACGCGGAGGGATGGGGGGAGGAGAAAAAGACGGACCAAAATAACGGGAGCAAAAATGGCAGGCGACAGAATCAACGGGTCGAGCAGACGGGGCGAGAGGATGACCGGCACGAAAGCCCACGGGGAAAGGATCACCTGAACAACGGGGCGTATAAAAGATGGAAAGGGAGGGGGGGGGGGGGACGGCACAGGGCCCAAGACGGCAGGGGCAAGGATCAGCGGAGAGAAAATGATCGGAGAAAGGATGATCGGGCTCTTGTCGAGGAAGGTCTGGAGACAAATGGTCGGATTGCGAAGGCCGAGTCCAACTCACGAGGATAAACGGGGAAAAGCTAATCGGCGACAGAATCACCGCTCTCTTTGACCGCGCGTGGTGCTGCGCGTTCGCGGGCGCTGACTTCTGCGTGATTTTGAATGATTTTATCTGCGCGAGCGAATGAATGTCGCGTTCAATGTGCTGCTGAATCGTCGATCGGTTCAACGCCAGGAACCGTTTGAGCACCTTAAGCTCAAGCACTTCCTTTTGTTCACTAAGCCATGAGTTTCACTTTCTCGTCGTGGAACTCCGAGTTGGGCCCGTACAGCAAATCCAACTGCTGCTTGGACAGGAGGGCGAAGCCCGTCCTGTTCATGTCTTTGATCTGCTCACTGCCCATCAACTTATGCAATTGTTCGAACACTTCGACTTTGCTCACATCTTTTGGGCCAAAGCCGTCGCTGAAAATGCTAATCTATTACAAACGATTGCCACTTTTTTTGGCACTGTTTTTCACTCCCTTTGGCACTTTTGTCCCCTTTTGCCATAGTTTTTCACCCCTTTGACATTTCCCCCCGCCTCCCCCGCGCCATCGCCCCAATGGTCGACCTTATGTTTTGTTTGGTAAAGTACAACGGAGTGCCCTCTTTGGTGCGTATCTCGCGCTCGTACCGCTCCCTGTCGTAATGCTTTTCCCACACCGTTTTCAATGGGTTTTCCCCCGGGGCCGTCGCATTCGTTTCCTGAAATGGTCCACCGTCATGAGCATTCATTCATTCATTCGCTCATTTATTTCTTTTCTTACCGCCTCAATTTTCTCGGCATTTTCCACCACTCCCGACGCCTCCATAATAAAGTCCATCCAAAGCTGTTGGTCTTTGGCACTAAAGCCAAATGGTCCCCCGATATTTTGTATCATATTCGGAAGGCTTGTCAAATTCTAAGGAAGGATTAATTAAAACAATTCGAAAGTCATTCCTTCGCTCGGCTCACCTCAATTCCCGTGCCCGAATTATGTAATGAAAAAAGCGAAGGCGACAGAAAATCGATCTGACCAGGAAATAGGGAAAATGTATAATTAGGAGCGAGTGTATTGGGATAATAGTTGCTCAAATTTCTGCCATTTCAATACCATAGCCCTTTTTGGTTGATTTACCATATCCCTTTTTTGCTGATTTACCATATCCCTTTTTGGTTCGCTTACCGTTTCGTTTTGGCTTGGGTCCTGCTCCGGCGTCACACTCAAAAACCGCGGTGAAACCATTTTAAGGGTTTTGTTGTCGAAATCGGTTAGATTTTTTCCTGCAAGTGAATAGCCCAATTTGAGGCCCTCACGCAACAATTTGATGAAGCGGTCAACCGGCGCCTTTCCCTTCTCTTTTCGCTTTCGTTGCAAAAAGTTGCGCAGCTTTTTCGGGTCGCCAATTACGTCGTTTAGCTGTCAATTAGTTAATTAGTCATCATCAAATGAGCATCCTCTGGGGGGCGTTCTTTCATTGTCCCAATTTTCCATTCTGAAAATGACTTCATTTCTCTGTTCACTCACATTGTCTTCAATTGCGCCCTGCCTTTTCAGTCCCCGGTAGGTCAATTGGTCCAACGATTCCACCGATTCCTCCTCCAAATTCCGTTTGATTTCCTTTCTTCTTTTTTCAGTGTTGCCTATCTTTTGCACAGTTTTCTGCCATCTGAAAGCATTGAATGTTCCTTCAACAAAAGTGCCAAGACACTTCCCAAATAAAAATTCAAAATTCAAATTCAAATGGAACTCCAAATTAGAGACCGGACAACTGGGGTCGGAGGGATCCCGAGTCGGGATCCCGACTGAATCCCGATCCCGATCAATCCCGAACATTTCGTAAAAACGATCGGGACGGATCCCGACTCGGGATCCCGACCAAATCCCGATCCCGATCAATCCCGAAGATTTTTTTTCGGGATCCCGCGGGATTATCGGGATTTGCAAAAACTCAATTTTTTTTACGTTTTGTGTCAAGTTTTGTTATAATGCTTATCCAATATTTATAATTAATCAATTCCATTGAAGAAAAATATGAATGGGAATTATATCAGGTTTTTAGAAAATTTTCAAAATTCGAATATCATGCCTAAAAAATTAAATTTTTGGACCAAAAATTAGAACATTTAACAACTAGCTTTAAATCAGGGCTACCCTTTGTACTTATTTGTAAGTATTGTACTTATTTGGAGGGTGCAAAACTTACAAATTTAAAATGTACTTATTTGTAAGTATTGTACTTATTTGAGCTCAAGGTACTTTTTTTGTACTTATTTTTGGGACTCAAAGGAAAATTCCGATTTTTATAGCAATATTTGAAAGAAAATTATGTTTTGAAGCGAATTTATAAACAAAATCGTAACAAGATTCGCTAAATATTTTAAATTTCGAAAGAAAGTTCTATGATCACATTTTTAAATTTATAAACAAAATCGTAACAAGATTCGCTAAATATTTTAAATTTCGAAAGAAAGTTTTATGATCACATTTTTAAGAGCTTAAATTATTAATTATTTACGTTAATGGCTCCACCAAACCACAAATATAAATTTCACGCTGATTATGAGCGCGAATTTCAAGGCATAAAAAGGAGCAAAAAGAAGGATGAATATGCGAATTGTGTGCCGAGCAATTTTGACATTATGAAAAATTTGGCTAATTCCTAGCAAAATTCATTAAAAAATTCTTAAAATTTTCCCCCAGCGGCGCCTATCGGCATCGCCGGCCACCCAAAACCCTTATTTTTTTCTTAAAAATTAGCCCAAGATTGACAATTTTGGTCATTTTTTGGACAGAACTTTGTTAACATATTGCATTAAATTTTCAAAAAAAATTTCCCCGGCGGCGCCTATCGGCACCGCCGGACGCCCTTCCCTCACCTATACCCAAAAATTTTTTCGGAAAAATGCGCCGAAAATAATTGTTAAAAATCTGATTTTTTGTTTCTAAATGCACTGAATTACCAATTGCTTATGTTTTCGACAAAATTGTTAAAATCTTAAAATTTATTTTCGGAAATGTATAAATTTCTTATTTCTAAGCCGGAATTGCTCAAAAAAATAGTTGGCGGCGAGAAATATGTTGCTAATGCTTGATTTTGTTGAATAAAAATGTGATTTAAAGTTTGGAAATCATATTTGAAATACTTATTTTTGACCCTTAAAACTTATTTTTGACCAGCGATATACTTATTTTGGAAAGTTTTCAAGGGTAGCCCTGCTTTAAAATTGTTTTTTACAATTTAATTAATATAAATTTTTATATTTTCGCCTCCTATGATCAGTTTTAACAATTTGAGGAAAATTAGCAAATCATTAAGTGCATCGGAGCCAAAAAATCAGATTTTTATGATTTTTTTGCTGAGATTTTTTCAAAAACTTTAGGGAACAAGGTGGAGGCCGGCGGTGCCGATAGGCGCCGCCGGGAAAATTTTGTAATTTTGGATGCGATTTGTTAACAGATTTTGTCCAAAAAAACCAAAATTTTTTAGCGATTTTGAGCAAAATTTTCAGGAAAATAAGGATTTTAGAGTCCGGTGGCGCTGCAGATATGCACCGAAGGAAAAATACGTAGACAACAATTTCTAATCTAATTTTTTGCACAAAATTCTTAGAAATTGTTGTGCATGAAACTACCTAATAAGATTTAAAATAATATTTAAGGAATTAAAAAAAATAATTTTTGATAATTCTTTTTTTAAAGGAATAAAAGTCACAAACTCACCCTTTTTGTCAAATTTTGAAAATTTTCACAAGTATTTTGAGACTCATGAAAATTTTTTGGCATTTTAAGGGATTTTTAAAAAAAAATAAACAAATTTTTAATTTAAAATTCAAGGTCTTAATTTAAAAAATAAGATTTTTTCAAAAATTATCGTGACTTCAATCCCGCGGGATCCCGCGGGATTGGTAAAATGGTCGGGAGGGATCCCGATTCGGGATCCCGATGAAATCCCGATCCCGATCAATCCCGAAGAATTTAAAAAATCGTTCGGGACGGATCCCGAGGTCGGGATCCCGAATTTAATCCCGCGGGATCCCGAAGAAATCCCGCGGGATCCCGATCCCGTCCGGTCTCTACTCACAACAATACAATAACAAACAAATCATTTTGACAAATCAACACGTGTGTTATCTCTCGAAAATTTTCCTTCGTCTTTTATTGCCCATTTTATATAATTAAAGATGGGATGAAAATAAGGAAGGGATGCGTGACAAAATTACCATTGTCTCTCCATTCCCTTTCCTTTCTCTTATTTCTTTTCCTTTTCTTCTTACTCTCTCTCTTTTCCCACTCCCTCCCTCTCCCACACACACGCACGCGTCCAGCAGACTGCTGCTGCACAGCCGCACGCGTCTTCCTCTGTCTGCCCCTCCCACCCGCCGCTGCCCCGCGTGGACAGACAGGCAGACAGTGAACTATTTTCTACCTTCCCTCCCTCTAACCACTACAGCATGGGAGGAGAAATCTTTTCCCTTCCAACTATTTCTTTTGCTTTTTCTTTTTCAATACTATTTCTTTTGCATTATTCTTTTTCTAAACTATTTCTTTTTATCTCTTTTTCTATGCAATCTCTCCCCACACCAAATCAACTCAACGCCAAACGCCACATTCAAACGATGGCAGATACATACATACAAACACTCAACTTTATTATATAAGATTAACTAACTAATTGATTGCCTTTGATTTGCATTTAGCATTTGTTTTAGACATTTTCCCGTGCCACCGCTTCTGTCAGTTACAAAATTCGTTTTGGAGTTTATGTGCCAACACCAATTGAGCCATTTGAATTTGTAAACGAACGGACCAAGGAAAAGTTGGAACTGAGCAAAGAATCAAAGTTTAATTGGACGATGAAGCGATGCTCAATTAGTGGGAAGACGGCGGCGATTCAATGGGAAAATGACGAAAATTCGGATGCCAATTTGAACAGTGTCTTGTTTCGTTTGCGTGCCTCCAAAAAGCCCATTGGGTAAGTGTAAGCATTGTTTAGTCATCAATGGCATTTTCTATTGCTAAATCCCTTTTTACCCAATTAAATTGCATTTTAATTTAGGCCATTGTCTCCACCAGCAGCTTATAAAAGTGCCGAAAATATGTGCTCGAGTGCCGCGGGGCCAAGCAGTGACCAGCGCAATGAATGAATGAATGGATTATTATTTGAGAAATGATCGATCGATCCTTTTTTGGCTTTCATTATTGAAGTCGAATTTATTTGTGTATTTATATTTGTGTGAAATGAAAGATTTGGATTTTTTTCCAGTTGACGAGAGTGAGAGAGAGAGAGCTCTTGATTTTTGAAAATCCCGAAAGGATAAGAGAATTTTGGTGAGCTTCTTCTGGTCAGGAAACCGCCCACTTCGGCGCCGGCCTTTTCGGCGCCGTTGCTAACAACTTTTTTCATTATCAACCAAATTAAATTTTTTTATTATTGAGATTCTCTATTAGCCTGCAAAAGTTCAAAAAATTTAGTCAGTTTATAAAAAAGTTATGGCCAAAAAACTTCAAAAATTGACTTTTCATGGCTTTTTCGGCGCCGCGTGCCATAACTTTTTTATTTTTGAATCATTCATTTCTATTTAGACACATAAATATAGAGCACACATAGAGCTTTCAAATTATGCATGATTGACTAAAGTTAACCGACAAGTAAAAAAGTTATTGCATTTCAAAATTTGCGGCGCCGAAATGGTCCGCGCCGAAGTGACCCCGACCCTTCAGATCAGTGATCACTTAGCGAAAAATTATGTGAAACGAAATTTTTTCAAAGATGGGAGAATACATACTAAATAAAATTAGTTGAATAGAAAATTATAACTAGCCAAATTACTCCCCCTTGAAATAGTGCTCCTCTTTTGAGGGGAGTTGGAAAATAACGGTATTTTCGAAAAAATAAAAATAAAATTCTTAAAAAATGCACATTTATATCAAAGCAACAATTTCCATGCAATTAATTCAAAATGAACGACCATTTTTGTCAAAAATGCCAAACATTCATTTCCACATAATTAGACGCCCTTTTCACTGCTTTGATCCGCCGCTTTTTCTGCTGTCGGTGGTGACAAAGGGTTAAAAATTGAGCGCAATTTAAATTATTTAGGAAAAGCTGCTGAATTTGTTGCTCACCCAATGCAATTTTTGCACCACTCAAATCAAAAAAGACATTGTTCAAATTATTATCCGCCGAATTTGCAACTTTCTTCTGTTGTCTCTGAATCGCCATCGCCGCCGTCGTCCCCCCAAAAATTGAGCATCGCTTTAACAGCCAACGACTAATGGACCCGAACGAGGCTTCATTTGTCAGTGTCAGCTTCTCGTTGGTCCGTCCGTTCGTTCATCAATTCAAATGGCACTATTGGCGTTGAGGGCGCGCAAATTGCAAAATGAATTTTTTGACTGACAGAAGAATCGGTGGCACGGGGAAATGCCTAAACAAAAATGGGAAAAGAAAGTCGAATTAAATTGAAAATCAATCCCATATTTATGAGAATGTGACTAAACACACCACACTTCCTTAAAACGGTTGATCCAATCGGAATTTTCGTCAAAAAACAGTCGCTTTGGTTGGCCATATTTGCTCGGCGTGTGTAACCATTTGACCAGCGCTTGGCCGGAAGAATTTGCATTCGGCCCATCAAAATAATCAGCAATAACACCGGGATACAGACAACCAGATTGGATTGAATGAATGTTCAGATCAGTGAGAATTGTCGGTGAAATGTGACGACGCAAAAAGCTTAAATGATGGCCGTCGGAAAAGCCCAAATGTCGGATGCTTGTCGCAAGAATAGGCCAAATTTAACGGACAAAAACATCCCAAATGGGCTGAACATCGACAGAAGTTGTGTGCTGCAAAGTTGGAATCCACAGACCCAATTGTGTGCCACTTCTGTCCCAAATTTGCTGATTGGAACGAAGAAATGTGATCACGGAGTGATCAATGTATCTGCAAAAAGCGGAAAAAATTGAAGAGAATCTGCCATATGCCAAACTCTTTACTCTGGATGAGATTTGGATTTAATTGGTATCATTTTTAGGCAGGGCGGCCAAGTGTCCTTTTTTTAAAGATTTGTCCTTTTTTCGAGGGGCCGGATCTTTGAAATTAAAAATGTCCTTTTTTTTAAAGATTTTCCTTTATTTTAGGCTTCCACAAACTTTTTAAATTTTTTTTTGTGCTTAATTATTTATTTGGCTGATATAAATGCTACCAAAACTCCCAATTTCAAAAAAATTTTTCCGGCGGCGCCTTTTTGATCAATCCTTTTTCGGATTCATTAATTGGAATAGAAATTATGCTTATGTTTTCTTTTTACATATGATTTTAAATAAAAAATACATAAAATTCTGTGAAGGTTATACATAATATTGAAATGGCATAGTGCCAACATCATTTTGGGTCACATAGATAATCGCATCAATCAATCAACCAATTAATATTAATTCATTCATTTCTGCTGCTGTTGCTGATCAGTGATCACTCGTCACGGGGGAAGCGGCGTCGAATACTGAAAAAATGATGATTTAATTGAACTTTAAGCCCATTCAATTTTTATGGGTTCAATGGCATTCTATGAGTCCAAAACCATTAAACATCTCCTCAATTGTTTGTACCAGGGATGGCATTCCGAGGCCCCAAAAATTTTCGAAAATCGGAATTCCGGGGGTCCAAAATTTTTCGGAAATCGGATTTCCGAGGTCCAAAAAATTTTTCGGAAGTCGGAAATCGGAATTCCGACCCCAAAAACGTCGGAAATCGGAATTCCGACCCCAAAAACGTCGGAAATCGGAATTCGGAAATCGGAAATTTTCAAAAAATATAAAATATAATAAAAAAAATTTTAAATATTATAATAGGCTAAATTTTTAATTCTTAACCAAGTAAAAGCTGGTTCAAAATTTTTTTGATCTATTTAAATAAATTTTTGCCTTAAAAATTATTCAATGATTTTCATCAAAAATTTTACCTTTTTTTTTGCGGAGCGTTTTTTCAAAATTTTTGAAAACACGGCGGGCGAGGTCAGGCGGTGCCGATAGGCGCCGCCGGTGAAAATTTTTTATAATTTTTAATCAAATTGTTAACAAATCTTGTCCAAAAATGACTAAATTTAGCGATTTTGAGGCAAAAAAACTCAAGAAAATATGATTTTTAGGGTGCGGCGGTCAATAGTGCCAATAAAGTCCAGCCAATTTGGAATGATTTTGCCCGTGGAATTTGGCCGATTTTTGCGCCAAACATTCGCCATTTGTCCTTTTGCGATAGCCACGATTTGGACAATTTGCGTCGACACACTTCGTGGACTATTCTGTCTGACCTCCACATTATTTCAATCCATTCCAATGTTTTGTTGCCCAATTCAATTGCTGATGATGGGCCAAATGCAACTGCTAGCCAAGCGTTGGCAAAATGGTTGCAAATTCGGACAAAAAATGGCTAATTGCCATTTGATTTTCATTTCCCATTTTATAGGCATTTCTTCGTGCCACCATTTCTTCTGCCAGCTACATCATTCAACTTAAACTATTTGATGAATCAACGCCAAAAAAATATAATGAAAGTATGGATGATGAAGATGGTAAATATGTCGATTTGGTGTTGAAACCAGGGTTTCGATATGTGAGGATTTTGTGGTCTTTTAGAGGGTCAAGGAGGATTTTTTTGAAAAATGAGGATTATTGTGGTCTTTTGAGAAATTTGAGGATTTTTGTGGTCTTTTGATAAAAAAAGTGACAAAAAAGCATGATTTTTTGAAAAATTAGGCATATTTGGCAAAATGTTCGAACTTTTTCTTCAAATCTTAAACTTTTTTTTCGAAAAATCCTCATTTTTCAATAAATTTAATTAATTTCCTTTAGATAATTTTGTTCAAAAAAATAAAGAGGAATTCGATAGAGGGGGTCAAAATTATTTTTTTGACAAAATCTTTTAACAAATCGCACTCAAAATCCCAAATTTTTTTCGGCAGCGCCTATCGGCACTGCCGGACCCCCTTCCCACAATGTCACCAAAAAGTTTTTTGGAAGAACCGCGCCACAAAAAAGCAATTTAAAAGCAAAAATTAAAACAATAGAAATCGAAATTTTTTTTTGTGGTTTTAAATGAGATCGTTATAGATTTTTACCAAGATTACCAATTTTGTGATTTTTTGGCCAATTTTTTAAGAAAAAATAGGTCCGGCGGCCTGATAGGCGCCGTGATTGTTTCAAATGAAAAATATGACAGTTGACTGATTTTGTTTGCAATTTTATGATGTTTTAAAAAATGAGGATTTTTTATTCCAAATGAGGATTTTTTTGAGGTATTTTTGTGGCAAATGAGGATTTTTTATGGCTGGGATTTTCAAAATTTTGAGATCGAAACCCTGGTTGAAACGATGCCAAATTGGGCGGACGATTCAATGGGAGGACAAAAATTCGAACAATTTGAACAATATCCACTTTAAACTTTAAAATCTCCTTTTTTAATAGGTTTGTCCTTTCTCAGCCGAACATTCAAATCAAAGGGGCATAGAAATTTGAACCGGTTTTTTGAATGGGCCAAAATGTGGCTAAAGTAATTTGTGCGTCCAATCAAATTTTTCATTCGGTGGTCATGTCTCAGCAGCTAGCTCTATTTCAGTTGACCTGCGTTTAAAATCAACATGTGGGATGGCACGGCTTAATGATTGACAAAATCGGATATTGAATATCGAATCCTTGGCATTTTTGAGGAAATGGCCCTAGCACAATTTTTTTTTTTTTAAAGTCACAAATAGCAAAACAAATTAAATGTGCAATTCAAAGGAAAAAAGCAACAATTAAATATGAGGAGCAATTAATTATCCGATCACTTTTCATTCTTAATAATCGATCAGAATTTCTCATTTCCCAATAATTCATTCATTTCTTCCATTCTCCGCTGGGCCCGGGATTCATTTTTGGCGACTGTTTGCATTCTTTTGACCCGCTTTTGGTGGAGACAATGACCTAAATTAAGGGTAATTAAATTACTTTAAACAAAAAAAGAAAGAAAATGGTGTTGCCACTCACCCAATGCAATCTCCATAAAGCGTAATGTTCACATTGTTCAATTTGTACGTCTTTTCGTCCTCCCACTGAATCGTCTCCCCAATTTGCCATCGCTTCAACAGCAAATCGACATCAGTAGTTCCATGGTCGACTTCTTTTTCCAATGTTAGCTTTTCGTTGGTCCGTTCGTTCATCAATTCAAATGGCTCAATTGGCGTTGGTCCAACAAGTTCAATTCGAATGATGTAGCTGGCCGAAGGAGTGGTGGCATGGAGAAATGCCTAAACAAATTGGAAACAAAAAGCAAATGTCATAACTCAAATATTTTACGAAAATATGGCCACACCTCTCTGAAATTGTTGACCCATCCTATGTTTACTGACGAATGCTTGTAATCACAGCAACGCAATTGCTTTGACTGCCCATCTTTTGTCGGAGTGTTCAACCATTTTGACAATGCTTGGCCATCAGTTGCATTTGGCCCATCATCAGCAATCGCTGTGGGCAACAAATCAGCGGAATGAATTGAAATAATGTCGAGATTGGAGAGAATTGTTGGCGAAATGTTGCGACGCAAATTGTCAAAATGATCACCCTCGTAAAATTGCAAGCGGCGAATGTTTGTCACAAAAATGGGCCAAATTTCACGAGCAAAAACATCCCAAATTGGTTGCACATCCTTGGCTTCAGTATACAAATCCAAATCCAAATCGGTGCCTTTGTCAAAGATTTGTTGGTTGGAACGAAGAAAAGCGAGGACGGAATGGTCGATGTAGCTGTAAGGAAATGCTTTTATCATTATAATTCTTTGAATTTTGTTAGTTACTTAATACAAAGATTGGTAAAGCGGATTTTGTTGGGCAACGGACGGTCGGGCGTTGGCTTGCTATTCATAACTGCAAATTGTTTTGCTTTTATTCCCTTCTTGCCAATTCTGATTTGTCTCCAAATTGTCAATTCTCTTTTGCCATCGAAATGTTTGTCAACTAAAATGTCGAAACGGGGCGAAAGAAGTGCCATTTTGAGGCCGAGTTGAGAACGATCAAAGAACGGGAGAGTGTCCATCCAAATATCGCTACAAATCCAACTGAAATGTGGGAAAATTAATTATTAGAAATTCGAAAGATTTCCTTACAGTTTTTTCTTTTTCATGGCCAAGCGAACACTTTCACTGTTTTCCATTTGATGTGACAAATGAGCCAAATGCTTTAAAAAATAATAATATTTAGCCTAAAGAATTCAAAACTCAAATTTGTTACTGTTTCAATTCTGTTTGATCCCATTTTTTTGGCCAATTAGAAATTAAAGGACCACAAAAGGCTAGACTTGGATTCAAGGGGTAAAGCTGTTGGGTCCTCAGATTATTTCCCAATTTAGACCAACAAATAACAAATAAATTTATTATACAGAAATGGTCGGAGAGAAAGGGAAAATATTGATTGGTAAATGACCAATACAAAAACAGTGAAAAGGAAGAATGCAATGAGGGAATGATGGGGAACAAAAATGACTGGGGAACGCCGTAATCGAGTGTGCGGCGGTTTTTAGCGCAATAAGCAAAAATTCAATTTTTCAAATTTGACGAATTTTTTTTTGACTAAAATTTTGAGGGGACCTATAACTTTTGTCAATTTCATTTTTATCCAAAAATTCTTTCGGATTCATGCTTAGCAGATCGTGCGGAATCGATTGATATGTATTTGGTCGCAATTCCATGCGTTTAAAGGTTTGGACGGTTCAGTCCCAAAGCCATTTGGCCATTTCAGCCCCGGGTCTGTAGCTCTTCAGGGATTGGTTGCCGGAGAAAAATTCTTTCGGATTCTTCCATTACAGACCGAGAGCTATCGATTGGTATATATTTCGACCATTTTTGGCTCTGGATTATATGATCAATATTTTCCAAAAAAAAAATTCAATTTTTTTTATTTGAAATCCAGCAACAAAAAAAAAATGCCGAAAAATAGTACGATCAGTGAAAAGGCAATTGAAATACGGCAGAAATTTTTCGTAATTGTTGAGAAAAGCCCGGAATTGAACGAATCGCCCAATTTTAGAGCGATTGTTGTTGAACTAATGTGAGAAGAAATGAGTCGGAAAAGGATTTTGGTTGGTACTTTTCCGATCGCGCAAAAAAAAAAAACGCCGCGAATCGCGCTCGCGCTCCAGCCCTGGTACAAACTTAACAAAAATTTTCGAAATTTTACAAGTTAATTAGAGGATACTTAGGGAGACACCCAAAAAGGTTAAAAAATTATCGAAATTTTTTCAATTTTACTCATTAGGGATCATTTTTTTATGTAAATACATGTTTTTTTCCTGGATTCTCCATGCTTTAATTAGTAGGAAAAACACTTTCTTTTTTGTGTTTGCGAACAAAAGTTGGGACTTTTATTTACATATTTTTACATATTTTCGGATTTTTATACATATTACATATGTACATATTTTTATACATATTTTGGACTTTTTCGCATTTTTTCGTACATATTTTGCAATTTTTGAGAATTTTTAGGGAATTTTTTTATGAAATACCCCCAAAAATACCCAAAATTTCGCAATTTTTTTCAAAAAGTTTGAGAATTTATAGAAATTTTTTGCGAAAAGTAAAAATTTTTTTTTGAAAATGTGCCCCAAAAAATAGTTTCTTTTTTCAAAAATGGGATATTAATAAATTAATTTTAAATTACAAAAGATAATTCTAAGCCTATTTAGGTCATTTTTATGGCAATTTGTGCCTATTTCACCCTTTAGAAAGAATCTTTTTCCAAAAAATCACCATTTAAAAAATTTTATTTACATATTTTAGTACATATTTCTGGATTTTTGTACATATTTCATACATATTTCAGTGTTTTTTATACATATTTTATTTACATATTTCGCGATTTTTCTTACATAAATAAATGATCCCTATTACTCATCGTTAACGTTTAAAGAAGGTAGGAAACAATTCAAATTTTACTCAAAATCATTTAAAATTTTCGGATGGAAATCTTTTTTTTTGCAAACTGAAGGCCATTGGACGATTTTTTATACATTTATAAAGAGAGAGAAAGAGTAAAGAAGGAATTTTTATTTCTCTGTTTTCAATTTTTTAATTTTTTCGACTATAAAAATGGTTGTTTTTTCGATTGGTCTCTCATTGTGTAAAAATATTTCTAACATAATTATTATTCTGCCCTTTGGTGACTTGCCACAAAATGAACCGCCGGTAAAAAGGATATTTTTTCCTTTGCCCTGATTTGATTTTCCACAATTTCAGCTGGGTTTGCACCGACATTTGGATGGACATGTTCCCATTTTTTGACCGTCTTCAACTTGGCCTCAATTTGGCACTTCTTTCGCCACGTTTCGACATTTTAGTGGAGAAACATTTCGATGGTGGCACAAGCGAATTGCCAATTTTGAAAGATATCGTATTGCGCAAGAACAAAGTGACAGCGGTGCCAGAATTGTGTGTGTTTATCGACAATGCCAATTATGTGCCCTTTCCGTTGCCAGACCATTCGATGCCCAAGAAAATTCGTTTTAAGCATCTTCGGATTTAGTAATTCAAATGCCAACATGGATTAACGGATACAAATATTTTATTTTTCAGTTACATCGACCATTCTGTCATCGCATTTATCCGTGCCAATCAGCAAATGTTCGACAAAGGAACAAACTTGGAGTTCTTCTCTGTGTCTTGGAACGAAACCTTTTTTGTCCAGCCAATTTGGAATGCTTTGATCCGCCATGTTTTGCCCATTTTTGTGCCAAACATTCACCAATTGAAATTTCCAAGTGCTGATCAACTGTACTGTTTGCTTCGTTTCACTTCTCCAAAAGTGCTCTCCGATCTGAACATTCATTCAATCGATGCTGGTCGTCTGTTCCCAAATGCCATTGATTCCGGTGCTGAATTGCTCGATGAGATTTGTGGTGATTTTGATCAGCCACTTGCATATTCTGCTGGCCAAATTCTGTCTGAATGGCTTCACATCCCGGGAAAAGATGGCCAACCGAAGCAATTGATTTGCTGGACTGATTCGTCAGAAATCGCTGATTTAGTCAACAATTTCAAGAAGGTGTGTGGCCACATTTTCGTTGGATTAATTTCCATTTGATTTTCGTTTCCCATTGTTTAGAAATTTCGCCGTGCCACCACTTCTTCCGCCAGCTATCAAATTCAATTTACTGTTCATGTGCCAACGGAAATTGTGCCATTTCAATTGGTGAACGAACAGACCAACGAAGTGCTGACATTGGAGAAAGAAGAAAGCAATGATGAAAATATGGAGATCGAAGACGATGATGGTGAATGGGACAAGCGATGGCTAATGAAGCGATGTCAAATTGGGGAGACGACGGCTGCGTTAAACCAAAATTCGGGCAATTTGAACAATGTCAGCTTTTCGTTTTATGGGAATTGTATTGGGTGAGTGGAAACGGCTTTTGCTTTAATAACCAAATTAAAATTTGCGCTTAATTTAGGCCATTGTCGCCACCGTCAGAAGAAGAAGAAGCGGGACAAAGCGCCGGAAAAGAGTCGACGTATTGTGACATGAATGGATTAATTTGGAAATGATCGATCATTATGTATTATGTGATGAAATGAATTTTATGAAGGAAAGTCGCAAATATCTACATTATATGTGTACATGTAAATAAATCGGATGTATAAAAATTAGAGCTCGACATTTTGAAAAAAGCCTGGACCTGGATTTCCTGGACAAAAATCCAGGTCCAGGAAAAATCCAGGCTCCTCGAGACCTGGATCCAGGCCTGGACCTGGATTTTTGAAATTCATTTTAAAAATCAAAAAAATGTTGGAAAAAATCAATAAATTGCTTGGGAACGCCTAAAAATATCTAATTTACAATAATAATTTGTTTTTAAATATATTTAATCACTTTTTGAAAACTTGAAAAAATATCGGTCACTTGAAAAAATAAATTCTAAAATTTTGTCCAGGAAAATCCAGGTTTTTTCCTGTTTTGCCTGGACCCGGACCTGGATTTTTTTTTCACATTTGACCTGGACCTTGATTTCCTGGACAAAAATCCCAGGCCTGGATCCAGGTCCAGGTCGAGCTCTAATAAAAATGGCAAAAATAAAAATAATCTTATGGCAAAATCGGTTTTAGAGATTAATAAATTTGTGCTTTTATGTTATAGAATATGATTCCGATATTTTTAATTGGATTAAAATTATTGTACTTTATTTATATATTTCAAATAAGCATCAAAAGTGATCAGCAAGAGCCCAGGAAAAAAGTTTCATGAAATTTTAACAATTTTATTATTTTTCAAAAAATGGGTGACAAACTCATTGTACAACCTATAGGTTTTCGGGGTTAATGATCACGAATCGGGCATCCGTTTCTACCCATTTCGACTCCTTGACTATACGTCAGCAAAATTTTTATTTTTAAAGCAATTTTTTGGGTCTTATATGGTTTGGTCCCCCATAATTTTTTTTGAAAAAATTATAATTTATAAAGAGTCGGGTAGAACAGGTTTCCTTAGGTTTTCGGGTCGTTGACTAAGAATTTGACATCCGTTTCGACCCATTTCGAACCCGAATTCGAACAAAAAGTCAAAAACCTTAAGTGTTGTTGGAAAAAATTTTTTGGTTTTTGTTCGAATTCGGGTTTGGAATTCCAAATGTGTCGAAATGTATGCCGGATTCGTGATCAGCGACCTCAAAACCATAAGAAAAGGTGTTCTACCCGACTCTTTATTAATTTTAATTTTTTCAAAAAAATTATGGGGGGACAAACCATAAAAAAGTCACATTTTTGCGTAAAAGTCCCACAAATCCAATCAAAATAAATGTATTAAAACGCAGAAGCAACCAAATAATGGGAGAAGCAATCTACAGATAAATTTCCATTCATAGTGATCGATAGAATTTCTCATTTTCTAATAAATAATTCAAATGGCACAAGCGAATTGAGTGTTTAAATAGAATTTTGTAGTTGGCAGAAGTGACGGCACGGAGAAATTTCTAAAAAAATGGAAAACAAAAGCAAATGGCATTCAATCAAAATATTTTACGAAAATATTGCCACCATACCTTTTTGAAATACTTGACCAATCTTGTGGTTTTTGACGTATGACCGACCATATTCCCGACAACTCAATTGCTTCGGATTTCCATCGCTTCTTGGAAGGTGCAACAATTTGGCCAATGCTTTGCCAATTGTTGCAAATTTGAGGGAAATTATGGTAATAAAATCCGAAAAAAAATCACTCAAATTTTGTAGCTTTGCCGTATCTGCTGCTACGGTATGTGTGCTGTTGTTTAGCATGCTTCGCAGTACGGTAATCAGAGCTATTTAATTTTTGTTTGGAAATTTAAATTAAATTAAAATTATTTTTGTTTTAGCCGACGAGAAAAGTGCGGTTAAAGAGCGGAACAATTGGCCAAAGCAAAGGGTTCCTGTTTCAAATCGTTCGTTTCCGTGTCAAAGCGGTCAGCCAACAGCAATTATGCTCAAAGATGTGCCGGCCAAAAAACACCATTTTAACCGGCATTTTGAAGTCGCCTAATTAAGAAATTTGTTTTTCAATTTATCAAAATTTATTTCCATGGGAATCTAAAATTTCCCAAGACATGATGAGAAAAGCTGAACTCGATGCCGAGACTAAACATTAAGAATTTCAAAATTTAGCCTATTAAAATATGTACGCACATCTTTTATAGCCTATCATTTCCGATGTAAAAGTCCCAAAAACCCAAACAATCACCTAAACGTATGTATTCAAGCGAAGAAAGCAACAAACAAATAAATACGTGGGACAATTATCCGATCAACTTTCCATCCATAATGATCAATCATTTCTTAATAATTCTTTCACTTTTTCTTTCGCTGTCCGCTTGGCCCAGGATTCATTTTCAGACGATTTTTGCGTTAATTTGGCCTGAATTTGGTGAAGACAACGGCCTAAACGAAGCAAAATTTAAATGTGACACGATAAATAAAAGCAAAAGCCTGTTGCCACTCACCGAATGCAATTTCCATAAAGCGAAATGGTGACATTGTTCAAATTGTCCGTCTTTTTGTTCTCCCATTGAATTGTCTTCCCAATTTGGCATCGCTCCAACACCAAATTGATGTATTCACCATCATCATCATCTTCTTCTGCCTTCAATGTCAGCTTTTCTTTAGTCCGTTCGTTCACCAATTCAAACTGCGCAATTGACGCGAGTGTTTTGAATTGGATTATGTAACTGACAGAAGAATTGGCACGGAGAAATTCCTAAAAAATGGGAAACGAAAAGCAAATGGCATTTAATCCAAAATTTTACGAAAATATTGGCACACCTTTTTGAAATTGACGACCCATTCGTTGGTTTCTGACGTAGAATCATGGCAACTCAATTGCTTCGGCTGCCCATTTTTTGTCGGAGTGTTCAACCATTTGGTCAATGCTTGACGAGCAGTTGCATTTGGCCCATAATCAGCAAACGCCGCGGGCAACAAATTATCGGAGTGAATTGAATTCAATTGGTTGCAATCGGTGAAAATTGTCGGTGAAATGTGACAACGCAAATCGCCCAAATGATGGCCAGTCAAATGCCGAATGTTTGGCGCGAAAATGGGCCAAATTTCACCAGCAAAAATTTCCAAATTGGCTGGACAATGCCTTTGTTGTCATAATGCAAATTAACCAAATCCAAATATAAATGCATATTGGTGCCTTTCTCAAAAATTTGCCGGTTGGAACGAAGAAATTCGATGACGGAATGGCCAATGTATCTGAAAAGGAAATCATTTAGCATATCATTTAAGAATTCTTTGCTTTACTCAATTCGAAGGTTGTTAAAGCGGATTTTGATGGGCAACGGATTATTGCTCTTCGTAACCACAGATAGAAGTTTTGTGCCTTTCTTTGCAATTCTGATTTCTCCCAGAATTGGCAATTCCTTTTTGCCATCAAAATGTTTGTCTACCAACGCGTTGAAACGTGGCGAAAGAAGTGCCATTTTGAGGCCGAGTTGAGGACGATCAAAATGCGGGAAAATGTCCATCCAAACATCCGTACAAATCGAACTGAAAATGAGAAAAATATGTTGAAAAACGGTCTTAAAAATGAAATTTCCATAAATTTTTAACCCAATAAATTCTCACATTTTCTTCAAAGTTCGATGATTCTTTTTCATTGCCACGCGGTGACTTCGTCGTTTTGCAAATGTCACAAATGAGCCCAACGGTTTCTTCTGTTATTAAAAAAAATAATAATTTAGCAAAACAAGGAAAATTTAAAAAAATTAGCAAAAAAAATGAAGCGTGTAATTGTGTTTCATCCTCATTTATATATTCATGTGAAGTCAACATTTCAGCCGTGCGTTTAAATGATGGAAAATTTGAATGGTTTTCGACTCCCCCCCCCACTTCTACCGTATTTACTGTAATAAAACCCCGGGGGTTCTGTTTTTCAACCCCCCTCAAAAGGGGGGTTGTAATTCAGGGGGAGGGGGGTTCAAATACGATATTTTGTTCGACCTCTTTGTATATGCCTACCGAAGTTCTTGTTTTTTGTCTATAAAATGGCCTTTTTCCTTCTCCTCTCTTTCATTAATTCGTTTATAATTTCCCCCGGTCATTTTGCTGCCGTAATGTCTTCGAGAATTCCGTACGGTTTTCTTTTTACATCGTATCACATTTCTTTTACTCCAAAATTTGGGCAGGGATGCCAAGATGAAAATTTTCAATGAATTTCATAATTTTATTTGATAATTTATCCCATCTGCCGGCCTCACTAAAAGTTGAAAATGAAATTAAAATTTCTCATTTGGCTTTCCTGGCTTTGGCCCTTTCTTTTGCTTTTTTATTATTTTATTCAATTCCCAAATTCGTTTTTTCAGTTGGTACGCCGTGTCTCTTCTGCTGTTGGTCGGCAGTGGCACCATTCTTTGGTTCTTTTGGGACAACGTCAAAAAACGACGACGCCAAAACAAAAAAGAAATGTAAAAAAAACAAAATAAAATTAATAAAATCTGAAATTCTCTTTTTTCAGCTTCATCTCCGCCGACTGTTGGCTCGAAGTGTTCGCTTTACTTTCCGCCTTCTCAGCTTGGCCTCGGAATCGCTCTGATCAGTCGCTGATTTGACCGCCGCGTGGACGAACATTTCAAAACACTCAAATGGATATTGGGCAACAAATTGTGGATTCAAAAAAGAAAACGATGGAATGGCACCAATGAAATGGAAATTGTCGATGCCAATTGGAAGCGTTTGCCAATCCCTCAAATTCCGTTGCCCAACAAAGTCATCGGATTCAAACGGATTACTTTCTCGTAAGAATGGCGATACATTGAAATATTTTTGATCACTTTTTAATTTCAGTTACTTTGATCAGAATGTGCTCACATTTCTCGGCCGTTTTCACAGCTTTTTCGCTTCATTTGCAGCATATTAAGGCCATTTCGAAGCAGAATGTCGCAAAAATCTATTTCTGATTTCATTTCTAAAGTTACATTTCAACAATCATCTTCAACTCAAAATTTCGATGAACAAATTTCAAGTGCTGAGGAAGCAATTTCTGAATTTAGCCGTTTCTGTTTCGAGTGATGAGTTTGGGGTGAATTTTAGCAAAATATTATTGGCATACCTTTGTTGAATTCTCTTATTTCAATCAAATTCAATTCAAAAATTTCGTGCCTAAATGTTCACAATTATTTTCTTTCATTGCCAAACTTGCTCACAGGTGAAAAGTGCTGATAAATATATTGTTAAATGTTTTTGACGTTTTTTACAGTTAACAATTGACCTAAAAAATTGCCGGGTTTTTGAAAATTTTTGCCGGGATTTTGCCGGGTATTTCAACTGGTTTGCCGGGTTTTTAGGTTTTGGCGATAACACCCCTGTTTTCAATGCGATTTGTTAACAGATTTTGTCCGAAAAATGACCAGATTTTGCGATTTTGAGCAAATTTTTGCTTGTAAATTCAGGATTTTTACGGTCCGGCGGTGCCGATAGGCGCCGCCGGGGTAAAAATTAAGAATTTTGACCATATTTTCTTATGGAAAAGTGCCCTTTTGATTTTTTGCAAAATCAGAGCTTGGATTAATGAAGAGAAACAAGAACGGTACGATCCACAGGTCATCCAATCCGATTTTATGCATATGGATACAACAAATATGCAATGGAATAACAACAATTTACCAAAAAATATGTGTAATCCGATTTATAAAACATCAATCAATCATATCGTTTCATCTGTTTATTGGCATTAGCATCGGTTCTGCCTCGTCTCTGCTTAATTCATCACTCGATGGCACTTTCGTTCTTCTTCTTCTGCTGCTGATCAATGATCATCATATTGGCACATTCCGGGTCGACGACATCATTCAGCAAGAATTCGTGGAGAACAATCTCGAAGATGGACGAACACACCAAGACAAGGCTGAGCACCTTAAAGATTTGAAAAATGTAGAAAATCATAAGTGCAAAAGCGGCACAAATTCACCAAAGAGATCAACGGCACAATTGTGTGGTCCGCGCGGAAGTTGACGCAAGTCCATAAGTCCGTCCAATTGAGCAGCAATTTGAATGACTCCATCCCAGTGCAACACCAGCAGAAGACAGAAAAGAAGGCATACCAATAGACGACGGCCTTGAAAACAAAACAAATTAAGCGACGCAAATTATAAACGAATCAACAGGTTTGACAACTTGAGAACACAGAGACTCAACACGACAAAAATTCAAATCTCAATTTGATCCATAAAAAATTTCATCGGATTTTGATTGAAAAGCGGTTTTGTCAGTTTGAATTTGTTATGGCCGAGTGTTGGCGTTCGCTCACGTAATATTCTTCCACAGAGCGTAACATTTCCATGATGACAATGCACAGAGGAACAAGCGACCAAAATGCGTAGAAAAATAGGTCGGAAAAAAGAAACAAAGTGCGAGTTTTGAGGGTTTCTGTACAGCAAGCCCAGTCCATTCAAAAATCCATTCAAAAAATCGAAGTCAAAAGGCGTAATCTGAAAAAAAAAATCAAATTTTAATTCATGCTAATGATAGCTTTTTGCTGATTGACCGTTATCGGAATGCATTCATGCCCAGCGGGAGGCAATGTCGCGATGAATTCGTCAAAGAATTGGCATTGCTGTCCTTCGATTTGTTGTTCCCATTGGTGCTGTTAATAGATGAATTGCTTGTCCATTTGTTGTATGTACGAATGCCGAATTCGCCAGTTTTTGAGTCCTTTCCAATGAGCGTAATGCGTTCGCAATCACACAGAAGAAGGCCTGAAAATCATAAATTTATATGAATGCCAACAAAAAACATAGCAGCACTTTTGGGTCGGCAAAAGTGCCGCAGAATTGGCGCAGTGAAATGAGTTGCCAAATGATGGTCAAAGTGAGCACAATTGGAACAGCTTTAAGTAGACGATTTCTTCTCCATAATGTGTCGCGTTATAACTTTGTTTGCTATGAAAGAGGAAGAAACAGAAACGATGCTTTGACAGAATAGGCAAATCGAGAAAAATAATGATGAAATACACTGAATGACACAAAAAATGAGTGCATTTTGTTCGAAACGTTCCCTTTATATATGCCTCCCTAGCATTGAATCGGTGTGTCAACGAATGGATGAAAAAAATCCGACCTATATTCATAAATTATAAAAATTTAATTCGACAAAAAAATACCCCTGTAGCTCAGCTGTTGGATTGAGGGTTGACACCAGGGATGGCATTCCGAGGCCCCAAAAATTTTCGGAAATCGGAATTCCGGGGGTCCAAAATTTTTCGGAAATTGGATTTCCGAGGCCCAAAAATTTTTCGGAAGTCGGAATTCCGACCCCAAAAACGTCGGAAATCGGAATTCCGTGCCATCCCTGATATATACCATTTTTTTATAAAATAAATGTTGTCCCGGTTAAATTCATCGAAAAAATGAATATTTGGCCAAAAATTCTGAGAAAATTAAAAAACAATTGAACCTCTCCATAAGTGAGTTTATAATATAACTACGCATATACATACATACATATACTTCTGTGCTAATATAATGGAATATACAACGGAATACAACAGTTTACGTAGAAATAGTTATTGGTCATTTGTCTCATCCATCACATTGTTTCATCGGCATAGGTTATGTTTTGTTGGCACCAACATCGTTCCATTCGTCTTTGCTTATAGATGCCAAACTTGAAAACAAACAAATTAAGCGACGCAATGGTAAATGCTTTTTGATATTTCGCGAACAAAGAAACTCAACCACGATAAACCTAGAAAATGAATTCAATTTGATCAAAAAGCCATCTGATTTCGATTGAAAAGGAATTTGTTTAAATTTGATCAAAAATGTGGACCCAAAGCCGCTAGTACCAAACAAATCATAGTTTGACAACTAACGAACACAGAAACTGAACACGACAAAAACTTAATCACAATTTGATCCAAAAAAATCCATCGGATTTTGACTGAAAAGCGATTTTGGCCGCGGATTTGTCGAGGTTGAATTTGCTGTGCGACGCAAATCATAGACAAAACATATTTTGACAACTCGTGAACACAGAAACTCAACACGACAAAATCAGCAAATGAATTTCAATTTGATCCACAAAAAAAATCCGGCTCCTAATCCAGTTTACGCGTCCAATGAGTGAACATCCTCACTTTTTTAGTTCAGTTCATAACTTGTTTCTTACTTGGTCAATCCAAAGATTCTTGATATCATTCGAAAGCTTAGTTTAGGGAAATTTTTGTGTAAACAAAATTCCAGGATAAAGGCAACAGACAAAAAATTATTCTTGAATATACGCGAAAAATTATGAATTTCGGGTTTTCTTATTGTAATTTTTTTTCTTAATACAAGTACTTGTTCGTTTTCTTGTATTTATAAATTCCCTAAACTTTAAGCTTCCGAATGATACCAAGAATGTTTGGATTGACTAAGTATGAAAAAAGTTATGATTTAAAAAATGATGGTGGTCACTTATTGGACGCGTAAACTGGAATAGAGCCAAAAATCCATCGGATTTCGACTTGAAAATCAATTTTTTGGTCGCGATTTTGTCGGGTTGAATTTGTTGTGGCCACAAACTGCCTGTGCTCACTCCTTCATAATCTTCTTCATCAGTGTGTAGCAGCAATTCTAGCAAGCCAGCGTAACAGAGGAAAAACGAGTACAACGCGACGAACAGTTGGTCGGAAAAATGGAACAAAGTGAGTTTTTTGAGGGGATTTCTGTCCATGCCAATCACGTAATAAAGCCGATCAGAAGACGAGATCTAAAAAAAAAATGAAATTTTATTTGATCGTTGTGCTGTTTTTGCTGATTGACCATGATCGGAATACAAAAGCGTCCAGCGGGTGGCAATTTGGCTGCCAATTCGTCCATGAATTGGTGTTGCTGTTCTTCGGTTTGTCGTCCTTTGGTGCTGCTCATCGACATTTGGTTGTGCCATTTGTGATGGTCGAACACAGCGCCAAATTCGCCGGTTTTTGAGTCGTTTCCTATGAGCGTAAAGCTTTTGCAATGGCCAATTGAAATGTCATGGATGAAGGCCTGGAAAAACACATCATTATGGATCATTAGTGAAATTAAATGCAATTAATTGACTTTTGGGTCGGCAAAAGTGCCGCAGATTTGGTGAAGTGAATGAAGTTGCCAAATAAAGGCCAAAATGAGCACAATTTGCAACGTCTTTAAGTAGATGATCTTCTTCTCCATGATGCCGCCACGTGTGACGACTTACTGACGGACGTAAAGAATGAGAGCATTTTGTTCGAAACGTTCCCTTTATATAGGCCCCCCTAGCATTGAATCGGTGTGTCAAACGAACGAATGGAGGAAAAATGAGTGGGAGGAAAATGTGTATAAAAGCCAAACATTTGCCACTATTTTCTTCATTCGATCGAACTGAATTTTGATTGCACATAAAAACTATTAAGACATAACAAATGCGAAAAAATAAATTGTTTAAGAGCAAACATTTATGTATTGGTCAGTCGACATTTTCGAACTGACTTTTGGGCAATCATCTAGATTATTGGTCCCGAAAATTTTTTCTTTAAATTTTTTGCTGAAAATTCTTATAACACGTTTCTAGGGGTATTTTGAGGCGCTGAGTGCGAATCCGGGCTCTATTTAAACCGATTTCGAATCCCGAACCCTAATTCGAACATTTTTCGAGTTTTTTTAAATTCCAAAAATCATGAAAACATGTTTCCAGGGGGCGTTTTGAGGCTCTGAGCACGAATCCGACCCCCATTTCGCCTAATTCCGAATC